>LR738713.1:692344193-692362959 GCA_902687465.1 Secale cereale
GTTGGTTGGTAGGAGTTAACCATCGCGTGCCCCCGACCTCCACACAAAGGTTGGCACTTTACAAATACCTCATGCTCTAACTTCGTCACACAGTGTGAAAGTTTTTACTACATTGATATTGGATGTCGATCATGTGAAGACTAGTTTTATAGCCTAAACACATTACCATGCTGTTTTAATAGACTCTCAAATGAATATAATTGAAGCATGAGAGTTCAAAATTTTCTTCAAAATATTATCACCGCCGTGCTCTAAAAGATATAAGTGAAGCACTAGAGCAAAACTATTCAACTCAAAAGATATAAGTGAAACACATAGAGTGTTCTAACAATTCCTAGGGCATATTTAACTCTCTCAAATAGGTGTGTCAAGCAAGGATAATTGTGGCAAACTAACAAGCAAAGCCTCAAATTATACAAGACGCTCCAAGCAAAACACATATCATGTGGTGAATAAAAATATAGCTCCAAGTATAGTTACCGATGGATGAAGACGAAAGAGGGGATGCCTTCCCGGGGCATCCCCAAGCTTAGGCTTTTGATTGTCCTTGAATTTTACTTGAGGTTCCATGGGCATCCCCAAGCTTAGTCCCTTGCTACTCTTTGTTCCATAGTCCATCAAAGCAATACTCAAAACTTGAAAACTTCACAACACAAAACTTAGACAAAAATTCTCGTGAGCTCCGTTAGTATAAGAAAACAAATCACTACTCAAAGGTACTGCAATGAATTCATTATTTGTTTATATTGGTGTTAAACCTACTGTATTCCAACTTCTCTATGGTTCATACCTCCAAATATTACTCATAGATGCATTGAAATAAGCAAACAACACACGAAAAACAGAATCTGTCAAAAACATAACAGTTTGTAGTAATCTGCAGGTTTCGCATACTTCTGTAACTCCAAAAAATTCAAACTAAATTGGAAAACGTGAGGAATTTGTCTATTAATCATCTGCAAAAAGAATCAACTAAATAGCACGCTCCAGTAAAATCTGATGACCATTCTAGCGAGCGCTAACGATACTGTTTTTCACAGCAAGATCACATAAACTTCACAGAAGTCTTCCCAAAGGTTCTACTTGGCACAAACACTAAACAAAACATGAAACCACATCTAAAAATAAGCTAGATGCAATATTTATTCCCTAACAGCAGCAAAAACAAAAAATATAAAATTGGGTTGCCTCCCAACAAGCGCAAAATTCAAGCCAGCGTAAAAGTTCTGAATAATCATCCATAGATTCAAACCATGTGTAGGGCAATTACGTATCATTAGTTTCATTCTCTCCCAAGCTTGTGCAACATGCTCATGATCTAGTTGCTTAAAGTTCATAATATCGTTTCTAAGAGATATGATCTGAGCAGGAGGGAAATACTTAGAGATAAAAGCATCTTTGCACTTATTCCACGAATCAATACTATTTCTAGGCAAAGAGGAAAACCAAGTTTTAGCACGATCTCTAAGTGAAAACGAAAATAACTTCAATTTAACAATATCGTTATCTGTATCCCTTTTCTTTTGCATATCACACAAATCAACAAAGTTGTTCAGGTGGGTAGCGGCATCTTCACTAGGAAGGCCGGAGAATTGATCTTTCATGAAAAGATTCAACAAAGCAGCATTGATCTCACAGGATTCAGCATCGGTAATAGGAGCAATCGGAGTGCTAATAAAATCATTATTGTTGGTATTGGAGAAGTCACACAATTTGGTACTGTTCTGAGCCATAGTGACAAGCAAGCAATCCAACACACACAAGCAAACAAGAAGCAAGTGAACCATAAACACACGGCAGAAGAATGGCAAATAAAATGGCAAGGATGAAGTTGGGAGAGGAAAACGAGAGGCAAAAAATGTAATGCGAAGGATAAGGGTTTGTGATAGGTACTTGGTATATGACTTTTGCGTAAGCCTCCCCGGCAACGGCGCCAGAAATTCTTCTTGCTACTTCTCGAGTTTGCGTTGTATTCCCTCGAAGAGGAAAGGGAGATGCAGCACAGTAGCATAAGTATTTCCCTCAGTTTTTGAGAACCAAGGTATCAATACAGTTGGAAACCACGCGCGAGTCCCTCGCACCTGCACAAACAAATAAGAACTTCGCAGCCAACGCGATAAGGGGTTGTCAATCCCTTTACGGTCACTTACGAAAGTGAGATCTGATAGAGATGATAGTTTATATTTTTTGTATTTTTGTTTATAAGAACAGAAAGTAAACGCGGAAAAAGTAAAGTAGATGTAGATTGATATGTTGAGAATAGACCCGGGAGCCATAGTGTTCTCTAGTGGCTTCTCTCACGATAGCGATATTCTACGGCGGGTAAACAAATTACTGTCGAGCAATTGATAGAAAAGCGAAGAATTATGAGACTATCTAGGCATGATAATTGTATATAGGCATCACGTCCGAGACAAGTAGACCGACTCCTACCTGCATCTACTACTATTACTCCACACATCGACCGCTATCCAGCATGCATCTAGTGTATAGAGTTCATAAGAACAGAGTAGCGCCTTAAGCAAGATGACATGATGTAGAGGGATAAACTCGAGCAATATGATATAAATCCCATATTTTTATCCTCGATGGCAACAATACAATATGTGCCTTGCTGCCCCTACTGTCACTGGGAAAGGACACCGCAAGATTGAACCCAAAGCCAAGCACTTCTCCCATTGCAAGAACTATAGATCTAGTAGGCCGAACCAAACCAATAATTCAAAGAGATTTGCAAGGATATTATGAGCACACATAAAGAGTTCAGAAAAGATCCAAATATTTCTCATAGATAATCTTGATCATAAACTCACAATTCATCGGATCTCGACAAACACACCGCAAAAAGAGATTACATCGAATAGATCTCCTCGAAGACCGAGGAGAACTTTGTATTGAGATCCAGAGAGAGAGAAGAAGCCATCTAGATACTAGCTATGGACCCGAAGGTCTATGGCAAACTACTCACAACACATGGTGAGGGCGATGATGATGATGTAGAAGCACTCCGTGATGGACCCCCCTCCGACGGAGCACCGGAACAGGCTCCAAGATGGGATCTCACGGGAATAGAAGGTTACGGCAGTGGAATTAGGGTTTTCTCTCTGTTTCTAATTGTTTCGGGGTACGTAGGCTTATATAGGAGGAAGGAGGACACCGGGGGACTCACGAGGGGCCCACGAGGTAGGGGGCGCGCCCCCACCCTCGTGGGCACCTCGTGGCTCCTCTGTCGTGGTTCTCAAGTCTCCCGTGCATGATTTTCTCCAAAAATATCTCTCCTAAAGGTTTCATTCCGTTTAGACTCCGTTTGATATTCCTTTTCTGCAAAACCCAGAAACAGGCAAAAAACAGCAATTTGGACTGGGCCTTTGGGTTAGTAGGTTAGTCCCAAAAATGATATAAAAGTGTATGGCAAAGCCCATTAAACGTCCAAAACATCATAAATAATAGCATGGAACAATCAAAAATTATAGTTACGTTGGAGACGTATCATGGGCCGGGACGCTACGGCCCGAAGGGGTGGCATGACGGTGAAGCGTAGGTCGGTGCAACCACGAGGACGACCTCAGGCAACGGGGGAGACCGCGTGCCACACTCGGTACGGCCCGATGGGGAGACGCAGCGGCAACGCGAGGGTAGGTGCCGCCACTTAAATGCCCTGGAGCGGACGACCTCGAGATGGCGGTGGACCGTGGGTCGCCACACTACGACACGAAGGGGCGATGCAGCGGCAGCACGTGGGGCGATGCAGCCACGGGGAGAAACATAGGTTGGTGGCGCTGCGGCCCGATGGGGTGACGCAATGGCAGCCCGATGCTCGATCAGTGTAGGGGCGCCCTGTACTCTGGACGGTCTTCACGGGACCCGCGGAGGCGCGCTCAAGCGAAGGGCCAGGTCGGTCGTGTTGGGAACGTAGCAAGCAATTTCAAAAAAAAACCTACACTCACGCAAGATCTATCTAGGAGAAGCATAGCAACGAGATGAGGAGAGTGTGTCCACGTACCCTCGTAGACCGAAAACGAAAGCGTTATGTTAACACGGTTGATGTAGTCGAACGTGTTCACGATCCAACCGATCCAAGTACCGGACGTATGGCACCTCCGTGTTCAGCACATGTTCAGCACGATGACGTCCACGAGCTCTTGATCCAGCAGATGCTCGAGGGAGAGTTCCGTCAGCACGACGGCGTGGCGACGGTGTTGGTCATATCATCCGCGCAGGGCTTCGCCTAAGCACCACGACAATATGATTTGAGGCGTAATCTGTGGAGGGGGCACCGCACACGGCTAAGAGAAACTTGTGTTGTGCCTTTGGGGTGCCCCCTACCCACGTATATAAAGGAGGGAGGGAGAGGAGGCCGGCCGGCCCTAGGGCGCGCCAAAGAGAGGAGTCCTACTAGGACTCCTAGTCCTAGTAGGATTTCTCCTCAAGGAAGAGGGGAAAGAGGTGGAGAGGGAGAAGGAAATGGGGGTCCGCGCCCCCAACCCCTTGTACAATTCGGACTGCTAGGGGGCGCCACCTCGTGTGGCATGCCTTCTCCTCTCCAATATGGCCCATGAGGCCCATTAACTTTCCCTACGGGGTTCTGATAACCCTCCAGCACTCTGATATTTACCCGATACCTCTCAGAACTAATTCAGTGACCGAATAACATCGTCCAATATATCATTTTTTATGTCTCGACCATTTCGAGACTCCTCGTCATGTTCGTGATCTCATACGAGACTCCGAACAATCTTCGGTCACCAAAAACTCATAACTCATAATACAAATCATCATCGAACGTTAAGCGTGCGGACCCTACGGGTTCGAGAACTATGTAGAAATGACCGAGACACATCTCCGGTCAGCAACCAAAAGTGGAACCTGCATGCTCATATTGGCTCCTACATATTCTACAAAGATCTTTATCGGTCAAACCGCATAACAACATACGTTGTTCCCTTTGTCATCGGTATGTTACTTGCCCGAGATTCAATCGTCGGTATCATCATACCTAGTTCAATCTCGTTACTGGCAAGTCTCTTTACCCGTTCTGTAATACATCATCTCGTGACTAACTCATTAGTCATTTGCTTGCAAGGCTTATTATGATGTGTATTACCGAGAGGGCCCAGAGATACCTCTCCGACATTCTGAGTGACAAATCCTATTCTCGATCTATGCCAACTCAACAAACACCTTCGGAGACACCCGTAGAGCATCTTTATGATCACCTAGTTACGTTGTGACGTTTGATAGCACACAAGGTGTTCCTCTGGTATTCGGGAGTTGCATAATCTCTTAGTCAGAGGAACATGTATAAGTCATGAAGAAAGCAATAGCAATAAAACTAAATGATCATTATGCTAAGAGAATGGATGGGTCTTGTCCATCACATCATTCTCCTAATGATGTGATCCCGTTTATCAAATGATAACACATGTGTATGGTTAGGAAACTTAACCATCTTTGATTAACGAGCTAGTCTAGTAGAGGCATACTAGGGACACTTTGTTGTGTCTATGTATTCACACATGTATCAAGTTTCTGATTAATACAATTCCAGCATGAATAAAATACATTTACCATGATATATAAGGAAATATAAATAACAACTTTATTATTGCATCTAGGGCATATTTCCCTCAGCCCCGAGGGTGAACTAGTCCCTCCTCGTCATGGAGAGCGCCGGGATGATGAAGATGGCCACCGGAGAGGGATTCTCCCCTCCGACAGGGTGCCGAAACGGGTCTAGATTGGTTTTCGGTGGCAACAGAGGCTTGCGGCAGCTGAACTCCTGATCTACGTTATTTTCTGGAGGTTTCTGTATATAAAAGAGGTGTTGGAGTCGGGAACAAGTAAGAGGGGTCCCCGGGCTGTCCACGAGATAGGTGGGCGCGCCCAGGGGGTGGGTGCGCCCCCACCCTCGTGGGCAGCCCGGGACTCCCCTGGTCCATCTCCGGTACTCCTTGGGCTTCTTCTGGTCCAAAAACATCCTCTGTTAAGTTTCAGGTCAATTGGGCTATGTTTGGTATTCCTTTTCTGCGATACTCAAAAACAAGGAAAAAACATAAACATGCACTGGGCTCTAGGTTAATAGGTTAGTCCCAAAAATCATATAAAATAGCATATAAATGCATATAAAACATCCTAGATGGATAATATAATAGCATGGAACAATAAAAAATTATTGATACATTGGAGACATATCAATGCACTAGGCATTACACCTAGATTGGATATGAACTCCTTCATCCAGACTCCTTCATTTGCTTCTTCTGAAGCAGCTATGTACTTCGCTTCACACGTAGATCCCGCCACGATGCTCTGCTTGGAACTGCACCAACTGACAGCCCCACCATTCAACAAAAATACGTATCCGGTTTGTGACTTAGAGTCATCCGGATCAGTGTCAAAGCTTGCATCGACGTAACCATTTACAACGAGCTCTTTGTCACCTCCATAAACGAGAAACATATCCTTCGTTCGTTTCAGGTACTTCAGGATGTTCTTGACTGCTGTCCAGTGATCCACTCCCAGATTACTTTGGTACCTCCTTGCTAGACTTATAGGAAGGCACACATCAGGTATGGTACACATCATTGCATACATGATAGAACCTATGGTTGAAGCATAGGGAATGACTTTCATTTTATCTCTATCATTTGCAGTGGTCGGGCATTGAGTCTGACTCAACTTCACACCTTGTGACACAGGCAAGAACCCTTTCTTTGACTGATCCATTTTCAACCTTTTCAAAACTTTATCAAGGTATGTGCTTTGTCAAAGTCCAATTAAGCGTCTTGATCTATCTCTATAAATCTTGATGCCCAATATATAAGCAGCTTCACTGAGGTCTTTCATGGAAAAATTCTTATTCAAGTACCCTTTTATGCTATCCCAAAATTCTACATCATTTCCAATCAACAATATGCCATCCACATATAATATCAGAAACTACAGAGCTCCCACTCACTTTCTTGTAAATACAGGCTTCTCCAAAAGTCTGTATAAAACCATATGCTTTGATCACCTCATCAAAGCATATATTCCAACTCCGAGATGCTTGCACCAGTCCATAGATGGATTGCTGGAGCTTGCACACTTGGTTAGTGATAACCCTCAACCGTAAGGGATCGAGATAGTCTTCGCGGGTAAGAATAACCCAATTTATTGATTCGACACACGGGGAGCCAAAGAGTATTTATAGGCTTTGACAGTTGAGTTGTCAATTCAACCGCACCTGAAATATACTTACTTGCAACAAAAGATAAGTGGTAACTGTGATATGATAGTGATGATAGTAATAGTAAAAGTAAACAGCAAAAGTAAATAGCAGTAGTAAATGGCAAAAGTAGCAACTAGTGACAAGCAGGATTTAAAACACTGTAGGCTAGGGAGATGGATGGTTGGGCGCTGCATGGATGAGATAGATTCTAACTTGGGGCACGGCACACGGAAAAGTAATGATCATCTAGGCAAATATCAAACATTAGGCATGTATCCCGTAGGTAGTTGTGCGTGCTTGCAATAAGAACTTGCACAACATCTTTTGTCCTACCATCCCGCTACGAACGGGGCCAAAAGGAACTTATGGATATTAAGGTGCTCCTGTCAAAGAGCACCGGAACAAAGCAATGAACTCAATGGATACATGTAATCCTCAAACTACGGACCATCCCCTTTGGTGTCCCAAGCTGTCACTTTTGGGATCGCCGGTTCCGGACCGTAACAGGTGCAAACAACTCATAGATAGGATCACGAACACAAATATATTCATACAAACACATATGGTTCAGATCTGAAATCATGGCACTCGGGCCCTAAGTGTCAAGCATTAAGAATAACAAGTTGTAGCAAAGATGATAAACACCATAGTAGATGATAGGCAACATGCCCCAAACGATCTGATAAACTATTACATGATCTAACTCATCCAATCCCTACCATCCCCTTCGCCTACAGCAGGGGAATTACTCACACATAAAAGGGGAAGTCATGGAGGGATGATGGAGTGGTGATGATGATGACGATGGCGACGATCTCCCCTCTCCGGAGGCCAATTCAGCCTCCAGATTAGCCCTCCCGAGGAAGAACAGAGGGTGGCGGCGGCTCCGCGACGGAAAACTGCGAAAGAACTTCTGATCTGGGGTTTCTGCGTCGGGAGTAAAAATACGAGGTAAAGTAGGGCACCAGGGGGTGTGGGCCCCACCCAGGCGACCCCCCGGCGCGGCCCAGGGGGGCGCGCCCACAGGGCGCCTGGGCACCCCCTGGCCCCCCTCTGGCCCCACTTCTGGCTCCTGGCTCCTTCGGGTGCGTGGATTTTCTGTGATTTTTCGTGGATTTTTCTAAGATACTTAAAAATCCGTTTTCCTGCACACAAATAAACCATACAGGCAGCTCTGCTGAAAACAGCGTCAGTCCGGGTTAGTTTAGTCCAAATCATGCAAGAATGAGGCCAAAACAATATCAAAAGTGTTTGGAAAAGTAGATACGTTTGAGACGTATCAACGCCCCCAAGCTTAGCATATTGCTTGTCCTCAAGCAATTCAGTTCAACGAACTGGACGCGACAAAGAAAACTTTGACAAACTCTTTTGCTTCATTAGATGTATATAAGCATGTACTACGAAAAGAGTTTAGCAAGTATTGAAACAGTACTTATGAGGACAACGCAAGGAGCAATCCTTCTTTCAAGTGACCAGTCACAAATACTTAAAAGTAAATAATATATTACTGAAAATCAAGACAAGATTACATTGCACATAGCTTGAGCATATTAGGGTGGTATCTCGCTAGCCTCCATGAGTGAAGCAAAACATAAATGCAGAGACTCCTCCAGAGTTTTAAAGGAGACTAGAACTAAGAATTTCAGAATAAATCATATCACAAGTATGCAGAAGACAATGTAATACTTTGGGACAGTGCACATTACACTCAGAATGACAATTATGCTCTCCTAGTCGGTGCTTTGAAGAAAGAAGGTGAGACTCTCGAACCGTGGCTTTTATTGGCAAGGTTGAAAACCCGTGGTCGGAAACAAAAACTAAACATGTACCAGAGCTCTTGGTTTTAAAAACAGAAGTAAATATGTTTTTGAGAGATGCATATTTCGTCAACGAATGCTAGCAGATAACTCAATCACTTTTTAAGCTAGACAAGTCTCGAGGAACGGCTCCCGCATGAGGACGATTACATCCTCTTAATCTCCTTTGTTAATCACTGCCAAAGTTTTCTGATTTCTCATGAACAAAGCGTGAAGGAGGGTTTGTTTGTTATATTATCTTTTTGAGCTGGGCGCACTCAATGCCAGTTCCTTTTCGTATTAGGGGTTTGCACATTATACATGCAATCCAGGAGTGGAACTTGTCCAACTTAAAAAGATTATGAATTAACTACTACTTCCTCATGAGCTAAAACATAGGCACAAAAAGGGAAATGCTTTTGATTAATTTCGAGATGGTACACGAAAGTCTTCATTAGGAATGGCAGGTAAATACCATGTATAGGAAGGTATAGTGGACTCATATGGCATAACTGGTTTTAAGGATTTTGGATGCACAAGCAGTCAGTCCGCTTAGTACAGGTGGAGGTTTAGCAAAAGACTGGGAAGCGACCAACTAGAGAGCAATAACAGTCATAATCATGCAGAGCGACAAAGCAACATTGAATCGGGCATGAAAGTGATATAACTATTCTAAAACTCAAAGATCATCAAGGCAAAGTAGACTTTTTAGTCTTAAACATGTGTAAGCATGTGCCAAGTCAATCCAAAAATTCTCTAAAGGGAAATACCACCTTAATATACCAGACTATGAACAGTGCAATGCATGTAGATCATTTCAATAACACATTATATACTCTAGTTATTCGAGACTAGCCACAAGGAAAGCATGAACCACTGGAAGAGCATTGTAAACATAGCACTATGTCGCTACAAGCTGGTCTCTAGATCATAAGTACAGGCATATGTACAAAAGTAGCAACAATAAGAGTTCATACCGGTCTTCCTTGTTGCTCCCTTCAGTCGATCTTCGTCATTACTGCTTGTCACTTGCACGATCGAACGTGGGAAATGTAAGTAAATGCCATCACGGACTCGAGCTGAACTCTGAAAACAAAGCAAACTAAAGAGAGAAAGGAAATCTTTTTGTTTTTTTTTCAAAGGTTGAATAAAAGCAAAAGAAAGAAAAAATCTTTTTGTTGTTTTTGCAAAGAGAGAAACAAAGAAGAACGGGAAAAAACTTTGAAAAGATCAAAGCGAATAAAACGGATAATACAATGGAAAAGTGAGAGGGGCACGTACTCCCCCAAGCTTAGGCTTTTGGCCTAAGTTGGTAGCAGCTACTGCCCCCAGGAGCCTCCTGCTCCGGGGGTATGGTGGTGAGTCCACGGGTCGTAGAAGGATGCTGGCGCGTACACCGAACTCCTCGGAGTCTCCCACGAGGAAGGTTCCGAACGCCAAACAGAGGAAGACCCTTCACCAAACTCGGTGGCGGTCTCTTCCTGAAAATGTGGTATCTCACCGTGCCCCTCCTCGTCGGGCACAACCCCCTCCATGGGGTTATGAAACTGATGCTGGACCATGAACTCATCGAACTGAACAACATCAAAGGACCATCCGTTCCTGCGAGAAAAATCAAACAAAAGAGGTGCAGGTAGACGGATCTCGCGTTCCGCGGCAGTTCCGAAACGCAAGATATAAATAAGATTATCAAGCTCAGAACCCATGGTAACAAACTTATGCCTTTTCATAGCAGCAAGATCAAAGCTTAAATAAGTAAAAGGAGTATCATCAGGGTGTGGGGTGCCTCCAAGATGCTCTAAGATAAGTGTGGCATAAACGCCACCATATAAGTCCCCCTTGTTACCGTTCATAGCAAGGCGTCGAGCAATTAAGGTACCCAGATTATAATCAGACCTCCCTGAGAGGGCTGCTGCCAGGATAGCAATATCCGGAGCAGAAATGTTGCTCGTGTTGTCACGAGCTAACACCCCTCTAGCAATATAATATGCAAAATACCTGAGGTGAGGAAATAAGATGCTGGAGATCTTCGACCGATGAATATCCCTCGTACCCAAGTTGCAGAGAGAGTTGATGACAATTTTCAGTTCGGAGGGCTGAGTGGCCATCCTAGCCGTCCTCCCAACGTTCGGCACACCTATTATTTCACAAAAAATTCCCAAAGTCATGGTGATAAGATCATTATAAATTTTAAACTCAATAGCACCTGAATCAGGATTATATCTAAAATTGTTAATGAAACTGGAGGTGAGTTTTTGATACTGGGTAACACGGCTCGTGACGAGTCGTGTCAAACCTGCATTAGCACAAAGATTATAAAATTCATCCTTGATTCCCGCAGCTTCCATGAATTCATCACATGGAAATGTCATCGCACGTGCTGGACTTGTGTCTTCCAACAACTCCAGGGGCACATGATCTCCATTATAGCTCACCCTAGCAGTCGATGGTGAAGCTGCGGCTCTAGTAACTCGATCGGAGTGTGCGGGCCTCCTCTTCTCAAGCCACCCTTTTGCCCTTCCTAACAAACTCATTTCTGAAATTTTTTACAATTTACAAAAACGAGGATTAAAACAAAGTGAGCTAAGGCAAACTACTCAACTCACTTGCCCAAGGCATAAACTTGCATCAAAACTTGGAAAATAACTTTCTACACATGCATGCAAGCTCATCTCTACAGCACCAAGAACTACTAAATACTCACAAATGAGGCCACCAATCAAAAATCTAATTGGAGGGGTGGAGGAGTCACATACCAGGGAGTATTTGCTCAAAATTTCAGCTCAAATGAGGGGCTGTAGAGAGAGATCGAAGAATCGCCTCCAAGAACAGCAAGAACACAAGAACAAGACCAGAACTCAAGTTTTTGGAGAAAGAGAGAAAGGGAGGAAGAAGACATACCTGGAGGGGGCCATGTGGGCCCCAGGCGCCCTATGGGCGCGGCCAGGGGCTGGGCCGCGCCAGCTGGCCGCCTGGGCCACTGGTGGCCCCTCCTGGCTAGCCCCAGGACTTTCTGGGTCTCTCCCGACGCGGAAATTTTTATTATAATTTTTCTGGAATTTTTCTGAAAACTTCACTGTTGAAAAAATTTCGAAGTTCAAAAAGCTGCGAAACTCTCTGAAAACTTGAAGCAGTTAGTAGTATTGTGAAGCTTCAAAAACATAAATACTTGGTACAGCAAGTAGGACAAAACTAAAAACAAATGAAAACATAACAAGCTCAACTTTTTATCCATATAAAACATGTTCACTAGTAAGGTTGATCAAGTCTTACCAACAAACAAGCGATATATAGAGCAAAAAGTCTCACCTCTTACGAAGTAATCACTGAACCTTTACTTTGATGGAGATTGTCCCCACTATGATAGTTTTGTATTTGTGAGGCACATGTAGTGGACAGTCCCATTCTCCAATTTTCACGGTCTCGATATTCTCTATAGAGTTGAGGGCATGCCTTCTGTCGGTCTTCTTTGGAAAATATACCGTGTGTTCTTTATCATTCACATGGAAAGTAACCTTCCCTTTATTGCAATCAATAATAGCACCTGCGGTGTTAAGAAAAGGTCTACCAAGAATAATGGACATGCTCCCATCCTCGGGCATGTCAAGCACAACAAAATCAGTAAGAATCAAACAATTAGCAACTTCTACGGGAACATCCTCACAAATACCTATCGGAACAGCGGTTGACTTGTCAGCCATCTGAAGGGAGATATCTGTAGGAATTAGTTTCTCTAAACAAAGCCTCTCATAAAGAGAGAGAGGCATAACACTCACTCCTGCTCCTAGATCACATAAAGCAGTTTTGACATAATTATTCTTTATGGAGCAAGGAATGGTGGGTATACCTGGATCACCGAGCTTCTCAGGAATCTTGCCACTGAAAGAGTAGTTAGCAAGCATAGTAGATATTGCATCATTAAGAACTTTTCTTTTATTAGTGACAATATCTTTCATATATTTTGAATAAGGAAGTAACTTAATAGCATCAGTCAAAGGGATTTGAAGAAAAAGAGGTTTAATCCACTCACAAAACTTATTATAATGCTCTTCTTCTTTAGATTTGATGGACTTACCTGGACAGGGCATGGGTTTCTGTACCCATGGTTCTCTTTCCTTCCCATGTTTTCTTGCGATGAAGTCTTCTTTAGTGTACCTCTTACGTTTGTCAGGTGCTTCTTCTTCTCGTACTTCAGGCGGATCATTCTTCTCATTATCATTACCTTCAGGTTCAGCACCGTCTTCAGTCTCAGCATCGGAGATAGATACACTATTGGGATCAATAGCTGGCTCTTCATCTGCAATAGGATCATTAGAATTGTCAGTCTCTTTATGTTTCTTCTTCTTCTTTGGAGAGACAACAATTTCTTCTTCCTGCATTTGAGAATCCTGCTCGATTCTCTTCGGATGCCCCTCTGGATAAAGAGGATCTTGAGTGCTAGTTCCTCCTCGGGTCTTAATCCCGAAAGCCTGCAAATTATCTTGTTTGGCATTGTTAGCAAGCAAATCTCTTTGCACATTAGAAATTTGATCAAGCTGAGTCTGAACCATATGAAAATGCTTCACAAGACATTGAACATCATTAACTGTTCTATCTAAAACATCAAGCAGTCTTTTGATAGCAAGGGAATTATCATGCAACTGACTTTCTATCCTCTCATTAAAATGATTCTGTTTCATAATAAAATTATCAAACTCATCTAAACATTGATCAGGAGGCTTACCATGAGGGATGTCACTTGCGTTGAAATCTAAAAGAGAGTGTACCTCTACCATAGGAGGGTGAGCGGTAGGCTCACACAGCTTCTCAATAGGGGGTAGATTCTTCACGTCTTCAGCTTTAATACCTTTCTCTTTAATAGACTTCTTTGCTTCTCGCATATCCTCGGGGCTTAGAACAAACATGCCCCTCTTCTTTGTTGGTGGAGGTGGTTCAGGGACGGACCAATCTTCATGGTTTTTGGCAATCCTGCCCATTAAATCTTCCGCATCGTCCGGTGTTCTTTTCCTGAAAACACAACCAGCACAACTGTCCAAATAGGACCTGGATTCATCAGTTAGACCAGCATAGAATATATCGATTAATTCATTCTTAGGGATTTCATGTCCAGGTCTAGCCCGAATCAGACCGCAGTACCTCCCCCAAGCTTTAGGGAGGGACTCATCCTGCAACTGTTTAAAGTTATAAATTCTTTGTAAAGCAGCATGTTGCATGTGAGCAGGAAAGTACTTATCAACAAAAGAGTGAGCTAAGTCCTGAGGACTCTTAATGGAACCGAATGGGAGTGAATCATACCTTGCTTTAGCACCCTCCTTCAAGGAGAAAGGAAGAAGCTTGGTCACATAAAAGTATCGTATCTTCTCATCTGTGGTAAACAGGCTACCCAACTCACCGAGTTTAGTCAGGTGTGCAATAGCATCATCATTTTCTCTGCCATAAAAGGGGTCAGCTTCAACCATAGGTATAAGTGAAAGATCAACAGAGAAATCATAATCAGGATCATCAATGCATATAGGGGATGTAGCAAATTCAGGATTAGGAACGGTTTTGTTCTTCAAAGAGTGTTTTTCAAACAGTTTCTTGATAGCTTCAGGGTCAGAGCCGGAAAACTCTGTCAGTTCCCTGCATAATTCTTCATCTAGTATATAGTAATCATCATCAAGGAGACTCTCCTTGAGTTTACTCAAATCAGGATAATCATAAGTTTCACCAATAGGGTAGCGAGTAACAGGGAGTTCAATTCCAAACTTTTTAGCAGCAGCAGCAATTTGTTTCTCAAGAGCATAACCAAGGGAACTAATATCATCAAAAGTAGTAGAAGCATCATCAAGAGTATCGGACATAGTAACAGATTCAGTAGGAGCATCATGTGGTGGTGGTGAGGCAAACTTACTCATAACGGAAGGTGAATCAAGTGTAGCACTAGTGCTCAGAGCAGTACCTCTTCTTGTAGTGGATAGTAAGATCGGAACCTTGGGGTCTCCTTTCTTACCCATAGTGGATAAAGTACAGCAGGTAGGATACCTCAAGTAGACTTGTAAATATTGCTATGCTCCCCGGCAACGGCGCCAGAAAACGGTACTTGATAACCCTCAACCGTAAGGGATCGAGATAGTCTTCGCGGGTAAGAATAACCCAATTTATTGATTTGACACACGGGGAGCCAAAGAGTATTTATAAGCTTTGACAGTTGAGTTGTCAATTCAACCGCACCTGAAATATACTTACTTGCAACAAAAGATAAGTGGTAACAGTGATATGATAGTGATGATAGTAATAGTAAAAGTAAACAGCAAAAGTAAATAGCAGTAGTAAATGGCAAAAGTAGCAGCTAGTGACAAGCAGGATTTAAAACACTGTAGGCTAGGGAGATGGATGGTTGGGCGCTGCATGGATGAGATAGATTCTAACTTGGGGCACGGCACACGAAAAAGTAATGATCATCTAGGCAAATATCAAACATTAGGCATGTATCCCGTAGGTAGTTGTGCGTGCTTGCAATAAGAACTTGCACAACATCTTTTGTCCTACCATCCCGCTACGAACGGGGCCAAAAGGAACTTATGGATATTAAGGTGCTCCTGTCAAAGAGCACTGGAACAAAGCAATGAACTCAATGGATACATGTAATCCTCAAACTACGGACCATCCCCTTTGGTGTCCCAAGCTGTCACTTTTGGGATCGCCGGTTCCGGACCGTAACAGGTGCAAACAACTCATAGATAGGATCACGAACACAAATATATTCATACAAACACATATGGTTCAGATCTGAAATCATGGCACTCGGGCCCTAAGTGTCAAGCATTAAGAATAACAAGTTGTAGCAAAGATGATAAACACCATAGTAGATGATAGGCAACATGCCCCAAACGATCTGATAAACTATTACATGATCTAACTCATCCAATCCCTACCATCCCCTTCGCCTACAGCAGGGGAATTACTCACACATAAAAGGGGAAGTCATGGAGGGATGATGGAGTGGTGATGATGATGACGATGGCGACGATCTCCCCTCTCCGGAGGCCAATTCAGCCTCTAGATTAGCCCTCCCGAGGAAGAACAGAGGGTGGCGGCGGCTCTGCGACGGAAAACTGCGAAAGAACTTCTGATCTGGGGTTTCTGCATCGGGAGTAAAAATACGAGGTAAAGTAGGGCACCAGGGGGTGTGGGCCCCACCCAGGTGACCCCCGGCGCGGCCCAGGGGGGGCGCGCCCACAGGGCGCCTGGGCACCCCCTGGCCCCCCTCTGGCCCCACTTCTGGCTCCTGGCTCCTTTGGGTGCGTGGATTTTCTGTGATTTTTCGTGGATTTTTCTGAGATACTTAAAAATCCGTTTTCCTGCACACAAATAAACCATACAGGCAGCTCTGCTGAAAACAGCGTCAGTCCGGGTTAGTTTAGTCCAAATCATGCAAGAATGAGGCCAAAACAATATCAAAAGTGTTTGGAAAAGTAGATACGTTTGAGACGTATTAGTTAGCACCTTTAGGATCGACAAAACCTTCTGGTGCATCATATACAACTCTTCTTTGAGATATCCATTAAGAAATGCGGTTTTGACATCCATTTGGTAGATTTCATAATCATAAAATGCGGCAATTGCTAACATGATGCAGACAGAATTAAGCATTGCTACGGGTGAGAAGGTGTCATCGTAGTCAACTGCTTGAACTTGTCGATAACCTTTCGCAACAAGTCGAGCTTTGTAGACAGTAACATTACCATCGGCGTCAGTCTTCTACTTAAAGATCCATTTATTTTCAATGGCTTGCCGATCATCAGGCAGGTCAACCAAAGTCCACACTTTGTTATCATACATGGATCCCATCTCAGATTTCATGGCTTCAAGCCATTTTGTGGAATCTAGGCTCATCATCGCTTCCTCATAGTTTGTAGGTTCGTCCTGGTCTAGTAACATGACTTCCAGAACAGGGTTACCGTACCATTCTGGTGCGGAACGCACTCTGGTTGACCTACGAGGATAAGTAGTAACTTGATCTAAAGTTTCATGATCGTCATCATTAGCTTCCTCACTAATTGGTGTAGGAATCACTAGAACTGATTTCTATGATGAACTACTTTCCAATTCGGGAGAAGGTACAATTACCTCATCAAGTTCTACTTTCCTCCCACTCACTTCTTTCGAGAGAAACTCCTTCTCTAAAAAGGATCCATTCTTAGCAACGAATATCTTGCCTTCGGATCTGTGATAGAAGGTGTACCCAACAGCTTCTTTTGGGTATCCTATGAAGACACATTTCTCCGATTTGGGTTTGAGCTTATTAGGTTGAATATTTTTCACATAAGCATCGCAGCGCCAAACTTTAAGAAACGACAACTTGGGTTTCTTGCCAAACCATAGTTCATAAGGTGTCGTCTCAACGGATTTAGATGGTGCCCTGATGGGCCTCTAACCCCTCGTTGGTTACCCCAAGTGGAAGGTGTGAGATGCAGTGTTGTGGAAGTTTTTCCCTTAGCAAAGATGCCAAGGATCGAATCCCCAGAGACTCCTAGGTTCAACAAGTAGGTGTCAACTGCTAACGGCGCCAGATATTAGCAATCAACGTGGACCTGCACACAGATACAAATAACTTTGCTCCCAACGAGTACAGAGAGGTTGTCAATCCCTCCGGCCTTGTAGTTCACAAAGGATTAAACGCAAATGATAGTAGTGATAGATAATGTTTGCAATAGTAAGTAAAAGCGAAAAGTAAATAGCGGATGTGATCAATGATGGTAATATGGACCGGAGTCTCATGATGTTCACTAGTGATGTCTCTCTCCCAAAAGACGATAAAACAGCTATGTGAGGTAAACGAATTACAGCTGGGCAATTGACAGGACCATGTGCGCAAACCAATGCTGACTACATTGCAAGAAAGGTTGAGGTTCAAAGCATGGGCGGTACGCCAAAGTAAGTAGACCGAAATCCATCAATATCTACCACTAATCATCCACCTTGAGATATCTATCCAGAACATCTCGCTGGTATTAAGTTGCGAGCCCCACCCATAGTGTAAACTCAAAGCAACAGACAACTGCATTAAAAGAACTTTGCGTAAAGTAAACAATCCTTGCACCCGCGGGCACAAGCACCGTTGTTTTCCCCCTTGTGGCAACAGCACATCCCCTAGACTCATGTTTCTGTCACTCAAACTAGTCATCGAGGGGCATGAACCCACAATCGAGCATAACGTTCCCTCTTGGAGTCACTACCTATTACTTGGCCAAAGCAATAAATAACAACGGAGAACATGCAAGAATTACTTATGAACATAAATATAAAAGAGGTAGATCAAATATATTACTCAATCACAATCTGAACATAATCTCATAATCCATCGGATCCCAGCAAACTCATCATAGCAACAGCATAAGGATTACATATGTGCCTCGATCATGTAGGGCAGCTCACGAGGACTAATTAGTGAAGCATAAGAACGGGAGGAGGACATCACATAGCTACTGGTCATGGACTCATGGTCCAAGGGAGACTACTCACAACTCATCCGGGAGGCGTCCATGGTGGTGGAGAGGCTCCCGATGGTGATCCTCCCCTCCGGCAGGGTGCCGGGAAGAGTTCTCCTGGTGCTCCCGATCTTGGAAGCGGCGGCGGCGGCGGAACAGAGATGAGATCGCGAAAAAGAGTTCCCGTCCCGAGGGTTTCGAAGGACGCTCTAAATATATGCCAAAGGGGGGCACCAGACGGGGCTCGGTGGGCCCAGGCGCCCCCCCGGCGCGGCCCAGGGGGGGGC
>LR738713.1:692362999-692388007 GCA_902687465.1 Secale cereale
GCGCCGCCAGGGCGCCTGGGGCCCTGGTGCCCCCCCCCCGGCTGTACTTCGGGCGCAAGGTAGGTTCTGGAACGCTGATTTTTTATATAATTTTTCTGGATTTTTCCTGACAGTTCTCGTAATGTGAAAACCTGAAATACAAAAACAGCCGAAAACAGAAACTGGCACTGGGGTGCACTGGATTAGTAGGTTAGTCCAAATATGATCAAAAGTGTATGGAAGTGTATAAATATCATAGCAATATCACCCAAAAATGGCATGGAGCAAGCAGAAATTATAGATACGTTTTGGACGTATCAACATCCCCAAGCTTAATTCCTGCTCGTCCTCGAGTAGGTAAATGATAACAAGAATAATTTCTGTGGTGACATGCTATTAACCATATAGGAATTTTTATAGTCATATGAAAAAAGCTTACTGAGACAATGAATCTGTAGTAATTAAGTTGCCTCATGAGAAATTCACAAATGACTGAAAGTTTTACAACATGACATTGAAGCATCAAATAGATTTGCAATGAACATGATGTGCAAATATGATAAAGTGATATCTAGCTTGCCCCCTTTAGTGAAGCAAAACATAAATGCAGGGGCACCTTCAAGGTTTAAGTGATGACTAGATACAATGATTTCAAAATAAACGATATCACAATCATGCAAAAGACAATGCTACTTTGGAACAATGCACATTACACTTAGAATGACAATCATGCTCTCAGTAGTTGGTGCTTGAAGAAAGAAGGTGGAGACTCAAAATGTAAAAGAATGGTTATGTGCTAGAGCTTTTTATTTTGAAAACATAGAAGCAATTTTGTCAACGGTAGTAGTACTTCATATGTGTCATGCATAAGACATCCTATAAGTTGCAAGCCTCATGCATCGAATACCAATAGTGCTCGCACCTTGTCCTAATTAGCTCGGATTTCCATGGGTTATCATTGCATTACATATGTTTCAACCAAGTGTCACAAAGGGGTACCTCTATGCCACCTGTACAAAGGTCCAAGGAGATAAATCGCATTTGATTTCTCGTTTTTGATAGATCTCAACTTGAGTACATCCATACCGGGACAACATAGAAAATAGATAATGGACTCCTCTTTAATGCATAAGCATATTCTCATAAGAGATTGAGGATTAATGTCCAAGCTAAAACTTCCACCATGATACATGGCTTTGGTTGGCGGCCCAATGTTCTTCTCTAACAATATGCATACTCATTCAACCCATGGCAAATCACCCTTACTTCAGACAAGACAAACATGCATAGCAACTCACATGATATTCAATAAAATTGTAACAGTTGATGGCGTCCCCAGAAACATGGTTACCGCTCAGCAAGCAACTTATAAGAAATAAGATACATAGGCAACATATTCTTTACCACAATAGTTTTTAAGCTACTTTCCCATGAGCTATGTATTGCAAAGTTAGTCTGCTTAGTACAGGTGGAGGTTAGCAAAAGACTGGAAGCGACCAACTAAGAGAGCAATGACGGTCATAATCATGCAGAGCGACAAAGCAACATTGAATCAGGCATGGTAGTTATATCGCTACTCAGAAATAAAAGATCATCAAGGCCTGACAGACTTTCTTTACAGTCTTAAATATGCGTGAGCATACGCCAAGTCAATCAAAATAAATTCTTGAAGGAAGATATTACTAAACCATACCACATCATAGGCAAACAAATCAAGTTGGTACTCCAATAACACATTGGGAATCCCCCAGCTATTTGAGACTAACCATAAGAAAACCTGAACTACTAAGCGCCATTATGCACGTAGCATCTTTATCATAGACATATTAACCAATGCAACGGAAGCAAACTCTCTTAATAAGGTGAGCATGGTAATTAAAGAGAGTTCAAGCAACCAACTAAACAAAAGCTCTTTGAAAAGATAAGCATGAATACTAAGGGCAGAGCATGATAGTAGCTATTAAAAGACAAAGAACACACACAGCAAAGATAGACATGAAAATTCTATGTTATGTTCTAGGTAGAAGTGGAGCGTGTTTCTCTCCCACATAAAGAACGCTGAGTTCCGACTCGTTATGAAAAACTAAAAAGAAAATAAAAGCAAGACGCTCCAAGCATAGCACATAACACATGAAGTGATAAAAATATAGCGGAACGAAAGACGAACTAATAATGTTGATGGAGAAGGGGATGCACGGGGGCATCCCCAAGCTTAGACGCTTGAGTCTCCTTGAATATTTCTTGGGGGTGCACGGGGGCATCCCCAAGCTTGAGCGCTTGACACTCCTAAATCTTTTTATCTTCTTCCCTCGCACACTTGAAAACTCCCTTCATACATAACTCATTATAATCTGATTAGCGAGGTTAGTACCCTTAATAAAATAATTGTTCCTTGCTGGAAATAAAGATATTCTTGAAGTTCTACTGTTTCTCAAGATTGCCAAAAGGTTTTTTGCAAAGAAAAAGCAAGCTCTTGGTTTGCAAAATGAAGGAAAGGCAAAACAGGACAGAATCTGTGAAAAACAGAACAGCAGGTAGTAATTGATTTGTTCGGGGTACTTCTGCAACTCAAATCAAAAAACTCAGAACAGACGGACTTGTTTAAGTCGGAGGATCTTAGAAGGGAATTAGAAGCAAGGTGGAGAGTGATGCTAGTCGGCCGTACAACATGAAAGACAATTATATAGAGAACGTTGTCGAAAAAATTCAGACCAAAAAGATGATCTGGTGATTTTATACGAATTTTTCTATCCAAGGACAGAATCTGTTTCCTGGACAGCACCTCACAACTTTTGAACTTTCTAGCAATCAGAGGCTATACTTGGCACAAATATGAAAAGCAAAGATACAATGATGATGCTACTGTAGTAAACAACATCAAGACACAACAAAAGCAAAATATAAAAATTTATTCATGTGGGCTGCCTCCCAAAAGCGCTTTCTTTTATGCCTTTAAGCTAGGCATAATGCATAGAGATCAAGTTTTATCAAGAGTAAAAGAATAGCTAGTCTGTACAACGGACTCAAAAGGTAACTTGATCTTCTTACGAGGGAAGTGTTTCATCCCTTTCTTGAGAGGAAACTGAAATTTTATATTACCCTCTTTCATGTCAATGATAGCACCAACGGTGCGTAAAAAGGGACGTCCCAAAATAATTGGACATGAAGGATCACATTCAATATCCATAATAGTGAAATCAATGGGAACATAATTGTCATTGACAATGATAAGAATATCGTCGATCCTCCCCAAAGGTTTCTTTATGGAAGAATCAACGAGACGAACACCAAAAGAACAAGAATCATAAGGTTTCAATTTAAGCATATCATATAGTCTTTTGGGCATAATAGAAGTACTAGCTACAATATCACATAAAGCATAGCATGAGAAGTTGTTTATCTTAATTTTTATCATAGGATCCCAACCATCTTGTAGCTTTCTAGGTATGGAGGCTTCTACTCTAAGTTTCTCCTCCCTAGCTTTAATGAGAGCATTAGTGATATGCTCTGTGAAGGCAAGATTAAGCGTGCTAGTGCGGGGGTCTCTAGACATCTTGTGAAGGAAATCAATAACTTCGGTAAGAGTGCAATTATCAAAATCAAGGTCATTAGCATCAAGTAAGGTGGTAGTGGTGTCCTTTAGGTTCACTTGTTTGGTAGTTTCTATAGTCATAGCATCACCATTAATAGGTCCAATGGGACCAGGAGTACATTGGGTGCTAAGAGTTTGAACATTCTCAACAACTTGGATAGTAGCAACAGTGTGGTGGGTAGGAAGGCTCTTAATTCTATCTTCTTCCTCCCTTACTCTAGCCCATCTCTCTTTAAGTTTAGCCATTATCCTAATGTTTTCATTAATTCGCACTTGAATAGCATTTATAGGAGTGACTTCCCTCTCCTCAAGAGGAGGAGTTTTAATTTTTAGCAATTTTACCTCATTGGCTAAATGGTCTACCTTAAAAGAAAGATCATCTAGTTTATGTAGTTTTTCTTCTACACTTTTATTAAAGGCTTTTTGGGTAGTGATGAAATCTTTAAGCATAGTCTCTAGTTCAGTAGTGGAGTTCTTGGTACTAGGATAAGCATTGTTGTTCCCATAAGAATTAGAGGGGAACGGTCTAGGATTGTTACCAAAGTTACTCCTATAAGCATTGTTGTTAAAATTGTTTCTAGAGATAAAGTTCACATCTACTTGTTCTTGAGCAATCAAAGAATTTAAAGGAACATCGCGGGGATCAACAGAAGATTGCTTCGAAAGTAGAGACATGATCAAGTCAACTTTTTCATTTAGGGAGGAAATCTCCTTGACAGAGTTTACCTTCCTACCTGTTGGAGCGCGTTCGGTGTGCCATTGGGAATAATTGGTCATCATCTCATCGAGAAGCTTCGTGGCAGCACCAAGTGTAGTTGACATAAAAGTTCCTCCCGCGGCCGAATCTAACAAGTTCCGCGAGGTAAAGTTCAAGCCTGCATAAAAAGTTTGGATAACCATCCAAGTAGTCAAACCATGAGTAGGGCAGTTCTTGATAAGAGATTTCATACGTTCCCAAGCTTGGGCAATGTGTTCATTATCCAATTGTTTAAAATTCATTATGTTACTTCTAAGTTGGATAATTTTAGCAGGTGGATAGTATTTTCCGATAAAAGCATCTTTGCACTTGTCCCATGAATCTATGCTATTTCTAGGCAAAGACTGAAACCAAATTTTAGCTCCTCCTCTCAAGGAGAAAGGAAAAAGCTTAAGCTTAACAATATTACCATCTATTTCTTGGTACTTTTGCATATCACAAAGTTCAACAAAGTTGTTCAAGTGTAAAGCAGCATCATCTCCAGCACCGGAGAATTGATCTTTCATGACTAAGTTCAGTAAAGCAGGTTTAATTTCATATGAAGCTGCTGAAGTGGCAGGTGTAGTGATAGGTGTGCTGATAAAGTCATCGTTGTTGTGACTAGTGAAGTCACACAACTTGGTGTTCTCGGTGGAACCCATAGTAGCAAGCAAGCAAGATAACTATTTTTGTGATTTTCGATAAAAAGGTACTAAAGCAAAAACTGAAAGGTAAACTAACAAGACTAAAAAGCAAAGGTAAAAGATAGCATGCAACTCCCCTATCCTGAAGAGTGGAGTCCCCGGCAACGGCGCCAGAAAAACTCCTTGATGGGCCTCTAACCCCTCGTTGGTTACCCCAAGTGGAAGGTGTGAGATGCAGTGTTGTGGAAGTTTTTCCCTTAGCAAAGATGCCAAGGATCGAATCCCCAGAGACTCCTAGGTTCAACAAGTAGGTGTCAACTGCTAACGGTGCCAGATATTAGCAATCAACATGGACCTGCACACAGATACAAATAACTTTGCTCCCAACGAGTACAGAGAGGTTGTCAATCCCTCCGGCCTTGTAGTTCACAAAGGATTAAACGCAAATGATAGTAGTGATAGATAATGTTTGCAATAGTAAGTAAAAGCAAAAAGTAAATAGCGGATGTGATCAATGATGGTAATATGGACCGGAGTCTCATGATGTTCACTAGTGATGTCTCTCTCCCAAAAGACGATAAAACAGCTATGTGAGGTAAACGAATTACAGCTGGGCAATTGACAGGACCACGAACGCAAACCAATGCTGACTACATTGCAAGAAAGGTTGAGGTTCAAAGCATGGGCGGTACGCCAAAGTAAGTAGACCGAAATCCATCAATATCTACTACTAATCATCCACCTTGAGATATCTATCTAGAACATCTCGCTGGTATTAAGTTGCGAGCCCCACCCATAGTGTAAACTCAAAGCAACAGACAACTGCATTAAAAGAACTTTGCGTAAAGTAAACAATCCTTGCACCCGCAGGCACAAGCACCGTTGTTTTCCCCTTGTGGCAACAGCACATCCCCTAGACTCATGTTTCTGTCACTCAAACTAGTCATCGAGGGGCATGAACCCACAATCGAGCATAACGTTCCCTCTTGGAGTCACTACCTATTACTTGGCCAAAGCATTAAATAACAACGGAGAACATGCAAGAATTACTTATGAACATAAATATAAAAGAGGTAGATCAAATATATTACTCAATCACAATCTGAACATAATCTCATAATCCATCGGATCCCAGCAAACTCATCATAGCAACAGCATAAGGATTACATATGTGCCTCGATCATGTAGGGCAGCTCACGAGGACTAATTAGTGAAGCACAAGAACGGGAGGAGAACATCACATAGCTACTGGTCATGGACTCATGGTCCAAGGGAGACTACTCACAACTCATCCGGGAGGCGTCCATGGTGGTGGAGAGGCTCCCGATGGTGATCCTCCCCTCCGGCAGGTTGCCGGGAAGAGTTCTCCTGGTGCTCCCGATCTTGGAAGCGGCGGCGGCGGCGGAACAGAGATGAGATCGCGAAAAAGAGTTCCCGTCCCGAGGGTTTCGAAGGACGCTCTAAATATATGCCAAAGGGGGGCACCAGACGAGGCTCGGGGGGCCCAGGCGCCCCCCCGGCGCGGCCCAGGGGGGGCGCGCCGCCAGGGCGCATGGGGCCCTGGTGCCCCCCCCCCCCCCGGCTGTACTTCAGGCGCAAGGTAGGTTCTGGAACGCTGATTTTTTATATAATTTTTCTGGATTTTTCCTGACCATTCTCGTAATGTGAAAACCTGAAATACAAAAACAGCCGAAAACAGAAACTGGCACTGGGGTGCACTGGATTAGTAGGTTAGTCCAAATATGATCAAAAGTGTATGGAAGTGTATAAATATCATAGCAATATCACCCAAAAGTGGCATGGAGCAAGCAGAAATTATAGATACGTTTTGGACGTATCATGCCCTAACCCCAAAACGATAGTGGTAAATCGGTAAGAGACATCATTGATCGCACCATATCTAATAAAGTACAGTTACAATGTTCGGACACACCATTACGCTATGGTGTTCCAGGTGGCGTGAGCTGTGAAACTATTCCACATTGTTTCAAATGAAGACCAAACTCGTAACTCAAATATTCGCCTCCGCGATCAGATCGTAGAAACTTTATTTTCTTGCTACGATGATTCTCTACTTCACTCTGAAATTCATTGAACTTTTCAAATGTTTCAGACTTATGTTTCATTAAGTAGATATACCCATATCTTCTCAAATCATCTGTGAAGGTCGGAAAATAACGATAACCACCGCGAGCCTCAACACTCATCGGACCGCATACATCAGTATGTATTATTTCCAATAAGTCAGTTGCTCGCTCCATTGTTCCGGGGAACGGAGTCTTAGTCATCTTGCCCATGAGGCATGGTTTGCAAGCACCAAGTGATTTTTAATCAAGTGATTCCAAAAGCCCATCAGCATGGAGTTTCTTCATGCGCTTTACACCAATATGACCTAAACGGCAGTGCCATAAATAAGTTGCACTATCATTATCAACTTTGCATCTTTTGGTTTCAATATTATGAATATGTGTATCACTACGATCGAGATCCAACAAATATAGACCATTCATCAAGGGTGCATGAACATAAAATATATTACTCATATAAACAGAACAACCATTATTCTCTGATTTAAATGAATAACCGTCTCGCAACAAACAAGATCCAGATATAATGTTCATGCTCAACGTTGGCACCAAATAATTATTATTTAGGTCTAAAACTAATCCCGATGGTAGATGTAGAGGTTGCGTGCCGACGGCGATCATATCAACTTTGGAACCATTTCCCACGTGCATCGTCACCTCGTCCTTAGCCAATCTTTGTTTAATTCGTAGCCCTTGTTTTGAGTTACAAATATGAGCAACCGAACCAGTATCAAATACCCATGCGCTACTACGAGCATTAGTAAGGTACACATCAATAACATGTATATCAAATATACCTTTGTTCACTTTGCCATCCTTCTTATCCGCCAAATATTTGGGGCAGTTCCGCTTCCAGTGACCAGTCCCTTTGCAGTAGAAGCACTTAGTTTCAGGCTTGGCTCCAGACTTGGGTTTCTTCCCAGAAGTAGCAACTGGTTTGCAATTCTTCTTGAAGTTCCCCTTCTTTCCCTTGCCCTTTTTCTTGAAACTAGTGCTCTTGTTAACCATCAAAACTTGATGCTCCTTTTTGATTTCTACCTCCGCAGCTTTAAGCATAGCGAAGAGCTCGTGATTTGTCTTCTGCATCCCTTGCATATTATCGTTCATCATGAAGCCTTTATAGCTTGGTGGCAGTGATTGAAGAACTCTATCAATAACACTATCATCATCAACTTTAACTCGAAGCTGAGTCATGTGGTTATGGTACCCAGACATTATGAGTATGTGTTCACTGACAGAACTATTCTCCTCCATCTTGCAGCTATACAACTTGTTGGAGACTTCATATCTCTCAACTTGGGCATTTGCTTGAAATATTAACTTCAACTCTTGGAACATCTCATATGGTCCATGACGTTCAAAAAGTTTTTGAATTCCGGATTCTAAGCCGTAAAGCATGGCACACTGAACTATCGAGTAGTCATCAGACCGCGTCTGCCAGACATTCAAAGCGTCCACATTAGTGGGAGGGGGCTTGTCACCTAGCGATGCTTCAAGGACATAATTCTTCTGTGCAGCAATGAGGATAATCCTCAAGTTATGAATCCAGTCCATGTAGTTGCTACCATCATCTTTCAACTTAGCTTTCTCTAGGAACACATTAAAATTCAAGGGAACGGTAGCACAGGCCATTGATCTACAACAACGTAGATATGCAAAAAATTATTAGGTACTAAGTTCATGATAAATTAAAGTTCAAATAATCATATTACTAAAGAACTCACACTTAGATAGACATCCCTCAAGTCATCTAAATGATCACGTGATCCAAATCAACTAAACCATGTATGATCATCACGTGAGATGGAGTAGTTTTCAATGGTGAACATCTTATGTTGATCATATCTACTATATGATTCACGCTTGACCTTTCGGTCTCTAGTGTTCAGAGGCTATGTCTATACATGCTAGGCTCGTCAAGTTTAACCCGAGTATTTTGCATGTGCAAAACTATCGTACACCCGTTGTATGTGAACGAAGAGCTTATCATACCCGATCATCACGCGGTGTCTCGGCACGACGAACTGTCGCAACAGTGCATACTCAGAAAGAACACTCTTGTACCTTGCAATTTTAGTAAGGGGTCATCTTATAATGCTACCGTCGTTCTAAGAAAAATAAGATGCATAAAAAGATAAACATCACATGCAATCAAAATATGTGACATGATATGGCCATCATCATCTTGTGCTTTTGATCTCCATCTCCAAAGCATCGTCATGATATCTATTGTCACCGGCTTGACACCATGATCTTCATCGTAGCGTCGTGGTCGTCTCGCCAACTATTGCTTCTACTACTATCGCTAACTCATAGTGATAAAGTAAAGCAATCTCATAGCGATCGCAATTCATAGAACAAAGAGACAACCATAAGGCTCCTGCCGGTTGTCGATAATTTACAAAACATGATCATCTCATACAATAACGTATAATTCATCATGTCTTGACCATATCACATCACAACATGCCCTGCAAAAACAAGTTAGACGTCCTCTACTTTGTTGTTGCAAGTTTTACGTGGCTGCTACGGGCTTCTAGCAAGAACCGTTCTTACCTATGCATCAAAACCACAACAATTTTTTGTCAAGTGTGTTGTTTTAACCTTCATCGGGGACCGGCCGTAGTCACACTCGATTCAACTAAAGTTGGAGAAACTGGCACCCGCTAGCCACCTGTGTGCAAAGCACGTCGGTAGAACCAGTCTCATGAATGCGGTCATGTAATGTCAGTTCGGGGCCCTTCATCCAACAATACCGCCGAATCAAAGTATGACGTTAGTGGTAAGCAGTATGACTATTATCACCCACAACTTCTTGTGTTCTACTCGTGCATATCATCTACGCATAGACCTGGCTCATGATGCCACTATTCGGAACGTAGCATGAAATTTCAAAAATTTCCTATGCTCACGCAAGATCTATCTAGGAGAAGCATAGCAACGAGATGGGGAGAGTGTGTCCACGTACCCTCATAGATCGAAAGCGGAAGCGTTATGTTAACGCGGTTGATGTAGTCGAATGTCTTCATGATCCAACCGATCCAAGTACCGAACGTACAGCACCTCCGTGTTCAGCACACGTTTAGCATGATGACGTCCCGCGAGCTCTTGATCCAGCAGATGCTCGAGGGAGAGTTCCGTCAGCACGACGGTGTGGCAACGGTGTTGGTGATATGATCCGCGCAGGGCTTCGCCTAAGCACCACGACAATATGATCTGAGGTGTAATCTGTGGAGGAGGGCACCGCACATGGCTAAGAGAAACTTGTGTTGTGCCTTTGCGGTGCCCCCTACCCACGTATATAAAGGAGGGAGGGAGAGGAGCCCGGCCGGCCCTAGGGCACGCCAAAGAGAGGAGTCCTAGTAGGATTCCTCCACAAGGAAGAGGGGAAAGAGGTGGAGAGGGAGAAGGAAAGGGAGGCCGCGCCCCCAACCCCTTCTCCAATTCGAACTGCTAGGGGGGCGTGCCACCTCTTGTGGCATGCATTCTCCTCTCCAATATGGCCCATGAGGCCCATTAACTTTCCCCGAGGGTTCCGATAACCCTCCGGCACTCCGATATTTACCCGGTACCTCTCGGAACTCATTCGGTGTCCGAATAACATCGTCCAATATATCATTATTTATGTCTCGACCATTTAGAGACTCCTCGTCATGTCTGTGATCTCATCCGGGACTCCGAACAATCTTCGGTCACCAAAAACTCATAACTCATAATACAAATCGTCATCGAACGTTAAGCGTGCGGACCCTACGGGTTCGAGAACTGTGTAGACATGACCGAGACACATCTCCGATCAATAACCAATAGCAGAACCTGGATGCTCATATTGGCTCCTACATATTCTACGAAGATATTTATCGGTCAAACCGCATAGCAACATATGTTATTCCCTTTGTCATAGGTATGTTACTTGCCCGAGATTCGATTGTCGGTATCATCATACCTAGCTCAATCTTGTTACCGACAAGTCTCTTTACTTGTTCCGTAATACATCATCTCGTGACTAACTCATTAGTCATTTTCTTGCAAGGCTTATTATGATGTGTATTACCAAGAGGGCCCAGAGATACCTCTCCGACAATTGGAGTGACAAATCCTATTCTCGATCTATGCCAACTCAACAAACACCTTCGGAGACACTTGTGGAGAATCTTTATGATCACCCAGTTACGTTGTGACATTTGATAGCACACAAGGTGTTCCTCTGGTATTCGGGAGTTGCATAATCTCATAGTCAGAGGAACATGAAGAAAGCAATAGCAATAAAACTAAATGATCATTATGCTAAGCTAATGGATGGGTCTTGTCCATCACATCATTCTCCTAATGATGTGATCCCGTTTATCAAATGACAACACATGTCTATGGTTAGGAAACTTAACCATCTTTGATTAACGAGCTAGTCTAGTAGAGGCATACTAGGGACACGCTATTTTGTCTATGTATTCACACATGTATCAAGTTTCCAATTAATACAATTCTAGCATGAATAAAAGACATTTGTCATGATATATAAGGAATTATAAATAACAACTTTATTATTGCCTCTAGGGCATATTTCCTTCAGGTCGCAAGGCGTAGATGAGGCGGACCGCGGCGGAGGGCGGGTGATCAATCCGATCATGCGCGAGATCGAGGACGCTGCTATATGGAGGCGGGGTGGAGGAGGAGTCCGAGATTAAGCCAGCGAAAACGATGGTGTGGGACGACGTGCGGTCAATCACAACCAACCTAAGCAGCCGACGAGTGACGCGGCCGACCCAGACAACTGGTAAGCCTGACGCACCAACAGCCGATGGCGGGGCTGATGTGCCAGACGACGGGACCACCGTACACACGTGGCGGAGGCGGGATGGTGATGCAGGAGTTGATGGTAATTTGCCCTAGAGGCAATAATAAGTTATTATTATTTTATATTTACTTATTCATGATAAAGGTTTATTATTCATGCTAGAATTGTATTTACCAGAAACTTGAATACATGTGTGAATACATAAACAAATACCGTGTCCCTAGTAAGCCTCTACTAGACTAGCTCGTTGAGCAAAGATGGTTAAGGTTTCCTAACCATGGACATGAGTTTTCATTTGATAATGAGATCACACCATTGGGAGAATGATGTGATGGACAAGACCCATCCGTTAGCTTAGCATTTGATCATACAGTTTATTGCTACTACTTTCTTGTATGTCAAATACATATTCCTTAGACCATGAGATCATGCAACTCCCGGATACCGGAGGAATACCTTGTGTGATATCAAACGTCACAACATAACTAGGTGATCATAAAGATGCTCTACAGGTATCCTAAGGTGTTTGTTGAGTTGGCATGGATCGAGATTAGAATTTGTCACTCCGAGTATCGGAGAGGTATCTCTGGGCCCTCTCGTTAATACACATCATAAGAAGCATTGCAAGCAAATGACTAATGAGTTAGTTACGAGATGATGTATTGTGGTACGAGTAAAGAGACTTGCCAGTAATGATATTGAACTAGGTATAGAGATACCAATGATTGAATCTCGGGCAAGTAACATACCGACAGACAAAGGAAATTCTGTATGTTTTCATAACGGTTCGACCGGTAAAGATCTTCGTAGGATATGTAGGAGCCAATATGGGCATCCAATTTCCGCTATTGTTTATTGACCGGAGAGGTATCTCGGTCATGTCTACATAGTTCTCAAACCCGTAGGGTCCGCACGCTTAACGTTCGTTGACGATATAGTGTTATATGAGTTGTGTGATTTGCTGACCGAATGTTGTCCGGAGTCCCGGATAAGATCATGGACATGATGAGGAGCCTCGAAATGGTCGAGAGGTAAAATTTGATATATAGGATTCACGGACATCGAAAGTGTTCCGCAGGGTATCGGGTACTTATTGGGTCATCGGAAATGAGTTTCGGGCACCCCTGGCAAAACTATGGGCCTTAGAGCATCTCCATCCGTTGGCCCCCCCGAGGAGGCTTAAAAATTAGTGCATGGGGGCAAGTCGGTGCTAAAATCAGCACTGGGGGTGATTTGGTTCCCAGCCGCCACCCCTAGGTCGCCCCCACGCGCGGATATCGGCCCATTTTTTGCGCAAATGTCACCGGTTTTCGGCCCAGTTTCGTCAAAAAATCAGCCCATATTCGTCGTGGTTCAGTGCAAATTCAACTAAAGTATTTTTTATCACATAGTTCACCACAGAAAATCAATAAAAATCAAGTAATTCAACAAATAGTTCAACAACAAAAAGTTCAATACAAATTGTATAGTTCAACAAATAAAAACTCATATTTCATCACACGTGGAGGTAGGCGTTGTCCTTGAGTCTCCAGAGGTGCTCCACCAGATCCTGCTGCAGTTGTTGATGCACCTGTGGGTCTCGGATCTCCTGACGCATATTGAGGAAGGCAGTCCATGTTGCCGGTAGCTGGCGATCAACTTCCACAAGAGGACCCTGCCTGTAATATGGTTCAATGTCAAACACTGGCTCTTCATGGTCGCTCTCAATGATTATGTTGTGCAAGATGACACAGCAAGTCATGATCTCCCACATTTGATCTTTTGACTAGGTCTGAGCGGGGTACCAGACAACAGCAAATCGAGATTGGAGCACACCAAATGCCCGCTCGACATCCTTCCTGCAAGTCTCCTGAACCTTCACAAAGTGGGAGTTCTTGCCTCCTGGCATAGCGTTTGAGATAGTCTTCATAAACATAGACCATCTCGGATAGATGCCATCAGCTAGGTAGTACCCCTTGTTGTAGTGCCAACCATTGACCTCGAAGTTCACCGGAGGAGCATGACCTTCAACAAGCTTGGCAAAGACAGGGGAGCACTGCAGCACGTTGATGTCATTGTGAGTTCCTGGCATACCAAAGAAGGAGTGCCAAATCGAGAGGTCATGTGTGGCCACTGCCTCTAGTACCACACTCGAACCGCCTTTGGCGCCTTTGTAAATCCCTTGCCAAGCAAATGGACAGTTCTTCCATTTCCAATGCATGCAGTCGATGCTTCCAAGCATCCCAGGAAATCCTCTTGCTGCATTCTGTGCTAGGATCCGAGCAGTGTCTTCAGCAATGGGTGATCGCAAGTATTGCGGTCTAAACACTGCCACCACTGCCCTGCAGAACTTGTAGAAACACTCAATGGTCGTGGATTCCGCCATGCGCCTGTAGTCGTCGAGTGAATCACCGGGAGCCCCGTATGCAAGCATCCTCATAGCTGTCGTGCACTTATGGATTGAGGTGAATCCAAGTGTGACGGTGCAATCCTTCTTGCACTTGAAGTAGTTGTCGAACTCCCGGATGGAATTCACAATCCTGAGGAAAAGCTTTCAGCTCATCCGATAACGGCGCCGAAATACTTTGTCGCCGTGCAATGGAACGTCGGCAAAGTAGTCAGAGTAGAGCATGCAATAGCCTTCCAGACGATGTTGGTTTTCTGCTTTCAGCCGCCCTGGCGCCAAGCCTCCTCACCGCGGCTTTTCATTGCTCGCGAGCAGGCCGGCGAGGTCGGCGAGGACCATGAGATGCTCCTCGTCCTTGACGTACGCATCAGCTTCCTCCTCCATCAATGTCGCGAGGGCCGCCTTGTTGTCTGAGTCCATCGGCTGAGCAGCAAATCACCGAATACCTGGCGAGCGCAGTGGGCGCAGAGCCACATGTATGCCACCATGCGTGGCCGGAGCACCGGTAAACTCGCCCGGAAGGTGGTGGAAAGGTTGCCGCGGCAAAACCTTCTCTCTTTTCGGTGGGGAATGGCCTATCTAGCGGTGTTGGGTAGTGGGCGGCGCGGGATCGGCGGGTTGGTGGCCAAGCGCGCGGGGGTGGGGGCGAATCTGCTCGATTGCCTTTATTTTTGGCCTGACGGTTGGGCCCAGGCATGTTTTCCCCTGACGCTGGAGCCCCCGAGCACCCCTGAGTGTGCTGGGTTCGGGATGTGATTGCCGGGCCCAAAAACGGGCAGAGCCAGCGGATTTCGGCGTCTTGGGGGCGTGACTGGGTTTTTTTCAACACCGGCGCGGAAAAAGTCGCCCTGGGGGGCCTGTTGGGGGTGCGGCTGGAGATGATCTTATGGGCCAAGGGAGAGAACACACCAGCCCACAAGAGGTTGGTGCGCCCCTATAGAGGTCGACCCTTGTGGAGGAGAAGGAAAGAGGGGAAGGGACGGGAAAGTGTGGAGTAGGACTCCCCCTTCCTTCCCTCTCCCTCCTCTTTCCTCCCCCTTCTTCATACAAGGAAAGGGGGCGCAGGGCAAGGCAGGGCCCCTAGAGGGTGGCGGCCAAGCCCTAGGGCGCCCTGGCTTCCTCCCCTCCCCTCCCACCTATATATATGTGGGGAGGGGGCGCCACACAAGTACACACAACATTGTCTTAGCTGCGTGTGGCGCCCCCGTCCACCGTTTACTCTCTCGATCATATTTTCGTAGTGCTTAGGCGAAGCCCTGCGGAGATCGCATCACCATCACCGTCACCACGCCGTCGTGCTGCCAGAACTTGTCGACTACCTCGCCGTCTTGCTGGATCAAGAAGGCAGAGGAATCATCGAGTTGAATGTGTGTTGAACGCAGAGGTGTCGTACGTTTGGTGCTCGATCAGTTGGAACGCGAAGAAGTTTGACTATATCAACCGCATTGTCTAACGCTTCCGCTTACGGTCTACGAGGGCACGTAGACACACTCTCCCCCTCGTTGCTATGCATCTCCATGGATAGATCATTGTGTGTGCGTAGGAATTTTTTTGTTTTCCATGCAACGTTCCTCAACGGGAGTCTCGGTTGGAGTAGGGCGACGACGACCGGTGCAGGGCGACGGACGGACGACGACCGTGAGGGGAAGCCTGTCGTGTGATGTCGCCGGGTTGGAGAAGAAGTCGGCTAGTTGCATCGGTGTCGGAGTAGAGGTGCATGGGTGTTTACTGCGGCGGCGGGCGATGCAAACCGATCTTAGACCGAAAAACCAAAAATAAAACACCGATCAAGATGATCGACAAGAGAAAACCCCAAAGCAAGGGCTCGGGAAAAATACTCTCTAGGGCAGCTGGTCAACACGACCGGCGGACGAACCCTAGGTGCGGGTGGCGCAGCCCTCAGCGGCAGTCGTGGAGGCCGACCGCCCCAGGGGTGGCGTGCTGGGCAAAAGCGGCGGGCGGCGGCTAGGGTTGGATCAGTTAGGATGATACCATGTTAAAGGAATAGAGAGGGATTGATGGATGTATTATTGAGCCTCTAGGGCGAGTATATATTAAGTACAAGACTTGGAGGGTAAGACGCATCTCCTAGAGATAAGGTTGGAGATGGATTACAAATCCTAGGCTACCAAATACATGTATCCCAAATATATATCTAACTACACCTCTATATCATTGACATTTTTCTACTTCCTCTTCTTACTATAGCATGTGTCCCTGTTTGGATAGTACTTGTCATCTTCCAACAAGCTTGAGTTTGCTATGTTCGGAGCTCATTTGCGGAAGTTATGACAGTTCTGGTTCTGTTGCCCTGGCGGTTGTACCGGCCGACCAGTATTTCCGGGACAACCACCGCCCTAGGGGTGACACCCTAGGGTTTGCAATGCTCCAGGTGTTTGTCGAGCGGTTGTACCATTGTTCTCAAAACTCTTGTACCACCTAGAACTTGGCAAACTCCATGATCACTACTTGGCGGTTGTACCGGCCTAGTACCGCTCGAACCACCGAAAAAGGGGTGATACCCTTCTGATGTGGAGTGGTAGTAGGGCGGTGTTGGCCCGGTAGTTTTCACATTGCTTTGTCGTATCAGTACTATCGGTGACTGGAGCGGTTGTACCGCTCCGGATTTAACCACCGCCACTACTTGGTCCCGACGGTTGTACCAGTCCTAGTACCACTCGAACTACCGGTCAGGGGTGATTCCCTACTGTTATGGTAGTGGGCGGTGGTAGCCCGATACTTCCCAGATGGCTTCGGGCGACCAGTACTACCGGTGCGATCCCTGGTTGTACCGCCTGGTACTCTGCTATAGGGGAACCCGCAAAAGGCCGTTACCGTTCCTTGTACGGGTTGTACTACTCCTGTATTTTTCCGCAGCATAACGGGCATATTTGTAGGGTCCTATAAAAGGGGGATCTTCTTCCCCAGTGGACCTTATCCTTGGAGCTCGTGTTCTTCCCCCATTGTTGACCTTCTTCGAGCTTGCTATATCTCGATCCCTCCAATGATTCTTGCCAGTTCTCAAGGGAAAAGAGAGAATATATCTAGAACTACGTTTCCACCAATCACTTTCTCTTCTATGTGAGGGGAACTCCTTGGATCTAGATCATGGAGTTCTTGGTGTTCCCCTTTTTCTTCCTCTCATATTCCTCCATGGTCTTCGTTGCTTTGGTGGGATTTAGGAGTAAGGGACTTGACCACTTCGTGTGTTCTTGTCGTTGCATTAGTTGCATTGGTTTGAGTTCTCCATGGTGATGCGTGGAAGTGAAAAATTGAGAAGCTCATTACTCTTGGGTGCTTGGTACCCTAGAGCTTGTTCCTCTTGGGTGCTTGGGCGCCCTAGACGGTCGGAGGTGCTTCAAAGCTCAATCATTGTGGTGTAAAGCTCCGGGCAAGCATCGTGTCTCCAATTAGGTTGTGGAGATTGTCCCAAGAAATTTGTACGGGTTCTAGTGACCACCCTCAAGGGTTGCCAAAGTGTACGGGTCCGGTGACTGATGGTACCACAGACCTAGGGTAGAGTCACAGGCCTGACCTGGATACCCTACCCAAGGTCACTGCCCTAGAAGCTCAAAAGACATTCCAAAGATAACAGAAGCCGACGACTGATATGGCCCAAGAGAGCAATCCACTCAACGACATACTTCACTCGGATAACTCAACTCCACTCGGAAGGATGAAGACACTCGACCGTACAAAAACCACTTGACTCCCGAATGTCAAAGGTCTCGTAAGGCCAGCAACGGTCGTGCATTCACTTCGCAGTAATGATAGCCTTTATTATCCTTTATTACACGCGTTATCAGTAACGTCCTGCTTTTATGTACATTGAACCCTCTGTAACGTGGGGCGGCTGGGGTCATGGCGCACTCTATATAAGCCACCCCCTCCTCCGGTACAGGGGTTCACACCCCCTGCAACACACACATATACATATTCCAGTCGACCGCCTCCGGGCACCGAGACGTAGGGTTGTTACTTCCTCCGAGAAGGGTCTGAACTTGTAAACACCTTGTGTACAATCTCACCATAGCTAGGATCTTGCCTCCTCCTAAGTACCCCCTATTCTTACTATCAGACTTAGAACCGCGACAGTTGGCGCCCACCGTGGGGAGGTGTCTTAGCGACTTCCGGTGAGGTTGCAAGTTTTTCCCTGATCTCCATCATCATGGTTCCCGACGGTGGTCTGGCGTTAGGCCATGAGATCCGACTCGGCGCGCTCGTCTTCATCGCCGACGACTCCGCTTGGCTCCAGGAGGCCCCCCTCGATGTCGAGGCACTGCCCGTCCGCGGAGCAGCGCACTTCCGCGCTAGTGCCTGTGGCGTCCTTCTATGGCAGCCGTCGACTCAGTATCGGTCGGCTCCTCCATCGTCTGTCGTCCCCATTGGTCGCCGATGTAAGCGATCCAGTCGGTCACGGCTCCAGTGGTGGGTGAAGCACGCGGTGGCCTACCAAACGGCCACCCCCCAAGTCGCGGCCATCGAGCCCGACGAGTACAACTACGGGCCGGTCGACCTGTCGACTGGTTCCGTACACACGCTTTCCGAGTGTGGGAGCAGTGACTCCGCAACAGAGGTCCTCATGGTCGACTCGCGGCACAGTCCACCGGGGTACCCTCGCGGCGGGAACGACGGCAGCAATGATGGTCAGTCATACGACCACGACGGGTACATACCCGAGCCCCTCACTGTCGAGCAAAGGGAAGAGCTCTGTCGCCGCAACGAAGATGCACTCTACACCCCCATCTTGGGGGATACTCCAGAAGCTCGAGCTCTGGAGGCCATGCACCCTGCCACCATGGCCGAGCGCACGCGGCTGGAAAACCTTCAGCGTTCGCTCGACGATCGAGCCCGTCGATTGATTCCTGAATCCAGTCGACGGTCGCGATAGCCGTTCCCGCAGGAACCCCAGGTATTCCGAACACCGATCCAGAACCTCGTAGCTACGGCCCGCATCGTAGATTCGCTCCAGCCATCTCAGTCGGAGGTTGGGAGAGGCTTGCAATAGATTCGGGCGCTGCTCCGGACAGCTAGAGAGCAGAATGCGGCCGTTTCCTAGTCGCGCAACAGGATTCACAGCAGATCAGTGGCGGCGGACACCATCTGGTCAACCCATAGTCCAAGATCACCTCCACGGCGTGAGGGTCGTGGGCCCCAGCAAGAGCAACACCTGGGTCGGAATGATGATCAGTACGACCGCCGAGTCGGTCACAATGATCGCCGCCGAGTGCCTACGCCTCCCCCGGGAAGCGGATCGTACTCGCCCCGGCGACATGACGGCAGGCGTCTGCGTGACGACGATCGAAGGATCCCACCGGATCCCTGAAGACCCGGCTTTGATGCAAGGTTGATTCTCGTGCAAGGCCTGGTCGACAGGAACCGAGCATACAGAGAAGAACAAGGCAGAGACCGTCCGAGTGGCAGCAGAGCGTCTGTCTCTGGGCCCGAGTGTTTCAGCAATGCCATCAGGGCTGCCGAGATTCCCCACAACTTCAGATTGGCAGCGGGAGTGAGCAAGTTCACCGGCGAGTCAAAGCCAGACACTTGGCTGAAAGATTACCGAGTAGATGTGCAGATTGGTGGTGGCATGATGATGTGGCTATGAAGCACCTCCCCCTGATGTTGGGCGGCTCGGCCAGAGCTTGGCTGAATCAGTTGGCCCCTGGGAGCATTTTCAGCTGGGAGGAGTTGGCCCGAGTATTTGTCAGGACTTTCGAGGGCACCTGCAAGCGGCCCGCCGGACTGGCAGAATTATAGCATTGCGTTCAGAAACCGAATGAGACCTTGAGGGATTACATCCTTAGGTGGACCACTTTGCATCATACGGTGGAGAACATGTCCGAGCATGAGGCAGTCTGCGCCTTCAAAGAGGGCGTACGGTACAGAGAGCTCAACCTGAAGTTCGGTCGGACAGGAGATATGTCTTTGACTCAGATGATGGAGATAGCCAGTCGGTATGCTAACGGAGAAGAAGCAGACCGACTCCGTAGTGGCAAGAAATCAGTCGGCCAAGATGATCAGAATTCTAATCGGAAGCCGAAGCGCAAAGCAGAGCCCGCAGTTCTAGGAGAAGCTACAATTGTTACCCAGGGGAAAGATAAAGGGAAACCCAAAGGCCCTTGGATCCCCAAGAAAGTGAAAGACCAAGCAAGGAATGACGTGCTTGATTTACCGTGCCCTATTCACACGAAGAAGGATGAAGAGGGGAATTTGGTTTACCCCAAACATACCACTCGACAATGTCGACTCTTGATTCAGAACTTCCAGAAGGACCAGCCCACTAAGAAGGAGAAAGAGTCCGAAGAGACTGAGGACAAGGAAGGGGACGGAGGTTACCCCCAGATCAACTCCACCTTGATGATTTTTGCTGATGTTGAAAGCAAGAGTCGACTGAAAGTTATCAACAGAGAAGTCAACATGGTTGCTCCGGCAACGACGACGTACCTAAAGTGGTCTAAGACTCCCATTACATTCGACCAATTAGACCACCCCGCGCACATTGCTACCCCCGGGCGGCAAGCGTTGGTGGTCGACCTAGTTGTCGATGGTACATGATTAACTAAAGTCCTGATGGATGGCAGCAGTGGTCTGAATATCCTGTACGCTGAAACCCTCCGGGGGATGGGCATTCCGATGTCCAAGCTGAGTGAGAGCAACATGAGATTTCACGGGGTCATCCCCGGAAAGAAGGCCGACTCACTTGGTCAGATCACCCTTGATGTGTTTTTTGGCCATTCGACGCACTACTGCAAAGAAAAGTTGACGTTTGAGGTGGTGGACTTCCACAGTGCTTACCATGCGATTTTGGGCAGGCCCGCCTATGCCCGTTTCATGGATCGACCCAAAGGCGTGATCACTGTCACTGGAGATCGGTAGAAGGCAGAAGAGTGCTTCCAGAAAGGCTCAAAAATTGCTGATGAGCAGATGACGGTCGTAGAAATGGAAGAATACTAGAAAAATGTGGATCCGAGTGATTTGTTGCGTGCCAAGAAGCCTGCTTCTGAGTCAGCGTTCCAGTCAGCAGGAGAGACAAAGCCGGTGCATATTCATCCCACCGACCCCAATGCCGCTCCGACTCACATCTCAACCACACTCGACAGCAAATAGGAAGAAGTGTTCATGCAGTTCCTCCATGAGAACTGGGACATCTTCGCATGGAAACCATCCGACATGCCAGGTGTACCCAGGGGACTGGCTGGGCACCGTTTGCGAGTCGACCCAAAAGTGAAACCTGTGAAGGAACATCTCTGTCAGTCCGCCGCAGAGAAGAGGAAAGCAATTGGCGAGGAGGTGGCTCGGCTTCTGGCAACTAAGTTCATCCGCGAGATTTACCACTCTGAGTGGCTCGCCAATGTAGTTATGATCCCCAAGAAGGACAAGTCGCTCCGCATGTGCATCGATTTCAAACATATCAATCAGGCCTGCCTGAAAGATAATTTCCCTCTCCCTCGCATCGATCAGATCATCGACTCGACTGCGGGGTGTGAGCGTTTGTCTTTTCTGGATGCATATTCCAGGTACCATCAGATCCGACTGTTTGGGCCTGATGAAATAAAGACAACCTTCATCACCCCATTCGGGTGTTTTTGTATGTTACCATGCCTTTTGGTTTCAAGAATGCCGGCGCGACTTTCATGCGCATGATTCAAAAGTGTCTGATGAAGCAGATCAGTCGGAACTTGGAAGCATACATGGATGACATCATGGTCAAGTCACGTAAAGGTTCCGACCTACTGACTGACCTCGCTGAAATATTCGCTAACCTGAGAAGCTATGATATCAAGCTCAACCCATCAAAGTGTACATTCGGAGTTCCGGGCGGCAAGTTACTCGGTTTCCTCGTTTTCGAATGGGGAATCGACGCTAACCCAGAAAAAGTCAGCACCGTCCTCCGAATGAAACGCCCAGTGCGTATACACGATGTTCAGAAGCTTACTAGTTGTTTGGCCGCATTGAGTCGATTCATCTCTCGTCTCGGTGAGAAGGTATTACCTCTCTATCGACTGATGAAGAAGTCTGAAAAGTACGAGTGGAATTCTAAAGCTGAAGCAGCGTTCGAGGAACTCAAAGCCTTGCTTTCCACCCAGCCGGTGCTTGCTGCCCCAGTCAGCAAAGAGCCTCTTTTATTATACATTGCAGCCACTGGACAAGTTGTCAGCACTGTACTCACGGTCCAGCGGGAAGAAGAAGGCAAAGCCTACAAAGTCCAACGCCCAGTCTATTACATTTCCGAAGTCTTGACTCCCTCCAAGTAGAGATACCCGCATTATCATAAACTTGTGTATGGGATCTACTTGACCGCCAAGAAAGTTGCACATTACTTCTCAGATCATTCAATTTCAGTCGTCAACGGTGCTCCGTTATCTGAAATTCTGAGCAATCGGGATGCAACCGGTCGAGTGGCTAAATGGGTGATTGAACTCCTTCCGTTGGATATCAAGTTTGAAGCAAAGAAAGCTATCAAGTCTCAAGCGATAGCGGATTTTGTTGCCGAGTGGATCGAACAGGAGCAGCCAACTCAGATCCAGTCGGATCATTGGACCATGTTCTTCGATGGATCCAAGATGCTGAACGGATCCGGTGCAGGTGTGGTCTTGGTGTCCCCCAGAGGCGACAAGCTCAGTTATGTCCTGCAAATTCACTTTGATTCTTTGAAAAACGAAGCTGAATATGAGGCGCTTTTGTACGGGTTGCGTATGGCCATCTCACTTGGCGTCCGTCGCCTGATGGTATACGGCAACTCGGACTTAGTGGTCAATCAAGTAATGAAGGAATGGGACGTCAGGAGCCCAACAATGACCAGTTATTGCAGTGCAGTACGGAAGCTAGAAAAGAAGTTTGAAGGTTTAGAGCTCCACCACGTACCCAGAATCAAGAACCAGCTTGCCGACGATCTCGCAAAAATAGGATCCACTCGGAAACCTATACCCAAGAATGTCTTCTTGGAGCATCTACACAGCCCGTCAGTCAAAGAAGACCCCTTCACAGAGGAGCCCCTGCAACCGATAAGTGCGTCCGATCTGACTGAAATTGAAGTCCTAGCCATGGTCGACCTAATCATGGAAGTCCTGGTGATCACACCCGACTGGACAGTGCCGTACATAGCGTACTTGCTTGGGCAGGAACTCCCAGAGGATGAGGATGAAGCGCTGCAGATCGTCCATCGATCCAAAGCCTTCACAGTGATGCAGGGTTAGCTCTACAGAGAAAGTGTCACGGGAGTCGCTCAGCGCTGCATCACCCCCGAAGAAGGTCGAATGATCCTGAATGAGATTCACTCGGGAACCTGTGGCCACCATGCTTCCTCTCGGACCATCGTGGCCAAGGCATACTGAGCCGGGTTTTACTGGCCTTGTGCGAACGAGATGGCGAAAGATATCATCGACAAATGCGAGGGCTGTCAGTTCTACTCAAACATGTCTCACAAACCTGCGTCTGCCTTGAAGACCATCCCATTGGTTTGGCCATTTGCCATTTGGGGATTGGACATGGTTGGTCCCTTCAAGACAGGCAGGAGTGGCTTCACTCACCTACTCGTGGCAGTCGACAAGTTTACCAAATGGATCGAGGCCAAGTCCATCCAGAACCTTGGTTCGAGCACCGCCATCAGCTTCATCAGAGAACTGATATTCAGATATGGAGTCCCCCATAGCATCATCATGGATAATGGCTCCAACTTTGATTCAGACGAGTTCAGAGCATTTTGTTCTTCCCAAGGTACTCGGGTCGACTACGCGTCTGTAGCACAACCGCAGTCGAATGGGCAGGCAGAAAGGGCGGACGGTTTGATCATTCAAGGCCTGAAACCACGGCTGATGCGCGATCTCAAACATAATGCTGGTGCTTGGGTGACTAAACTGCCATCTGTTCTATGGGGGCTGAGGACAACCCCGAACCGGTCAACTGATCGGACCCCCTTCTTCATGGTGTATGGCGCCGAGGCCGTACTGCCGAGTGATTTGCTGCACAACGCCCCTCGGGTGGAGCTCTTCTCAGAAGCAGAAGCAGAACAAGCTCGTCAAGATGCAGTCGACCTCCTGGAAGAAGAACGTGAGATGGCCCTGATCCGCTCGACCATATACCGGCAGGACTTGCGTCGATTCCGCGCTTGCAATGTTCGAGGCAGGGCATTCCAGGAAGGAGATCTTGTACTTCGAGTACGTCGGAAATGACCTCACAAGCTTGCTCTAGCCTGGGAATGCCCCTTCATCATCACCAAAGTACTGCACAATGGGGCATACCACATCTACAACGTAGCCAAGAAAAAAGATGAGCCTCGCTCATGGAATGCAGATCTGCTTCGCCGCTTTTACACTTAGGGCACTCGACCAAACGAGTTGTAATAAGAATCCTCCAGTTTGTTTTTCAAAGAAAAGTTTGCGACAATTTCGTAATGACTCTTGTTCCAAAGGCACATGTTCTCAAATCCCCCAGTGGGTGGCTTAGCCGCGAATCCGATTCGCCTAAGTTTCAAAAATACACCGAGTGAAGAGCAACCCTCTCACTCGGGGGCTTAGCTGCGACCTCGTAATCGCCTAAGTTACAAAAAACACTCCGAGTGAAGAGCAACCCTCTCACTCAGGGGCTTAGCTGCGACCCTGTAATCGCCTAAGTTACAAAAAACACTCCGAGTGAAGAGCAGCCCTCTCACTCGGGGGCTTAGTTGCGACTCTGTAATCGCCTAAGTTACAAAAAACACTCCGAGTGAAGAGCAATCCTCTCACTCGGGGGCTTAGTTGCGACCCCGTAATCGCCTAAGTTACAAAAAACACTCCGAGTGAAGAGCAAC
>LR738713.1:692388267-692406611 GCA_902687465.1 Secale cereale
GGGCCCACTCGGTAATACGTCATCTCAATGAGCTCAAAGTGACTAAGTAGTTAGTCACGGGATTATGTATTGCGGAACGAGTAAAGAGACTTGCCGGTAACGAGATTGAACTAGGTATAGAGATACCGACGATCGAATCTCGGGCAAGTAACATACCGACGAGACAAAGGGAACTGTATACGGGATTGCCTGAATCCTTGACATCGTGGTTCATCCGATGAGATCATCGAGGAACGTGTGGGAACCAATATGGGTATCCAGATCCCGCTATTGGTTATTGACCTGGGAGTGTCTCGGTCATGTCTGCATAGTTTCCGAACCCGCAGGGTCTACACACTTAAGGTTCGGTGACGCTAGGGTTGTTAGTGAGAACAGTGCATGGTTACCGAAGGTTGTTCGGAGTCCCGGATGAGATCCCGGATGTGACGAGGGTCTCCGGAATGGTCCGGGGACGAAGATTGATATATAGGATGAGAGTGATCGGAGTCCGGAAGTGTTCCGGGGAGTACCGGGGAGTCATCGGATGGCCGAAAGAGGTTTTCGGGGGTCCCGGCAAGTGTTGCGGGCCCTATGGGCCACAAGTGGGAGACGCAACAGCCCTCATGGGGCTGTGCGCCCCCCTTGGGCCCTCTCCACCTGCGCCAAGGGGCTGGGCCCCCCCTAGGGCTGCCGCACCCCTAGTCTTGGGGGGCAAGGCGCCTGGGGGGGGAACCCTAGCCCTGGCCGCAGCCCTGGCCGCCGCCCCCCCCATCTCCCCTTGGCCGCCGCCCCTAGGGGGAAACCCTAGGGCGCCCCCTCCCCTCTCTCCCCCCTATATAAAGAGAGGCAGAGGGAGGGCAGCCACACACGTTCGTGCCTCGGCGCTGCCCTCCCTCTCCCACAAACATCTTCGTCTATTCCTTAGTGCTTGGCGAAGCCCTGCTGGAATTCCTCCACCACCATCCCCACCACGCCGTCGTGCTGCTGGGCTTCTCCGTCAACTTCTCCTTCCCCCTTGCTGGATCAAGAAGGAGGAGACGTCCCCGAGCTGTACGTGTGAAGAACGCGGAGGCACCGTCCGTTCGGTGCTAGGATCTTCGGCGATCTGAATCGCGGCGAGTACGACTCCATCAACCGCGTTCTTGAACGCTTCCGCTTAGCGATCTACAAGGGTATGTGGATCCAACTCTCCCCTCGTAGATGCATCTCCTAGATTGATCTTGGTGAACGTAGGAAAAATTTTTGTTTCCCATGCAACGTTCTCCAACAGTGGCATCATGAGCTAGGTTCTTGCGTAGATGCTTTCACGAGTAGAACACAAAGGGGTTTGTGGGCGTTGATGTTTAGATTGCTTCCCTCCTTGGTCTTTCTTGATTCAGCGGTATTATGGGATGAAGCGGCCCGGACCAACTTTACATGTCCACGTACATGAGACCGGTTCCATCGACAGACATGTGACTTTTGTTGCATAAGATGGCTGGCGGGTGTCTGTCTCTCCTATCTTAGTTGAATCGGAATAGACAAAGGCGGTCCTTGTAGAAGGTTAAATAGCAACTTAAATATCACCGTTGTGGCTTTGCGTAGGTAAGAAGCGTTCTTGCTAGATACCCATAGCAGCCACGTAAAACATGCAACAACAAATTAGAGGACGTCTAACTTGTTTTTGCAGGGTATGTATGTGATATGATATGGCCAATGACATGATGAGATATATTTGATGTATGAGATGATCATGTTGTAATAGTTAATATCGACTTGCATGTCGATGTATACGGCAACCGGCAGGAGCCATAGGGTTGTCTTTAATTTTTGTATGACCTGCGTGTCAATCATTAAGCGCTATGTAATGCTTTACTTTATCGCTAAACGGTAGCAATAGTAGTAAGAGCATGGTGGGCGCGCGACGACCCCGATGGCGACACGATGATGGAGATCATGATGATGGGGATCATGGTGTTACGCCGGTGACGATGGAGATCATGCCGGTGCTTTGAAGATGGAGATCAAAAGCACGAGTTGATGGCCATATCATGTCACTTATGATTTGCATGTGAAGTTAATCCTTTTATGCATCTTATTTTGCTTAGGACGACGGTAGCATTATAAGATGATCCCTCACTAAAATTTCAAGATAAAATTGTGTTCCCCCCGAGTGTGCGCCGTTGCGAAGGTTCGTCGTTTCGAAGCACCACGTGATGATCGGGTGTGATAGACTCTACGTTCGCATACAACGGGTGCAAGCCAGTTTTGCACATGCAGAACACTCGGGTTAGACTTGACGAGCCTAGCATGTACAGACATGGCCTCGGAACACGGAAGACCGAAAGGTCGAGCATGAGTCATATAGTAGATATGATAAACATGAAGATGTTCACCATTGACACCACCTCATCTCACGTGATGATCGGACTTGGGTTGGTGGATTTGGATCATGTCACGCTCGGATGACCAGAGGGATGTCAATTTGAGTGGGAGTTATAAGTAATTTGTTTAGTTAAAAACTCACTTATCATGAACAATAGTCTAAGATGTCTTTGCAAATCTTTTGTTGTAGATGGCTCGCGCAGTAGCTCCCCTGAATTTTAATGCGTTCCTAGAGAAAACTAAGCTGAAAGATGATGGGAGCAACTTTGTGGACTGGCTCCGCAATCTGAGGATCATCCTCACAGCTGCCCAAAAGGTTTATGTCCTAAGTGCACCGCTAGGTGAACCCCCCGCTCCGGCCTCTGTGGACGTTATGAACGCCTGGCAGACGCGTTCGGATGACTACTCAGTAGTGCAGTGTGCCATGTTGTATAGCTTGGAGGGAGGACTTCAAAGGCGTTTTGAACGTCATGGAGCATATGAGATGTTCCAGGAGTTGAAGTTCATCTTTGAAAAGAATGCCAAGATCGAGAGGTATGAGACCACCGATAAATTCTTTGCTTGCAAGATGGAGGAGAATTCGTCTGTCAGTGAGCACTTACTGAAGATGTCTGGGTACTATACCCGCATAGCTGATCTGGGACTTGTGTTCCCGGAGGAGGCTATCATTGACAGAATTCTCCAGTCACTCCCACCTAGCTACAAGAGCTTCGTGCAGCAGTATAACATGCAAGGGATGAACAAATCCATCGCCGAGCTGTTTTCAATGCTGAAAGTCGCTGAGGCAGACATCCAGAAGGAGTATCAAGTGTTGATGGTCAATAAAACTACCAGTTTCAAGAAAAATGGCAAGGGCAAGAAGGGTAACTCTAAGAAGGGTGGCAAGGCAGTTGCTCATCCAGTGAAGAAACCCAAGGCTGGGCCCAAGCCAGAGACTGAGTGTTTCTATTGTAAGGGGAACGACCACTGGAAGCGGAACTGCCCTAAGTATCTGGCAGACAAGAAGGGGGCAAACAACAACAACAAGCAAGGTATATGTGATATACATGTTATTGATGTGTACCTTACCAACTCTCGTTGTAGTGCCTGGGTATTTGATACCGGTTCGGTTGCTCACATTTGCAACTCTAAACAGGAACTACGGAATAAACGGAGGCTGGCGAAGGACGAAGTGACGATGCGCGTGGGAAATGGTTCCAAGGTTGATGTGATCGCCGTCGGCACGCTCGCTCTTCGATTACCATCGGGATTAGTTATGAACCTGAATAATTGTTATTTAGTGCTTGCGTTGAGCATGAACATTATATCTGGATCTTGTTTAATGCGAGACGGTTACTCATTTAAATCAGAGAATAAAGGTTGTTCTATTTATATGGGTAATATCTTTTATGGTCATGCACCCGAAGTAGGGGGTTTATTCTTATTGAATCTCGATAGTGATGATACACATGTTCATAACATTGATGCCAAAAGATGTAGAGTTGATAACAATAGTACCACTTTCTTGTGGCACTGCCGTCTGGGTCATATCGGCGTGAAACGCATGAGGAAGCTCCATGCTGATGGACTTTTGGAGTCTCTTGATTTTGAATCACTTGACACATGCGAGCCGTGCCTCATGGGCAAGATGACTAAGACCCCGTTTTCAGGAACAATGGAACGGGCAAGTGACTTATTGGAAATCATACATACTGATGTGTGTGGCCCGATGAGTGTCACGGCGCGCGGTGGATATCGTTATTTTCTCACCTTCACTGACGACTTAAGTAGATATGGGTATATTTACTTGATGAAGCATAAGTCTGAAACGTTTGAAAAGTTCAAGCAATTTCAGAGTGAAGTTGAGAATCATCGTAACAAGAAGATCAAGTTCCTACGATCTGATCGAGGGGGAGAGTATATGAGTTATGAGTTTGGCAATCACTTAAGAAAATGTGGAATCGTTTCACAGTTGACGCCACCTGGAACACCACAGCGTAATGGTGTGTCCGAACATCGTAATCGAACCCTATTAGATATGGTGCGTTCTATGATGTCTCTTGCCGATTTGCCACTATCGTTTTGGGGATATGCGTTAGAGACAGCTGCATTCACTTTAAATAGGGCTCCATCTAAGTCCGTTGAGACAACACCGTATGAACTATGGTTTGGTAAGAAACCTAAGTTGTCTTTTCTCAAAGTTTGGGGTTGCGATGCTTATGTCAAAAGGCTTCAGCCAGAAAAGCTCGAACCCAAAGCGGACAAATGTGTCTTCATAGGATACCCAAAAGAGACGGTTGGGTACACCTTCTATCTCAGATCCGAGGGCAAAGTGTTTGTCGCTAAGAACGGGTCCTTTCTCGAGAAAGAGTTTCTCTCGAAAGAATTGAGTGGGAGGAAGGTAGAACTTGATGAGGTTATTGAACCTCTACTTCAACCAGAGAGTAGCGCAGCACAGAAAGATGTTTTTGTGGAACCTACAACGGTTGAAGAGGAAGCCAATGATGATGATCAAGAAGCTTCTGATCAAGTTACTACCGAACCTCGTAGGTCGACAAGGGTACGCACTTCACCTGAGTGGTTTGGTAACCCTGTCTTGGAGGTCATGTTGTTGGACAATAGTGAACCTACGAGCTATGGAGAAGCGATGGTGGGCCCGGATTCCGACAAATGGTTAGAGGCCATGAAATCCGAGATGGGATCCATGTATGAAAACAAAGTATGGACTTTGGAAGTATTACCTGAAGGGCGGAAGGCCATTCAGAATAAATGGATTTTTAAGAGGAAGACGGACGCTGACGGTAATGTCACCGTGTATAAAGCTCGACTTGTGGCAAAGGGTTTTTCACAAGTTCAAGGAGTTGACTACGATGAGACTTTCTCACCCGTAGCGATGCTTAAATCCGTCCGAATCATGTTAGCAATAGCTGCATATTTCGATTATGAAATTTGGCAGATGGATGTCAAAACGGCGTTCCTTAACGGTTTTCTTAAGGAAGAGTTGTATATGATACAACCGGAAGGTTTTGTCGATCCAGAGAATGCTGACAAAGTTTGCAAACTCCAGCGTTCCATTTATGGGCTGGTGCAAGAATCTCGGAGTTGGAATCTTCGCTTTGATGAGGTGATCAAAGCGTTTGGGTTTGTACAAGTTTACGGAGAAGCTTGTATTTACAAGAAAGTGAGTGGGAGCTCTATAGCGTTTCTGATATTATATGTGGATGACATATTACTAATTGGAAACAATATAGAATTTTTGGATAGCGTGAAGGGGTATTTGAACAAGAGTTTTTCGATGAAGGACCTCGGTGAAGCTGCTTTCATATTGGGCATCAAGATCTATAGAGATAGATCGAGACGTTTGATAGGACTTTCACAAAGTACATACCTTGATAAAGTTTTGAAGAAGTTCAAAATGGATCAATCCAAGAAGGGGTTCTTGCCGGTATTGCAAGGTACAAAGTTGAGTAAGACTCAATGCCCAGTGACCGCGGAAGATAGAGAAAAGATGAGTGTCATCCCCTATGCTTCAGCCATAGGCTCTATCATGTATGCAATGATGTGCACAAGACCAGATGTCAGCCTTGCCATAAGTATGGCCGGAAGGTTTCAAAGTAATCCTGGTATGGATCACTAGACAGCGGTCAAGAATATCCTGAAGTACCTGAAAAGGACTAAGGAGATGTTTCTCGTTTATGGAGGTGATCAAGAGCTCGTCGTAAAGGGTTACGTCGATGCAAGCTTTGACACTGATCCGGATGACTCTAAGTCTCAAACCGGATACGTATATATTCTCAACGGGGGAGCGGTAAGCTGGTGCAGTTCCAAGCAAAGCGTGGTAGCCGATTCTACATGCGAAGCGGAGTACATAGCTGCCTCGGAGGCGGCAAAGGAAGGTGTTTGGATGAAGGAGTTCATGACAGATCTTGGAGTTGTGCCTAGTGCATTGAACCCAATGACTCTGTTTTGTGACAACACTGGTGCCATTGCTCTAGCCAAGGAACCAAGGTTTCACAAGAGGACCAGACACATAAAGCGACGCTTCAATTCCATCCGCGATTCAGTCAAGGAGGAAGACATAAGCATTTGCAAAGTACACACGGATTTGAATGTTGCAGATCCATTGACTAAGCCTCTTCCACGGGCTAAGCATGATCAACACCAAGACTCTATGGGTGTTAGATTCATTACCTTGTAATACTAGATTATTGACTCTAGTGCAAGTGGGAGACTGTTGGAAATATGCCCTAGAGGCAATAATAAAAGAGTTATTATTATATTTCCTTGTTCATGATAATCGTTTATCATCCATGCTATAATTGTATTGATTGGAAACTTAAATACATGTGTGGATGAATAGACAAACTTTGTGTCCCTAGTAAGCCTCTTCAGGACTAGCTCGTTGATCAAAGATGATCGCGGTTTCCAGGTCATAGACATGAGTTGTCATTTGATAACGGGATCACATCATTAGGAGAATGATGTGATGGACGAGACCCAAACGTTAAACATAGCTTTTGATCGTGTCAGTTATCGCTATAGTTTTCTGTATGTCAAGTATAAGTTCCTATGACCATGAGATCATGTAACTCACTGACACCGTAGGAGTGCCTTGTGTGTACCAAACGTCGCAACGTAACTGGGTGACTATAAAGGTACTCTACAGGTATCTCCGAAGGTGTCTGTTGAGTTGACATGGATCGAGACTGGGATTTGTCACTCTGTGTGACGGAGAGGTATCTCCGGGCCCACTCGGTAATACGTCATCTCAATGAGCTCAAAGTGACTAAGTAGTTAGTCACGGGATTATGCATTGCGGAACGAGTAAAGAGACTTGCCGGTAACGAGATTGAACTAGGTATAGAGATACCGACGATCGAATCTCGGGCAAGTAACATACCGACGAGACAAAGGGAACTGTATACGGGATTGCCTGAATCCTTGACATCGTGGTTCATCCGATGAGATCATCGAGGAACGTGTGGGAACCAATATGGGTATCCAGATCCCGCTATTGGTTATTGACCTGGGAGTGTCTCGGTCATGTCTGCATAGTTTCCGAACCCGCAGGGTCTACACACTTAAGGTTCGGTGATGCTAGGGTTGTTAGTGAGAACAGTGCATGGTTACCGAAGGTTGTTCGGAGTCCCGGATGAGATCCCGGACGTGACGAGGGTCTCCGGAATGGTCCGGGGACGAAGATTGATATATAGGATGAGAGTGATCGGAGTCCGGAAGTGTTCCGGGGAGTACCGGGGAGTCGTCGGATGACCGAAAGAGGTTTTCGGGGGTCCCGGCAAGTGTTGCGGGCCCTATGGGCCACAAGTGGGAGACGCAACAGCCCTCATGGGGCTGTGCGCCCCCCTTGGGCCCTCTCCACCTGCGCCAAGGGGCTGGGCCCCCCCTAGGGCTGCCGCACCCCTAGTCTTGGGGGGCAAGGCGCCTGGGGGGGGAACCCTAGCCCTGGCCGCAGCCCTGGCCGCCGCCCCCCCATCTCCCCTTGGCCGCCGCCCCTAGGGGGAAACCCTAGGGCGCCCCCTCCCCTCTCTCCCCCCTATATAAAGAGAGGCAGAGGGAGGGCAGCCACACATGTTCGTGCCTCGGCGCTGCCCTCCCTCTCCCACAAACATCTTCGTCTATTCCGCGGTGCTTGGCGAAGCCCTGCTGGAATTCCTCCACCACCATCCCCACCACGCCGTCGTGCTGCTGGGCTTCTCCGTCAACTTCTCCTTCCCCCTTGCTGGATCAAGAAGGAGGAGACGTCCCCGAGCTGTACGTGTGAAGAACGCGGAGGCACCGTCCGTTCGGTGCTAGGATCTTCGGCGATCTGAATCGCGGCGAGTACGACTCCATCAACCGCGTTCTTGAACGCTTCCGGTTAGCGATCTACAAGGGTATGTGGATCCAACTCTCCCCTCGTAGATGCATCTCCTAGATTGATCTTGGTGAACGTAGGAAAAATTTTTGTTTCCCATGCAACGTTCTCCAACAAACAGGAGGCTGGGGACACGATGTTTACCCACGTTCATACCCTATCAATCAAGGTAATACCCTACTTCCTGCTATATTAATATGGATGAATATGAATACAAGAGTTGATCTACCTCGAGATCGTAATGGCTAAGCCCTAAGTCTAGCCTATGAGGATATTGTAATGATCATCCCCTCAGACTAAACCCCTCGGCTTATATACACGCCCGAGGGGACCTAGGGTTACAAGGGAGACTTAGGAAGGAAGTAATTGATACATCCGGACTCTACACTTGCCTTTCTACGTACATAAGAGTCCTGACCAAATACGAGGGGGGGGCCTTCTGCTTCTTCTTCGCGCGGCTCGTCAATGCGGCCCAGCTTCAATTACCCGGATGACGGAGGACCCCTGAATACAGGACTCCCTCAGTAGCCCCCGGACTTGCCTTCAAGGATGAGATTGTATCCGGCTTCATGTCTTCAGTCTTGTAAGGTGAGTCCTTCTGTATGATAGTTCTGCTTCTTAAATATTATAATCCGCTGATTCCTCGCCGCCGTCGTCTCGACTTCCTTGTGTCCAATGAATGCTAACTGTCTGGGCATCTTTTGCAAATAACCCCTTGATCGTTCAGAGAAGGCGCCTATATAAGAGAGTAGATCCAACTGCCTCTCCATCTCATTCCACGCGGAAGAAACCCTAGTGTGTGCAAAAAATCTTCAAATATGGCCAGTGCCCCGAGCTCCTCCTCGCGCCCTCATGGCCCTCGTGCAGGAGATTGGAAAAGCTGCTCCGTGTCCCATGCGCATCTGCGAACACTGCAAGCGCAGGGGTATCTCCCCCAGAGGATCTAGTCCTCGTCCGGGTCGGACTAACGTCTGTTGACAACCAAGCACTGGCAGAGAGCTTTCCCACCCCCTCCGATGGGGAGTGGGTATGTTTCGTCCCCTACCTTTTAAGAGGCATGGGGTTCCCAGTCCATCCCTTTCTTAGGGGAATCCTGGAGTTCTACGGCCGCCAACTGCACAATCTTACCCCAGGGTCAATCCTGCACGTTGCGGGTTTTGTCGCTTTGTGCAAACTATTCTTAGGCTGCGAGCCTCATTTTGAGCTATGGAGAAGGTATTTCTGCCTTGTTCCTTGATCGGAAGAAGGATCCATATTTGAAGTTGGGAGCACCGAAGTATGGCGCATAGCAGGGACAGGCTATCTACCCGGTACTCTGAAGAAGGCATCCGAAGAGTGGCCCTCGAAGTGGTTTTACATTGAAGATGTCGCCTTGCCGGATCTAGTTCGGCGAGGACTCCCCACATATTCCAGTGCTCCGCCAAAGAAGCTTTTCAACTGGCGTCCCCATGGTCCCTCAGAAGAAGAGAAGGCGGAGGTTAGAAGACTGGCCGGCAAGATCAAATTGCTGGACAGTTCGAGATTGACTATAATCGAAGTGATGGCCATTTCCATGAAGCGACGTGTGCAGCCGCTTCAAGCCTGAGGATTTCCGATGTGGCATTACAATGGTCAGAATGATGCCTCGCGCTGCCTGCTCCAGGATCTAGATGACCCTATCATTCTAGGCGTTGTCTTGGAAGGCCTCCATAAAGGAGAGAAGCAGGACTTCATCCGTTTAACATGCCGGGAGGGCTTTTCTATGTACAATCTTCCCGACTCGGTAAGTCCCTCTCTTTGGCCACTCAATTTTTCTTCGTTATGATATATTGGCTGAATTGTGTTTGGTTTCTCCCAATAGGAGTGGAGGAAGGTTATCGAGGGGATTGATAGTCCCGCCCCGCAGCCAGAGGACCAGTTCCAAAAAACGGACCTCCGATATGAAGAAGATACGAACATAGGCATAGAGTTAGAAGTGGGAGTCTTCTATCAGGCCTGCCGTCGGGGCACCTTGGTGGCTATAGTAGCCGATTACCCATGCCTCATTCCTTCTTCCCGTGTAAGTAATTTAGGGCATATCTCACCAATGAGAAGATTCATAGTGCGCCTTTACCCACTGTATTCTATCATACTTAAATAGGGACGGCGCTCCTGACGCCGAACTGCACGCAGATCGCCAACCCAGAGGGTGGCACCCACGTCGGGCGAGGCCTTGAAGCGGACAAGGACCACGAACACCAACGGACCTTCAAAGAAGTATGTTTGTTTTATCATGTGTTGGGTGGTGAAATTGTTATTGTAACGTTCCGCATTGTTTCTTCCTTTTAGGAGGAATACATGCCAGACTGTCTCCGGAGGAGACACAGGCCAAGCTCCAGCCAATCCGGCATCAGGCCCGTCAAGGGTGAATGCTAATTCGGTGCCGGATTGTCCTCTCCAGGAGGATTCGAATGAAGTATCAGCTACCAATTCCGAAGTGGAGGTCCGGATGATTCATCGGCGACGGAAAGCAGCCATGCGTGACCCTGCTTTTTCTGAGGAGGCGTTTAACGCCCTCAACTCTGCAGATGCCTATATTCGAGCCGCTCAAGATGGACTCGCTGGAGCCACTCATCAGCTTTCAAAAGATATGCGGGTAAGTGTTTATTTTGAGTGTCCCCATAGCCCCCGAGACTTAAAGCAGTTGGTACAACTGATTTGAGGATCATCATTTTTTATAGGTCATTTGAGAAAAGAATAACTATTTATCCAAAGAACTTGAAGAGTGCCGAACTCGGCTCGCCGAATTGAAAAATTCAAAGGAATTCGAAAATGATGCTGTTGGTAAGAATAATTATGTCCGGAAGCTATGACAGTTCTGCTGATTACTATTATGTATACTAATGTGTAATACAGCAACAGGATCGACTGACCAACTGGAGAGGGAGCTAAGAGCTGCCCTAGCGGACAAGAAATTTGCCGAAGGGGGGAAATTTGCTGGTGAGCGTGCCCTAACGCAAGCTATGGAAAAAAGGAACCAAGCGCAGGATAAAAATATTAGGCTCGAACAGGAGCTAAAGGGCGTAAAGACCCAACTCACAAGCGCCTTGGAAGAGAACCGAAGGCTAAAAGGGGCATGTTTAGTGTGTCTCTTATACCTTGCTCTCCTTATAGTCTCTTATTTTGAAAATTTCTTATAAAACTTTTCCTGCAGGTTTGTTAACTGGGCAGCCTGAAGGCGGAGTGTCCGGTTTTGAGGGTGATGTCTGCAAGAGCTCTCCAGGGTCCATGAACGGGCTCAGAAGGCCATGAAGAGTATGGCCAGAGCTCTATGGCCTGGCGACTCTCCTCCAGAAACTATGGAGGATTTGGCGGACCTGTTCAAAGGGGCTCGACGTCGCTTTGAACTATGGAAAGCATCGGCATGCCGCATGGGTGCTTGAGAAGCATGGGCCATGGTGAAGATGCGCTACACTCGTGTTGATCCAAACCACATGGCCCGCGTTAGACCTCGAGGGTCCAATGGACAAGAAATTCCTCCGTGTTTGGTATATGACCAAGTAGGGGTAGCTGTCAAACTTTCCCAACATGTCTGTAAGCTAGACAGCCTTATAGAGGGAATAGAAAATGAGTAGTCATTTGATTCTATGTATCAATGTACTTTTACCATCAAACTTATCTCTGGCCAAATCTATATAAAGTTTGTCATTGCCGACCATATGCTTCGACCTCCATAAACCCAAAGGCTGGAGTGCATCCGAATACTACATATGTGGCGAACACGTGATATGTTCGGAAACCAGGCAATCCAGTCATAATTGCTTGAACAGACGAACTGAGTTTGGGGTGTCATGTTGTATTACTATTTAACGTAAGAAACATCTTCCAGAGAGAATAGTTCCGTTAGGGGTTCCTCTCCCTGGGTCGGCGTACATAAAGATGCAGGCCTAGGCTTTCGATCCTGTGAGAAGGACAGTAGGGTGCCATCTCCATTTATAGTTTAAGATACGCTTTAGAATGCGTTATGTCGTGTATCCGCCGACCAATTATTCCCTTAAGAGCGCTAGCTTTCGGCTTCACCCAGTCTGAGGTACATATCCGGATTACCCGGTTGTAACAATCACAGAGGTGCTCCCTTTACGCCCTAGCCGAACAATCGGAAACGTAGGGGTAAGCATAGGAGCCAGGCAACCCAGCTTGGCCAGAACTTAAGTCATATTAATGCATATAATGGCAAGGATGGACTGTAAAAACATGGGACATTTTTAAGCAATAAGCTTTATTGGCAATGGGCTTCGTTAAAAAAGCACCCATGTATATTTGAGGTAGGTACATTTGAGGTTGTACTCGTCATGTGACAGTTCGGGTGAGCCGAATACTTGCCGATAAAAAAGAGAAGGGAGAGAAAACAAAAAGTAAAAACAAGACCTAACTTATAAAGAGGAAGAAGTTGCTACCGAACTATCCATAAAATTGTCGGAGCGTGGCAGCGTTCCACAGGTTCGGCTCAAGGCGGTTGTCCTGTGCATTGCGAAGGCGATAGGCTCCACCGGTGAGTACTTCGTCAATAATGAAGGGGACCTCCCATTTTGGTTTGAGCTTGTCCTTTTTCTTCTCCAAGAGGCGTAAAACAAGTTTGACGACGTTGTATGTCTTGGCCCACACTTCTCTGCTCTGGTATCGCCTAGCCTGTTGTTGGTAAAATGCGGAACGTGCTAGCGCTGTATCGCGGTCCTCTTCAAGTCCATCTAGGTCATCCTGCCGATCTAACTCGGCTTCCCTCTCCTCATACATGCGCACTCGAGGTGAGTCATGAATAATGTCGCAGGGCAGAACAGCCTCTGCGCCGTACACCATGAAAAAAGGTGTATATCCGGTCGTACGATTGGGAGTGGTCCACAGCCCCCAGAGTACGGAGTCAAGCTCTTCGACCCACTGTTTATCAGACTCCCGTAGGAAGCGCACTAGTCGGGGTTTAATGCCACTCATAATCAGACCATTGGCTCTTTTGACCTGACCATTTGTTTGAGGATGGTATACGGAAGCGTAGTCGAGTTTTATACCCAACTTTGCGCACCAATTTTTTACCTCATCAACTGTGAAATTAGAGCCATTATCTGTGATAATACTATGCGGGACAGCATAACGGTGTACTATGCCGGATATAAAATCTATCACAGGCACTGCTTCAGCTTTTTTACTGGCTTGGCTTATATCCATTTAGTGAACTTATCTACCATCACCAGTAAGTATTTTCTTTTATGACTTCCCCCTTTAAGGGGTCCGACCATATCGAGCCCCCAGACTGCAAAAGTCCAAGTAATGGGGATTGTTCTCAAAGCGGTGGGAGGCATGTGACTTTGATTTGCAAAGAGCTGACAGCCAACACAGTGTTGGACTAAGGTTTGGGCATCTGCTCGGGCAGTCGGCCAGTAAAAGCCAGTGCGAAAAGCTTTGCCTACGAGCGCCCGTGCTGCGGCGTGGTGACCCCCATTCCAGCGTGTATGTCAGTGAGAATTTGCCTTCCCTTCTCTTCGGAGATGCACCGTTGTAGAATACCAGTTGTGCTTTTCTTGTATAGTTCACCTTCGTGAACTATGTAGGCTTTAGAGCGTCGGACTATGCGGCGGGCCTCATTTTGATCATCGGGGAGTTCTTGCCTATTAAGGTAAGTTAGGAAAGGCTATGTCTAGGGGGCTATGACAACCATGATTTCGTGAGCCAAAGGAGTTATCTCCATGCTTGGGTCTCCGATGACATCGTGATTGAGTTCGGCTGGGGGTATGTTCGGATCCGAATTTGTATCCTCGCTCGCATCTTGCCATGTTACTGATGGCTTGAATAGCCTTCCCACAAATGTGTTAGGTGGGACGGGGTCACGCTTAGCGCCTATATGAGCGAGTACGTCGGCGGCCTGGCTATTATCCCGGGCTATGTGATGGAATTCCAATCCCTCAAATCGTGCCAATATTTTCAGTATGGCATTGCGATAAGCTGCCATTTTGGAATCCTTCGCATCAAAATCTCTGTTAATTTGGGAGATAGTGAGGTTTGAGTCTCCGCGTACCTTGAGGCATTGTATGCCCATGGATACCGCTAGGCGGAGACCGTGCAATAGGGCCTCGTATTCGGCCGCATTGTTTAAGTCCGTATACATGATATGTAGAACGTATCGGACTGTATCCCTAGTTGGAGATATCAATATTACGCCGGGCCCCAATCCGGCTGGCATTTTGGAACCGTCGAAGTACATTGTCCAATGGGAATATGAGTTGTACTCTTTAGGGAGTTCGGCTTCAGTCCATTCTGCCGCAAAGTCAGCCAATTCCTGGAATTTAATAGTCTGGCGTGGCTTATAGGATATTTCAAACGGCAGGAGCTAGATGGCCCATTTGGCTATGTGTCCCATGGCGTCTTTATTGTTGATAATATCGTTGAGTGGTACCTCAGATGCCACTGTGATCCAGCACTCTTGAAAATAGTGTCGGAGTTTCCGAGATGACACGAAGACCGCATAGGCAATTTTCTGATAGTGGGGGTAAACAACGAGCACGACACTCACTACCTGGTAAGTGGCTGATATGTACAACAACATTGGTTCGCCAGCACCGGGCGCAGCTAGGATTGGGTTGCTCGCTAGTAGAGCCTTTATTTCTTCCAATCCAGCTGCTACCGCATCCGTCCATTTGAAGTTGTCAGTGCGTCGTAGCAATTTATAAAGTGGCAATGCTTTTTCTCCTAGTCTGGAGATGAAGCGGCTTAAAGCCGCTACGCAGCCTGCTAGTTTTTGCACTTGCTTTAGATCGGTTGGTGTTTTGAGTTCTGACAAGGCCCGGATTTTGGCTGGGTTAGCTTCGATTCCTCTATGGGATACGATGAACCCTAATAGCTTTCCGGCTGGGACGCCGAAAACACATTTTTTTCGGATTGAGCCCTATGTCATATTCTTGGAGGTTGGCAAACGTAAGTCGGAGATCGTCTACCAAAGTCTCGACGTGTTTGGTCTTGACGACCACGTCGTCCACATATGCCTCCACTGTTTTGCCAATTTGTTTTTCCAAGCATGTTTGAATCATGCGTTGAGATGTGGCGCTAGCATTTTTTAGTCCAAAGGGCATAGTGTTGAAACAAAAAGGACCGTACGGGGTAATAAATGCCGTTGCGGCCTGATCGGATTCCTTCATATTTATCTGATGGTATCCGGAATAAGCATCAAGGAAGCACAACGAGTCGTGTCTGGCCGTTGCATCGATAATTTGATCAATGCGGGGCAAAGGAAAGGGATCCTTTGGGCAGGCCTTGTTCAGGTTTGTGAAGTCGATGCAGAGGCGCCAGGATTTATCCTTCTTCAGTACCATGACTAGGTTGGCTAGCCAATCTAGATGTTTAATTTCTCTGATGAATCCGGCTTCCAATAGTTTGTGTAACTCTTCTCCCATTGCTTGTCTTTTGGGTTTAGAAAACCGTCGCAGTGACTGCTTGACTGGTTGAACCCTTTGATAATATTGAGGCTGTGTTTGGCCAGCCTACGTGGGATTCCCGGCATGTCTGAAGGGTGCCAGGCAAATATATCCCAATTTTCCTGAAGGAAGGCGCGTAACATGTTGTCTACTGCCGAATCCAGTTGTGTCCCGATGGATGCCGTCTTATTTGGGTCCGTTGGGTGCACTTGGAACTTGATGATCTCATCTGCTGGTTTGAAGGAGGTAGACTTCGATCTTTTGGCGAGGATTACATCGTCCTTATCTACCTTCGATCGTACGGTGGTTAATTCTTCGGCCACGAGGGCTTCGGATAATGCCTCTAAGGCTAAGGATGCCGTTTTGTTTTTGGCGTGGAGTGCTCTATCCGGATCACTTATTAATGTGATCACCCCATTGGGCCCTAGCATTTTAAGCTTCAAGTACCCGTAATGGGGTATAGCTTGAAAGCGTGAGAAAGCGTCCCGTCCTAGAAGGGCGTGGTATCCGCTGTGAAAGGGCACAATGTGAAAGAGTAGTTCCTCCGATCTGTAGTTGTCGGGTGTGCCGAACACTACGTCGAGCTTAATGCTTCCCGAACACCTAGCCCCACGGCTCGGTATAATTCCTCTAAAGGTTGTGTTGGTGTGCTCAATGCGGGATTTCTCGACCTGCATTTTTGCAAGCGTTTCCTCATATATGAGGTTTAGTCCGCTTCCTCCGTCCATAAGTACCTTAGTGAGGCGGAAATCGTCCACTATTGGGTCTAGTACCAGAGCTGCTGATGCTCAAATCGGCCGGACTCGAGGTGCGTCTTCGGCAGAAAAACTAATTGTCGTGTCGCTCCATGGGCTTGCAGAGCTAGTTTGGTAAACCTCGGCAAGTTCGCGATTTGTGTGCGCCAATTATTTGAGGAGAATGTCTCGAAGACAGTGAAGACATCGATGTCTTTCTCCCTTGATTCGGTGTCAGCGAGAATTGTCGTACCGCTCTTTGCTACCTACTGGAGTACCCAACATGCTCTAAGGCGATGATTTGGGACAATGTCTGGAGTTGCGTGTATTTGGCAAGGTGTGTCGAGTAGTTCGTCCAGTACGGACCGGTGCCTTAATATAGGCTTATTTTTCTTGCCAATAGGAATGCTATCGGACGGCCAACTAGGGTATGTCCGTTTAGCGTTCGTAGTGTACTGTCCGAACATGGACTGTTCCAGAGGTGTACTCTGGGCTTTCAAAGTATTTTCCATTGCGCGGTACTTCTGTACTAACTGAAAAATGTTTGTGAAGCTCAGAACACGACGTTGGTTGAGGGCGTTCAAGATTCCCTCGTCCTTGCAATTGCGGTAAAATAGGGAGACCGCTTCGTCGTCGCAGCAATCCCTGATCTTGTTTTTAACCAGTAGGAATCTGGCCCAAAAGTGGCTGACCTTTTCTTCGGACTGCTGATGTATGTTCGCGAGATCATCTATGTTCGGGAGTCTGGATTTACCTAGAGAGTTTTTGCCAGGGTGGGTGGGTGCTGGTAATTTTGAATCCCGACCCAAGGTGGTATTCGGAGTTTTGTCAACCTCCGGTGCAGGCGATCTGGGCCCGACGGGGTTTAATTGTTCCGTGGGCCTGGCGCTAATCCCATAGCTCAAAAAACACAGAGTGCCTCCCGACAGGGGCGTGTTCGGCTCGATGGGTTCGGAGATCCGAACTGTGTCGGTCTTCGTCTCGAGAGGGGGAGTCTCTTCGGCTCCGTCCTCAACTGTTGCCACTAGGCGATGAAAGCCCAAGGGTGGCGATGCGATCCAGCAGCTCGTTTAAGGATGAGAATTCTGCCGAGGTCGCGTCATCGGAGTGGCCGGAATCGGCATAAAGGTGGTGCTTGACGGCCGCAGGGAGAGCGGCTGGCCCAGAGGCCATGCGGGCGCATATAGCGAACCCGCCGAGCTAGAGAACCTAGCCGACAGCCAGGTTGTTTCCGAGGGTGATCCCGTCATTGATGACGAGACGAGTCATCAATCTCTCATCGCGAGCGCACAGCGCAACTCTCAATGAAAGCACCATTGTCAGTGTCAAAAGTGGCAGATCTCGAGTAGGGAGGCCCAAGCTATGCGTTTAGAGGATCGATGGTAACAAGAGGCTGGGGACACAATGTTTACCCAGGTTCAGGCCCTCTCGATTGAGGTAATACCCTACTTCCTGCTATATTAATATGGATGAATATGAATACAAGAGTTGATCTACCTCGAGATCGTAATGGCTAAACCCTAAGTCTAGCCTATGAGGATATTGTAATGATCATCCGCTCAGACTAAACCCCTCGGCTTATATACACACCCGAGGGGACCTAGGGTTACAAGGGAGACTTGGGGAGGAAGTAATTGATACATCCGGACTCTACACTTGCCTTTCTACGTACATAAGAGTCCTGACAAAATACGAGGGAGGGCCTTCTGCTTCTTCTTCGCACGACCCATCAATGCGGCCCAGCTTCAACGATCCAGATGACGGAGGACCCCTGAATACACGACTCCCTCAGCTTAGCTGCGACCCCGTAATCGCCTAAGTTACAAAAACACTCCGAGTGAAGAGCAATCCTCTCACTCGGGGGCTTAGCTTCGACCCCGTAATCGCCTAAGTTACAAAAACACTCCGAGTGAAGAGCAACCCTCTCACTCGGGGGCTTGGGTGCGACCCCGTAATCGCCTAAGTAACGAAAACACTCCGAGTGTAGAGCAACCA
>LR738713.1:692406755-692474652 GCA_902687465.1 Secale cereale
TAATCGCCTAAGTTACAAAAACACTCCGAGTGAAGAGCAACCCTCTCACTCGGGGGCTTAGCTGCGACCCCGTAATCGCCTAAGTAATGAAAACACTTTGAGTGTAGAGCAACCCTCTCACTCGGGGGGCTTAGCTGCGACCCCGTAATCGCCTAAGTTACAAAAACACTCCGAGTGTAGAGTAACCCTCTCACTCCGGGACTTAGTTGCGACCCCGTAATCGCCTAAGTTACAAAAACACTTCGAGTGAAGAGCAACCCTCTCACTCGGGGACTCAGTGGCGCTTCGAGCTACGTCGTAAGTACAATGTACCTTGGGTATCCGAGCTCCACCACAAATACAATGTGGCCTGACCCTCCGAGCTACGCCACAAGTACAACGTACCTTGGGTCTTCGAGCTCCGCCACAAATACAATGCGGCTCGACCCTCCGAGCTACGCCACTAATACAACGTACCTCGGCCTTCCGAGCTGCGCCACAAGTACAATGTACCTTGGGTCTTCGAGCTCTGCCACAAATACAATGTGGCTCGACCCTCCGAGCTACGCCACAAATACAATGTACCTCGGCCTTCCGAGCTGCGGCACAAGTACAATGTCCACTCGGAACCAAAAAGATCAAAAAGCATCAGAAGCAAGGCAAGCGTATTCCAAAAAAAAATCAAGTTCGGATTAAAAACCTGCAAGATTCGGGTAGAAGTACTCGGGCATCGAGCCCGCGAGAGTTTAACGGTTACAAAACCACTCGGCATTCTGAGCAAATTGAATCGGAGCATATTTGTTCACTCTTCAGGAGGAGGGGGGCTTGCAGGCGCGACATACTCATCCAAGTCGATTCCGTCGGCGATACGGGTGGCGGCTTCCAGGAAAGTCTCCATGAATGATTGGAACTGGAGCTTTTTGGTGTTGGCAACCTTGAGCGCAGCCAGCCTCTCCTCCTTCACCTCCTTGCAGTGCACGTGGACCAGGGACAGCGCAACGTCTGCACCATGACTTTTTCCACTACTGCACTCGACTGGGGATCTCATTGCGTCGATTCATCAGAGACTCAAGGTCATTCTCATGCACCTTCCCCCGCTAGAGCACAGTGTCGATCCAAGACATCACCGCCTTCAGACGAGCAAGGTAGCCGGTGGCGCTGGTGAGGCGAGACTCCAGTCGCAAGACGTTCATCGCAACATCATCCTTGACGAGGGAATTCGATAACATTGCGCGGCGCTGCAGGAACATTCGACCAAAAGGAAATTCAGTCTACTGACAGACCGGTAAACGAAAGCAAAGGTGTTGTCGAAAAACTATACCTGCGTTGGACGTGGCCATGTCTGCAGTCTCCTCATCGTCGCGACCCTTGTCGACATCCATAGAGGTCCCAGAAGCGGCAGCGCTGAAGATTTTAGAAAATAGTCGTTAAAATAGACTGGTGAATCGACAAAGACAAATTGGACCCCTGGAATGAAAGTGGAGCGGAGCAGAACAACACTCACGTGGAAGCAATCGGAACATCCACTTTGATCTTGGGCAAGGCCTTCCGGGGCCTGGAAGCAGCGACCTTGGGCTGTTTTGGAGCCTTCTCAGTCAGATCGGGGGTGGACGTCCGTGTGCGCTTTTGTACCTGGGAGCTGGAAGGGCCTATCCTGACGCGCACGTTCTCTGGATCGTGAGTCTGCTTGGAGCGTTTCTCGGTGCGGGGCGGTGACTCGACTTCTTCGCCACTGCTTGAATCCTCGCTCTCCTCCGCGGTCTCCTCATCGGACTTCCAGTCGGAGGCTTCGCCGACACCCTCCGCCTCCTCCTGGATCTGCTCTCCATTGGGCACTGAGTACATCTCAGTATAGATCTGCAAAGCAAAGAGTCGATCAAACATCAATCGGATTCACCAACACCTACAAAGACGAATCAGAGAATTCACTCGAAAATCAGAGCCGAACCTTGTCTGGCTCGTGGTCTGCGTCGAACGGGCGGACTCTCCTAGTCCCCCGAGGATTATCCTTGTTCCCAGTAATACACTTCAGGCACTGCTCCACCATATTCTCGGTGGCCTCCTCGGGGTGGACCCGAGAGGTATCGTTGGTGCCCGAATACATCCACATCGGATAGTCTCGAGCTTGGAGAGGCTGAATCCGCCGTTTGAGGAACACCTCCAGCAAGTCCATCCCGGTGACTCCGTCGCGGACCAGCTGGACCACTCGCTCGACTAGCACGTGATGACCCTCAACTGTAAGGGATCTATTGCAGCGTTTTCGATAAGTAAGAGTGTCGAACCCAACGAGGAGCAGAAGGTATTGATAAGCGATTCTGAGCAAGAAATTACTGCAAGCACTAAAAGATAACTTTTAGGGGTTTTCTTGGTATAAGCAACAGGAAGGTAAAAGCAAGTAATGTAAAAGGTACTGACAGTAACAAGTGGCCCAATCCTTTCTTAGCAAAGGAGAGGCCTAGCAACTGAACTTATAAAGACTAAAGCGTTCTTGAGGACACACGGGAGAGGTAGTCATGTGCTTTCACCATATTCCGTATCGATACTATGTTATGTGTTGATAAGTGTTGAGTGGGTGGATCTATGCTAGTGCACTCTCTAGACTAAGATGAATGCACTCTTATGATTAAACACCTTGCAAGCATCCGCAAATACAAGATAGAATTTAAGGCAAAAGCCTAACCATAGCAATACGATCGAGGATCCATTATTCCCTTATGCAAAAGCGTGTGAACTGGGGTTCAGGTTTCTGTCACTCCGGCAACCCACCATAAGCATTCTTTATACACAATGTATTCTCCTAGGTCCTTAATAAGGCGAAGTGTTGGGTGTTCGACTCACACAACACCACTAGTAGAATGACAACACAACTTAAGTATCAAACAACACATATTACTTCAACATCATATGACTACTAACAACAAGACTTTCCCCATGTCCTCAAGAACTAAGGTAACTACTCACAAGACATAAAAGAGATCATGATCAGTGGGGATAAATATGTGATACACAATCTGGACATAATAATATTTCTCCAACAAAACTCAATAGCATTCACCACAAAGTAGTAATCAACACCGATGGAGTAGAGAGGATAGGTAGTACGAGTTACAACACGAGTTGCGATTGTAAGATGAGATTTGGATGAAGATGGAGATGGTGCTGGTGTTGGGGATGATGTTGATGATGATCTCGATGATGCCCGTGACGATGGTGATGACGATGGCGACGATCTCCCCTTCCGGGAGGTGATCTCCCCGGCGGAATCTGCCCGCCGGAGATGCCCTTTTCTTCTTTGTAGGTTTCCGCCACGGAGCGGCGGCGGAACTCCGTAAAAAGTCTCGTCTCTAGGGTTTTTGGATAACGGAGAGCATATATGCAAAAGGGGGCATCCGGAGGTGGGCCAGGGGCTCCAGGCGCCCCCCCCCGGCGCGGCCAGGGGGGCGCGCCCCCAGGCCGCCTGGGCACCCTGTGGCCCCCCTCTGGCTCCCCTTTTGCGTGTCTTCGTGATTCTTCAGAAAAATATCTCCCGTCAATTTTTAGGTAATTTGGAGGTATTCTTCTTCAGCAACTCAGCGTCCACTTTTTACTGCTGAATCCTGCGTCTGCTGCTTCGGCATCGGAAAGTTTGCAAACTGTGTAAAATAGACCAAAACAACATAAGAACATCACCGTAACGTGAAATATATCAATGAATAAGGATAAATTATGATACAAAATAGTGATGCATTTTGGACGTATCAACACCCCCAAGCTTAGACCTCGCTTGTCCCCAAGCGAATATGAACTCGGTAAACCTGTCCACAAGTTTAGAGAGTGAAGTGTCGATAAATAGAATACGGACAAGAAGCATCATAGTTTCTTTACCAACTCAAATATCCTCAACATCAATCTTCAACTCATAAGGCCCTTATGATAGAGTGATAACACTTATATTCGAAAGTAGGGCTAAGGAAACTCATTATATCATGGCAAACATGTCCTTCGGTCAAAGAACAACAAATAGATTTAACTTTTGCTCTTATATTTTGATGAGATCAATTGAAGCTTTTTGAAAATAACATGTTAATAGGCAAGAAGTGAAAGTGTTAACACAAAGGAAGATATTTGCCTTAGCTGGGCATGACAAACAACTTACTTATCGAATGATAATGTCAACAAGGATATGATATGACAAATCTTAATGCAGCTTTATATGAATGAATCCTTATCAACATCAAACGTCTGCTCTCTCTTTGAGAAATAGAGGGAAGTAGGAATAACTGACTCAATTTAAAATTAAAAGATAGGCCCTGCTCTAGGGTAGTAGGGAAAACTCATGTGCTATCCTCAAATCAAACAGAATGAAAACAAGTTTTGAGAGGTGCATGATTTGTCAACGAATGCTAATAGATAACTCAATTGCTTCTTGAACTGGACAAGTTTTGAGGAACGGCTCCCGCACGAGGACGATAACATCCTCTTATTCTCCTTTGTTTATCACTGCCAAAGTTTTTTGATTTCTCATGAACAAAGCGTGAAGGAGGATTTGTTTGTTATATTATTTTTAAGCCGGGCGCACTCTTTGCCAGTTCCTTCTCGTATTATGGGTTTGCACATTAGACATGCAATCCCGGGGTGAAGCTTGTCCATCTCAAGAAGACTATGAATTAGCTATTACTTCCTCATGAGCTAAGACAGAGGCACAAAATAAAAGATTTTGAACATTTAAGGATAACACATAAATTATATACTTTAGGAAGTGGTATTGGAATACCACGAGTAGGTAGGTATGGTGGACTCATATGGAAGGTATTGGCTTAAGGGTATGGATGCACAAGCAGAATTCCGCTTAGTACAGAGTTAGGCTAGCAAAGGTTTTGAGAGAACAGACAATTGATGATGACTAAGATGCAAAGCAATATAAAGCATGAACATTGAAATAAGCATAACACATCAAGTTGTCTTCCTTGTCAACATAACACTTCAAGCATAATAACATAAAGGTTTTGGCTATGTTGATACTTTAAGAAAATCATGCTTGTTGTTATGACCAAAGCTATGTTTGCCAAGATTAAATAAAGTTTCATGGCCATACCTGACATAAGGTCAATACTCCCCATAAGAATCATCATATAAGGTCGATTGCGTGAAGAGAATACCGAGTGCAGCAAAAGGAACCGATAAACTTCTCATTAATATTCATCATAAACGACTCCACACTCACGGATACAATTCTTCACCGAAGGAGCGATAGACCTCAATGCACACACCTATCTCATATAATAACCTCCCTAGACATGATACGACTCTACTTGACTCTAAAAGACAAAAGGTAATGATAAAGATACCAGGCACTCCCCCAAGCTTGGAACAAGCCAAGGGAATGCCATTACCCCAGGAGATTTCACTCATCATCCTTGTTGGCGTTGATCACGTATTCCTTGGCAAAACGCTTCCATGGATATCTTGCTAAAGTCTCATATGATAAGCTTGTCTCCTGAATCCTGCATTCAGCACCCAAACTCATGCGCATAAACCTTAGTTCATACTCACAGTTCTGGTTATGTAGATCATTAATTTGCCCTTGGAGCTCTATAATTCTTTCTTCAGACGCGGTGATTCTTTCCCACATCTCCTTCATCTCCTTCAGAAAGTAGTTCTTCAGCTCGTTGGTGATGTCAAAGTTAGCTTCGACACCACGCTCGATCATCTTCTTGTACTCGAAGACTTCTTGCTCCACTTCTTCCAGCCTGGCCTGGATGCTCCCCTCCTTGATAGGTCCCTTCAGATCTTCTTGATGAAGGACACCGTCCTCCATCTGAACAACCTGAGGGTGCTTCTTCACCTCAGCGAGGTAAGGGTTGATGACGTTGACGACGAACTTGTCCTTGGGGGAACTTGGATAAGCCATGGCACCTAAATTTAGCTGAAAGATTTCCTGGCAGAAACAGATCGAAGAGAAAACACGCGAAATCGCAAGATACGTTGCCGGAACAACCCGGGCAAATATATAGGAAAAATTTATGCACAGAAAGGAAGGTAACAGACCAAAGCGGGGTCGGAGACGGACTCCCGGGTGTCCAGGCGGCCTCCCGGCGCGGCCCAGGGGGGAGGGCGCCAGGGGGACGCCTGGACTCCCTGGGGGTCGTCTCCGGCTCCACTTAGGCTCGGAATTTTACTAATTTTGCAAAAACTCGTAATACGGAACTTTTATGGCGGTTCGCGATGTTTCCTTACCGTACTACATACCTTTTCTTTATTCTGCTTCTGCTGGCATCTGAAACAGGGCTGCAACATGTTCTTCGTGGGTTGTTGTGTATATTATATTCACATCAACATCGACAGGGTCTCCTGCTATGTAATGTTTAAGTCTTTGCCCATTCACAACTTGAGGTTTGGTGCCTTCAAAATTATTAATCTTAATTGCACGAGACCGATAAACTTCTTCAATATGAAATGGTCCTTCCCACATGGAAAGTAGTTTACCTGGAGAAAACCTGAAACGGGATCTAAACAGCAAAACTTTATCATCAACATTAAATTCACGTTTCAGAATCTTCCTATCATGCCACTTTTTTACCTTTTCCTTGAACATTTTAGCGCTCTCGTAAGCTTCACTTCTCCATTCATCTAGAGAAGTCAAGTTCATGAGACGCTTCTCACCAGCTAATTTTGGGTCAGCGTTAAGCTCTCTAACAGCCCAGAAAGCTTTGTGCTCTAACTCTAATGGCAAATGGCAAGCCTTGCCATACACCATCTTATAGGGAGACATGCCCATGGGGTTTTTGTAAGCAGTTCTATATGCCCACAAAGCATCTCCTAACTTATTTGACCAATCCTTCCTATTTCTGTTTACTGTTTTCTGCAAGATCAACTTAATCTCTCTATTGGTGAGCTCAACTTGCCCACTAGTTTGAGGATGATATGGTGAAGCAATTCTATGATTAACATCGTATTTAGCCAAAGCTTTTCTAAAAGCTCCGTGCGTGAAGTGTGATCCTCCATCGGTCATGAGATACCTTGGTACACCAAACCTAGGAAATATTACATCTTTAAGCATTTTCAAGGATGTCTTGTGATCAGCACTTTCAGTGGGGATTGCTTCAACCCACTTGGTCACATAATCAACAGCTACTAAAATGTGAGTGTACTTGTGCGAAGAAGGAAAAGGACCCATAAAATCAAAACCCCAACAATCGAATGGTTCAATCACTAGTGAGTAATTCATAGGCATCTCATTCCTTCTACTAATGTTACCAACTCTCTGACATTTATCACAGGCTAAAACATAATTTCTAGCATCTTTAAAGAGAGTAGGCCAATAAAAACCTGATTGAAGAACCTTATGTGCAGTCCTCTCACCGGCATGATGTCCTCCATAGGGACTATCATGACACCGTCTGAGAATGTCCTTCTGCTCATGTTCCGGAATGCATCTTCTCACGATCCCGTCGGGACCTTCTTTGAAAAGATGTGGGTCATCCCAAAAGTAGTGCCTCAAATCATGAAAGAACTTCTTCCTTTGCTGAAATGTTAGACCTGGAGGCAAATACTTTGCAACAATAAAATTAGCATAATCTGCATACCAAGGATCGGAAAGAGATTGTACTTTTACAACGGCAAGTTGCTCGTCTGGAAAACTATCGTTGACTAGGATGGGATCATGCGGTATATCTTCCATCCTTGAAAGATTGTCCGCCACGGGATTGTCTTCCCCTTTCCTATCAACAATCTGCAAATCAAATTCTTGAAGAAGGAGTACCCATCTGATAAGCCTTGGCTTGGCATCCTTCTTTGTCATAAGATACTTAATGGCATCATGATCAGTATGAATAATAACTTTGGAATCAACAATATACTGCCTAAACTTATCACAAGCAAAAACTACAGCTAAGAATTCCTTCTTAGTAGTAGCATAATTTCTTTGAGCACTATCAAGGGTTTTACTAGCATAATGTATAACATTCAATTTCTTATCAACTCTTTGTCCTAAAACAGCTCCAACAGCAAAATCACTTGCATCACACATAATCTCAAAAGGTAAATTCCAGTCAGGTGGTTGTACTATAGGAGCAGTTATTAAAGCTTTCTTAAGGACTTCAAAAGCTTCCTTACAATTTTCATCAAATACAAATGGAACATCCTTCTGGAGAAGATTAGTGAGGGGTCTCGAGGTTTTAGAAAAGTCTTTAATAAATCTTCTATAAAAACCTGCATGACCGAGAAAACTGCGAATACCTTTGATGTCCCTTGGATAGGGCATCCTCTCAATAACTTCGATCTTGGCCTTGTCCACTTCAATTCCCCTTTTGGAAATCTTGTGACCAAGAACAATTCCTTCATTAACCATGAAGTGGCACTTCTCCCAGTTGAGTACCAAATTTGTCTCCTCGCATCTCTGCAAAACTTTATTAAGGTTGTGAAGACAATGGTCAAAAGAAGTTCCATAGACAGAGAAATCGTCCATGAAGACTTCCATAATATCCCCGCAGAAACCATGAAAGATAGCAGACATACACCTTTGAAAAGTAGCAGGGGCATTACATAAACCAAAAGGCATACGCCTGTAAGCATAAGTACCAAAGGGACAAGTAAAAGTGGTCTTCTCTTGATCGGCAGTGTTAACATGAATTTGAGAGAAGCCAGAATAACCATCAAGATAACAAAAGTGGGTATTTTTGGATAACCTTTCAAGCATTTGGTCGATGAACGGCAACGGGTAGTGATCCTTCCTGGTTGCCTTGTTCAACTTCCTGTAATCAATACACATTCTATATCCAATAATAATTCTTTGAGGTATTAATTCATTTTTATCATTAGGAACCACAGTTGTACCTCCTTTCTTGGGAACACAATGTATCGGACTTACCCACTTACTACTAACCGTGACCATCTTGAACCCGAAGACTTCCATAATACCTGCGGCTAGAAGCTTGAGAATCTCAGTTCTCACAACATCCATCATCTTCGGGTTCAACCGTCGTTGATGATCAACAACTGGTTTAGCATCAGGCTCAAGGTTGATAGTATGTTGACAGATAGATGGACTAATCCCCTTAAGGTCATCAAGGGTGTAGCCAATTGCGCCTCGGTGTTTACGAAGTACTTCCAATGATCGCTCTGTTGGAGATATGCCCTAGAGGAAATAATAAAAGCATTATTATTATATCTCCTTGTTCATGATAATTGTCTGTTATTCATGCTTGAATTGTATTGTACGGAAACAGCGATACATGTGTGAATACACAGACCACATTGAGTCCCTGGTAGGCCTCTAGTAGCCAGCTCGTTGATCAACAGATGGTCACGGTTTCCTGACCATGGACATAGGATGTCAGTGATAACGGGATCACATCATTAGGAGAATGATGTGATGGACAAGACCCAAACTTGAGCATAACACGAGATCGTATAGTTCGTAATGCATAAGCTTTTCGGTGTCAAGTATTTATTCCTTAGACCATGAGGTTGTACAACTCCCGGATACCGTAGGAGTACTTTGGGTGTGCCAACCGTCACAACGTAACTGGGTGGCTATAAAGGTACGCATCGGGTATCTCCGAAAGTGTCTGTTAAGTTGGTACGAACCGAGACTGGGATGTTGTCACTCCGTATGACGGAGAGGTACCTCTGGGCCCACTCGGTAAGACATCATCATAATGAGCTCAAAGTGACTAAGTGGTTAGTCACGGGATGATGGATTACGGATCGAGTAAAGAGACTTGCCATAACGAGATTGAACAAGGTATCGGGAAATACCGACGATCGAATCTCGGGCAAGTACCGTACCGATAGACAAAGGGAATAACATACGGGATTGAGTGAATCCTTGACACGGTGGTTCATCCGATGAAGATCATCGAGGAACACGTGGGAACCAACATGGGTATCCAGATCCCGCTGTTGGTTATTGACCGGAGAGTGGTCTCGGTCATGTCTACGTGTCTCCCGAACCCGTAGGGTCTACACACTTAAGGTTCGGTAACGCTAGGGTCGTAGAGATAAATGCACGTGGAAACCCGAAAGTTGTTCGGAGTCCCGGATGAGATCCCGGACGTCACGAGGAGTTCCGGAATGGTCCGGAGGTAAAGATTGATATATAGGAAGTCCAGTTTCGGCCAACGGGTGATCTCCGGGGGTCACCGGGAGCGTCCCGGGACCACCGGAGGGGCCCCGGGGGTCCACCGGGTGGGGCCACCCATCCCGGTGGGGCCCCTAGGCCGCAAGGGGAAGTGTCCAGCCCTCAGGGCTGGCGCACCACTAGGGGGCCCACCTCCCCATGCGCCTAGGGTTAAAACCCTAAGGGGGAGGGGGGCTCCACTTGCCTTGGGGGGCAAGGAACCCCCCCTGGCCGCCGCCCCCTTGCAGATTGGATCTGCAGGGGGGCCAGGCGCACCCCCCTGGCCCCTATATATATGTGGGGAGGGAGAGGGCAGCCGCACCCAAGCCCTGGCGCCTCTCCCCCTCCCGTCACACCTCCATACTCCCACGCAGGGCGCCCGGCGAAGCCCTGCTGCGATCTCCACTGCATCCGTCATCACGCCGTCGTGCTGCCGGATCTCTGACGACTTCTCCTCCCTCCTTGCTGAATCAAGAAGGAGGTGACGTTGCTGCACCGTACGTGTGTTGAACGCGGAGGTGCCGTCCGTTCGGCGCTAGATCATCGGTGACGAAGAACGTGAAGAGTACGACTACTTCATCCACGCTTCGTTGAAAGCTTCCGCACGCAATCTTCATAACGGTATGTAGATGCACTCTTACTTGCTCGTTGCTAGATGTCTCCATAGTTGGATCTTGGTGAAGACGTAGAAATTTTTTGAATTATGCTACGTTCCCCAACAGTGGCATCTGAGCCTAGGTTTTATGCGTAGCATCTTGCATGAGTAGAACACAAAGCAGTTGTGGGCGTATGATCTTGTTCAACTTTCTTACCGTTACTAGTCAATCTTGATTCGGCGGTATTGTGGGATGAAGCGGCCCGGACCGACCTTACACGTACGCTTACGTGAGACTGGTTCCACCGACAGACATGCACTAGATGCATAAGGTGGCTGGCGGGTGTCTGTCTCTCCTACTTTAGTCGGATCGGATTCGATGAAAAGGGTCCTTATGAAGGGTAAATAGAAGTTGACAAATCACGTTGTGGTTTTGGCGTAGGGAAGAAAAGTTCTTGCTAGAAATCCTATAGAAGCCACGTAAAACTTGCAACAACAATTAGAGGACGTCTAACTTGTTTTTGCAGCATGTGTTTTGTGACGTGGTATGGCCGAGAACGAAGATGTGATGAATGATATATGTGATGTATGAGATTGATCATGTTTTTGTAATAGGAAATCACGACTTGCATGTCGATGAACTTGACAACCGGCAGGAGCCATAGGAGTTGTCTTAATTATTGTATGACCTGCGTGCCCCTGAATAATGCCATGTAATTACTTTAGTTCATTGCTAAACGTTAGCTATAGTAGTAGAAGTAATAGTTGGCGTGACGACTTCTTCAAGACACGATGATGGAGATCATGATGATGAAGATCATGGTGTCGAGCCGGTGACAAGACGATCATGGTGCCCCGAAGATGGAGATCCAAGGAGCAAGATGATATTGGCCATATCATGTCACTTTAATTGATTGCATGTGATGTTTATCATGTTTTTGCATCTTGTTTACTTAGAACGACGGTAGTAAATAAGATGATCTCTCACTAAAATTTCAAGTATTGTGTTTCCCCTAACTGTGCACCGTTGCTAAAGCTCGTTGCTCCGAAGCACCACGTGATGATCGGGTGTGATAGGTTCTAACGTTCGCATACAACGGGTGTAAGACAGATTTACACACGCGATACACTTAGGGTTCACTTGACGAGCCTAGCATGTACAGACATGGCCTCGGAACACGGAAGACCGAAAGGTCGAACACGAGTCGTATAGAAGATACCATCAACATGAAGATGTTCACCGTTGATGACTAGTCCGTCTCACGTGATGATCGGACACGGACTACTCGATTCGGATCGTGTATCACTAAGATGACTAGAGAGATGTCATTCTGAGTGGGAGTTCATTATAATTTGATTAAGATGAACTTAATTATCATGAACTTAGTCTAAATTCTTTACAATATCTCTTGTAGATCAAATGGCCCACGCTCAGGTTTCCCTCAACTTCAACGCGTTCCTAGAGAAAACCAAGCTGAAAGACGATGGTAGCAACTATACGGATTGGGTCCGTAACCTGAGGATTATCCTCATAGCTGCCAAGAGATCATATGTCCTAGAAGCACCGCTAGGTGATGCACCTGCTCCCGATGCGGCCCAAGACGTTTTGAACGTCTGGCAGTCGCGTAGTGATGATTACTCCCTGGTTCAGTGCGGCATACTTTACAGTTTAGAATCGGGGCTCCAAAAACGTTTTGAGCACCACGGAGCATATGAGATGTTCGAAGAGCTGAAAATGGTTTTCCAAGCTCATGCCCGAGTCGAGAGATATGATGTCTCCGATGCATTCTACAGCTGTAAGATGGAGGAGAACAGTTCTGTCAGTGAGCACATCCTCAAGATTTCAGGATTGCACAACCGCTTGTCTCAGCTGGGAATGAATCTCCCAGATGAAGCGGTCGTTGACAGAATCCTCCAGTCGCTCCCACCAAGCTTCAAGAGCTTCGTGTTGAACTTCAATATGCAGGGGATGGAGAAGTCCATTCCCGAGGTATATTCAATGCTGAAATCAGCGGAGGTAGACATCAAGAAAGAACATCAAGTGTTGATGGTCAATAAAACCACTAAGTTCAAGAAAGGCAAGGGTAAGAAGAACTTCAAGAAGGGCGGCAAGGGAGTTGCCGCGCCTGGCAAGCCTGTTGCCGGGAAGAAGCCAAAGTATGGACCCAAGCCTGAGACAGAGTGCTTTTATTGCAAGGGAACGGGTCACTGGAAGCGGAACTGCCCCAAATATTTAGCAGACAAGAAGGCCGGCAACGTCAAAGGTATATATGATATACATGTTATTGATGTGTACCTTACCAGCACTCGTAGTAGCTCCTGGGTATTCGATACCGGTGCAGTTGCTCACATTTGTAACTCAAAACAGGAGCTGCGGAATAAACGGAGACTGGCGAAGGATGAGGTGACGATGCGCGTCGGGAATGGTTCCAAGGTCGATGTGATCGCCGTCGGCACGCTACCTCTACATCTACCCTCGGGATTAGTTTTAAACCTCAATAATTGTTATTTAGTACCAGCTTTGAGCATGAACATTGTTTCTGGATCTCGTCTTATGCGAGATGGCTATTCTTTCAAATCGGAGAATAATGGTTGTTCTATTTATTTGAGAGATATGTTTTATGGTCATGCCCCGCTGGTCAATGGTTTATTTTTGATGAATCTCGAACGTAGTGATACACATATTCATAGTGTAGATGCCAAAAGATGTAAAGTTGATAATGATAGTCCCACATACTTGTGGCATTGCCGCCTTGGTCATATTGGTGTCAAACGTATGAAGAAGCTCCACTCAGATGGACTTCTGGAGTCTCTTGATTATGAATCATTTGACACGTGCGAACCATGCCTCTTGGGCAAGATGACCAAGACTCCGTTCTCCGGAACAATGGAGCGAGCAACCAACTTGTTGGAAATCATACATACCGATGTGTGCGGTCCAATGAGTGTTGAGGCTCGCGGAGGCTACCGTTATGTTCTCACCCTCACGGATGACTTGAGTAGATACGGGTATATCTATTTGATGAAACACAAGTCTGAGACCTTTGAAAAGTTCAAGGAATTTCAGAATGAGGTTGAGAATCAACGTGACAGAAAAATAAAGTTCTTGCGATCGGATCGTGGGGGTGAATATTTAAGTCATGATTTTGGCACACACCTTAGGAGCTGTGGAATTGTTTCACAATTGACACCGCCCGGAACACCTCAACGTAACGGTGTGTCCGAACGTCGAAATCGCACTCTGTTGGACATGGTGCGATCTATGATGTCCCTCACCGATTTACCGCTATCTTTTTGGGGTTATGCTTTAGAGACTGTCGCATTCACTTTAAATAGGGCTCCGTCAAAATCCGTTGAAACGACTCCGTATGAACTTTGGTTTGGCAAGAAACCGAAGCTGTTGTTTCTGAAAGTTTGGGGTTGCGATGCTTATGTCAAGAAACTTCAACCTGAAAAGCTCGAACCCAAATCGGAGAAATGCGTCTTCATAGGATACCCAAAGGAAACAATTGGGTACACCTTCTACCACAGATCCGAAGGCAAAGTCTTTGTTGCCAAGAATGGATGCTTTCTGGAGAAAGAGTTTCTCTCGAAAGAAGTGAGTGGGAGGAAAGTAGAACTTGATGAGGTGACAGTCACCCCTCCTGCACCGGAAAGTAGCGCAGCGCAGGAAACTGTTCCTGAGGTGCCTGCACCAACAAGGGAGGAAGTTAATGATAATAATCATGAAGAAACTGATCAAGTTACTACTGAACCTCGAAGGTCCACAAGGGCACGTTCCGCGCCAGAGTGGTACGGCAACCCTGTCCTGGAAATCATGTTGTTAGACAATGGTGAACCTTCGAACTATGAAGAAGCGATGGCGGGCCCAGATTCCAATAAATGGCTTGGAGCCATGAAATCCGAGATAGAATCCATGTATGAAAACAAAGTATGGACTTTGGTGGACTTGCCTGATGATAGGCACGCCATAGAAAATAAATGGATATTTAAGAAGAAGACAGACGCGGATGGTAATGTGACCATCTATAAGGCTCGGCTTGTCGCTAAGGGTTATCGACAAGTTCAAGGGATTGACTACGACGAGACTTTCTCTCCCGTAGCGATGCTGAAGTCAGTCAGAATCATGTTAGCTATTGCCGCGTTCTATGATTATGAGATATGGCAAATGGACGTCAAAACAGCATTCCTTAATGGCTTCCTTAAGGAAGAGTTGTATATGATGCAACCGGAAGGTTTTGTCGATCCAGAGAACGCTAACAAGTTATGCAAGCTCCAGCGCTCGATCTACGGACTGGTGCAAGCATCTCGGAGTTGGAATATTCGCTTTGATGAGGTGATCAAAGCGTTTGGCTTTATACAGACTTATGGAGAAGCCTGTATTTACAAGAAAGTGAGTGGGAGCTCTGTGGCATTTCTCATATTATATGTGGATGACATATTGCTGATGGGAAATGATATAGAATTCTTGGAAAATGTAAAGGCCTACTTGAATAAAAGTTTTTCAATGAAGGACCTTGGAGAAGCTGCTTACATATTAGGCATCAAAATCTATAGAGATAGATCGAGACGCCTCATTGGTCTTTCACAAAGTACATACCTTGACAAAATATTGAAGAAGTTCAATATGGATCAGTCAAAGAAAGGATTCTTGCCTGTTTTGCAAGGTATGAGATTGAGCAAAGCTCAGTCACCGACCACGGCAGAAGATAGAGAAAAGATGAGTGTCATTCCCTATGCCTCGGCCATAGGTTCTATCATGTATGCCATGCTGTGTACCAGACCTGATGTGAACCTTGCCATAAGTTTGGTAGGGAGGTACCAAAGTGATCCCGGTACGGAACACTGGACAGCGGTCAAGAACATCCTAAAGTACCTGAAAAGGACTAAGGATATGTTTCTCGTTTATGGAGGTGACGAAGAGCTCGTCGTAAAGGGTTACGTCGATGCTAGCTTCGACACAGATCCGGATGACTCTAAGTCACAAACCGGATACGTGTATATTTTGAATGGAGGGGCAGTCAGCTGGTGCAGTTGCAAACAGAGCGTGGTGGCAGCGTCTACATGTGAAGCGGAGTACATAGCTGCTTCTGAAGCAGCGCAGGAAGGAGTCTGGATGAAGGAGTTCATCACCGACCTAGGAGTCATTCCAAGCGCGTCAAGCCCGATGACTCTCTTCTGTGACAACACTGGTGCTATTGCTATTACCAAGGAGCCCAGGTTTCACAAGAAGACCAAGCACATCAAGCGCCGTTTCAACTCCATCCGGAATTATGTTCATGATGGAGACATAGATATTTGTAAAGTGCATACGGATCTGAATGTCGCAGACCCGTTGACTAAACCTCTTTCACGAGCAAAACATGATCAACACCAGAACTCTATGGGTGTTCGATTCATCACAATGTAACTAGATTATTGACTCTAGTGCAAGTGGGAGACTGTTGGAGATATGCCCTAGAGGAAATAATAAAAGCATTATTATTATATCTCCTTGTTCATGATAATTGTCTGTTATTCATGCTTGAATTGTATTGTACGGAAACAGCGATACATGTGTGAATACACAGACCACATTGAGTCCCTGGTAGGCCTCTAGTAGCCAGCTCGTTGATCAACAGATGGTCACGGTTTCCTGACCATGGACATAGGATGTCAGTGATAACGGGATCACATCATTAGGAGAATGATGTGATGGACAAGACCCAAACTTGAGCATAACACGAGATCGTATAGTTCGTAATGCATAAGCTTTTCGGTGTCAAGTATTTATTCCTTAGACCATGAGGTTGTACAACTCCCGGATACCGTAGGAGTACTTTGGGTGTGCCAACCGTCACAACGTAACTGGGTGGCTATAAAGGTACGCATCGGGTATCTCCGAAAGTGTCTGTTAAGTTGGTACGAACCGAGACTGGGATGTTGTCACTCCGTATGACGGAGAGGTACCTCTGGGCCCACTCGGTAAGACATCATCATAATGAGCTCAAAGTGACTAAGTGGTTAGTCACGGGATGATGGATTACGGATCGAGTAAAGAGACTTGCCATAACGAGATTGAACAAGGTATCGGGAAATACCGACGATCGAATCTCGGGCAAGTACCGTACCGATAGACAAAGGGAATAACATACGGGATTGAGTGAATCCTTGACACGGTGGTTCATCCGATGAAGATCATCGAGGAACACATGGGAACCAACATGGGTATCCAGATCCCGCTGTTGGTTATTGACCGGAGAGTGGTCTCGGTCATGTCTACGTGTCTCCCGAACCCGTAGGGTCTACACACTTAAGGTTCGGTAACGCTAGGGTCGTAGAGATAAATGCACGTGGAAACCCGAAAGTTGTTCGGAGTCCCGGATGAGATCCCGGACGTCACGAGGAGTTCCGGAATGGTCCGAAGGTAAAGATTGATATATAGGAAGTCCAGTTTCGGCCAACGGGTGATCTCCGGGGGTCACCGGGAGCGTCCCGGGACCACCGGAGGGGCCCCGAGGGTCCACCGGGTGGGGCCACCCATCCCGGTGGGCCCCCTAGGCCGCAAGGGGAAGTGTCCAGCCCTCAGGGCTGGCGCACCACTAGGGGCCCCACCTCCCCATGCGCCTAGGGTTAAAACCCTAAGGGGGAGGGGGGCTCCACTTGCCTTGGGGGGCAAGGAACCCCCCCTGGCCGCCGCCCCCTTGTAGATTGGATCTGCAGGGGGCCCAGGCGCACCCCCCTGGCCCCTATATATATGTGGGGAGGGAGAGGGCAGCCGCACCCAAGCCCTGGCGCCTCTCCCCCTCCCGTCACACCTCCATACTCCCACGCAGGGCGCCCGGCGAAGCCCTGCTGCGATCTCCACTGCATCCGTCATCACGCCGTCGTGCTGCCGGATCTCTGACGACTTCTCCTCCCTCCTTGCTGGATCAAGAAGGAGGTGACGTTGCTGCACCGTACGTGTGTTGAACGCGGAGGTGCCGTCCGTTCGGCGCTAGATCATCGGTGACGAAGAACGTGAAGAGTACGACTACTTCATCCACGCTTCGTTGAAAGCTTCCGCACGCAATCTTCATAACGGTATGTAGATGCACTCTTACTTGCTCGTTGCTAGATGTCTCCATAGTTGGATCTTGGTGAAGACGTAGAAATTTTTTGAATTATGCTACGTTCCCCAACACGCTCTTCTTCATATCCTGAAAGGTTAGAATTGATAATAACAGGATATACTTTCTTTTCATCTAAATAAGCATACTTGAGCGTATCGGGAAGAGGTTTAAGATCGAACACCGGGTCTTCTTTCGGTTTTGATAAAATTCCCAAAGGTTCAACCGGAAGGTTGTGCTTCAGGATAGCAGGCTGCCTCAAGAATATTTCATCTAGTTCATTTCTTTCCTGCATATGCAAATCATTCTCGTGGTCCTCCATGTATTGCTGCAAAGGATCATTAGGGGGAATAGCAATAGAGGCAATACTTTCAATAATTTTATCATCACTAGGTAAATCAGTACCACGAGGCTGCTTAGAGAACTTAGAAAAATTAAATTCATATGGCTCACCATCGAATTCAACAGAAACTTTACCTTTCTTGCAATCTATTATAGCTCCACAAGTTCTAAGAAAAGGTCTACCAAAAATAATTGGACAAAAATTGTCCCTCTCTGAACCAAGTACTAGAAAGTCGGTAGGGTATTTTACCTTTCCACATAGGACTTCAACGTCCCTCACAATTCCGACAGGAGAGATAGTTGTTATGTTTGCAAGATGAATAGTAACATCAACTTCTTCAAGTTCACAAGGGGAAATCTCACCGATGATCTCTTCATAAAGTGAATAGGGAATAGCACTTGCACTCGATCCCAAATCACATAACCCATAATAATTGTGATCTCCTATTTTAACAGATACCACTGGAGTACCTGAAATTGGGCCTTTATTCTTGGCTGTGACAAGGTTAGTGGAAACAGCACAAAAATTTATATTGGAATCCAAAACATCATCAGTAGCAAGGTCTTTAATCAATGCAACTTGAGGATCGACTCTGATCTGGTCCTCAGACTCATCAACTCTTCTCCCACTTTTATTTATTATGCCTGTCACAAGAGAGTGCTCCCTCATCCTCGTGGGAAAAGGAGGCTTTTCATATATAACTGCAGGCAAAATAGGGTCAGCGACATAAATATCAATAGGTGGCTCTTTAAAAGGTTCATGGTGCTGGTCTCTCTTCTTTTTAAAAGAATCAACGTGAGAGGCAAAATTCTTACACAAATCAATCACTAGATGGGAATCAAGACCAATCTTAGAGCAAAAAGTATTGAAGTAATCAGTTTTCACATAGCTCTCAATATAATCATGTTCATAATTTATAGCGGGTTCAATACCTTTATCAATTTCCCAATCTTCGGTATTCCTCTGGATTCTTTCAAGGAGATCCCACCTTTCTTCAACACTCTTCTTCTGAAATACCCTGCTAGAGGAGGCATCCAGCATTTCCTTATCCTGACGAGAAAGCCTGGCATAAAAATTTGTAAGTATAATTTCCTTGGGAAGCTTATGAATAGGGCATTTGAGCATTAGGGATTTCAATCTCCCCCAAGCTTGAGCAATGCTTTCTCCGTCACGAGACCTAAAGTTATAGATATAATTCCTGTCTCGATGAATTTCATGAAGAGGATAAAACTTAGTATAAAAGAGAGACATAAGCTCCTGCCAGTCCAGCAAGTGTGAGTTATCGAGAAGCCCATACCAATCTGAAGCTTTATCTATAAGTGATACGACAAACAATTTCCTCATGACAAACTCCCTCGATACACCTGCAAGCTTAAATAATGAACATAGTTGTGACAGATATAGCAAGTGTTCACCGGGATGTCTGTCTCCTGCGTAACGATTAGCCAAAACATAATCGTTAATACCAGCTGGTATTTTATAAGGCACAATTTCAGTGGGGGGAGGATCAACCACCACAGGTGTGGGGCGTCTTCCCGCAAGCAACGATCCAATAATAGGGTTGTCCATAAGGACAAGGAGCAGCAAATAGCAAAAATAAAAACAGAATTATAAAAAACTTTCTTACCAGTTTCACTTTACCAATAGCGCTACGCTCCCCGGCAACGGCGCCAGAAAATGGTACTTGATGACCCTCAACCGTAAGGGATCTATTGCAGCGTTTTCGATAAGTAAGAGTGTCGAACCCAACGAGGAGCAGAAGGTATTGATAAGCGATTCTGAGCAAGAAATTACTGCAAGCACTGAAAGATAACTTTTAGGGGTTTTCTTGGTATAAGCAACAGGAAGGTAAAAGCAAGCAATGTAAAAGGTACTGACAGTAACAAGTGGCCCAATCCTTTCTTAGCAAAGGAGAGGCCTAGCAACTGAACTTATAAAGACTAAAGCGTTCTTGAGGACACACGGGAGAGGTAGTCATGTGCTTTCACCATATTCTGTATCGATACTATGTTATGTGTTGATAAGTGTTGAGTGGGTGGATCTATGCTAGTGCACTCTCTAGACTAAGATGAATGCACTCTTATGATTAAACACCTTGCAAGCATCCGCAAATACAAGATAGAATTTAAGGCAAAAGCCTAACCATAGCAATACGATCGAGGATCCATTATTCCCTTATGCAAAAGCGTGCGAACTGGGGTTCAGGTTTCTGTCACTCCGGCAACCCACCAAAGCATTCTTTATACACAATGTATTCTCCTAGGTCCTTAATAAGGCGAAGTGTTGGGTGTTCGACTCACACAACACCACTAATAGAATGACAACACAACTTAAGTATCAAACAACACATATTACTTCAACAGCATATGACTACTAACAACAAGACTTTCCCCATGTCCTCAAGAACTAAGGTAACTACTCACAAGACATAAAAGAGATCATGATCAGTGGGGATAAATATGTGATAAACAATCTGGACATAATAATATTTCTCCAACAAAACTCAATAGCATTTACCACAAAGTAGTAATCAACACCGATGGAGTAGAGAGGATAGGTAGTACGAGTTACAACACGAGTTGCGATTGTAAGATGAGATTTGGATGAAGATGGAGATGGTGCTGGTGTTGGGGATGATGTTGATGATGATCTCGATGATGCCCGTGACGATGGTGATGACGATGGTGACGATCTCCCCTTCCGGGAGGTGATCTCCCCGGCGGAATCTGCCCGCCGGAGATGCCCTTTTCTTCTCTGTAGGTTTCCTCCACGGAGCGGCGGCGGAACTCCGTAAAAAGTCCCGTCTCTAGGGTTTTTGGATAACGGAGAGCATATAGGCAAAAGAGGGCATCCGAAGGTGGGCCAGGGGCTCCAGGCGCCCCCCCGGCGCGGCCAGGGGGGGCGCGCCCCCAGGCCGCCTGGGCACCCTGTGGCCCCCCTCTGGCTCCCCTTTTGCGTGTCTTCGTGATTCGTCAGAAAAATATCTCCCTTCAATTTTCAGGTAATTTGGAGGTATTCTTCTTCAGCAACTCAGCGTCCACTTTTTACTGCTGAATCCTGCGTCTGCTGCTTCGGCATCGGAAAGTTTGCAAACTGTGTAAAATAGACCAAAACAACATAAGAACATCACCGTAACGTGAAATATATCAATGAATAAGGATAAATTATGATACAAAATAGTGATGCATTTTGGACGTATCAGCACGTCTACCTCAACTTTTCTAGTCCGACTCACAAGAAACGGAGGTGGTTGACCGACTCGATCTAGGGTGAATGGAGGGAGTCCGGTCGACTGACCTGGAGTGGGGATGTCCTTGCAATAAAACCAAGGCGACTGCCATCCCCTGACCGACTCAGGAAGGACCATGGCAGGAAAGGTACTCCTACCCCTAGTCTGAATGCCCAAGCCGCCGCACATTTGGATTACGTGTGTCTTCTCGTCACTCGGGTTCGCCTTCTTGACAGATTGGGAACGACAAGTGAAGATGTGTTTAAACTAACCCCAGTGCGGTCGACACCCCAGGAAGTTCTCACACAAATAAACGAAAGAGGCGAGATACGTGATAGTATTGGGAGGGAAGTGGTGTAGCTGGGCGCCGTAGAAGGTCAAGAAACCACGAAAGAAAGGATGCGGGGGCAGGGAGAAACCTCGGTCGACGTGAGTCGCGAGGAGGACGCATTCGCCCTCTTGCGGTTGCGGCTCGAGCTCATCCCCTGACAGCCTCCAGGAACCGTGGGCGATTAGCCCCTCCTCCACCAGCTCCTCCATGTCCTCCACCTACATCGTGGACTTGATCCAATCCCCCTGGATCCAGCCAGGCGGAAGCCCGATCCGCTACGTCGACCCCCGATTGGATTTCTTGCCCTTCCCCGTCGTCGGCGCTTTCTTCGCGCGCTCCAGGGCCGTCGTCTTGTCCTTGCCCATGGGGGCGAGCCGTGCGGGCGGAGCGGTGGTGGGCGAGGGAAAGGGATGCAGCGGAAGAATGGGAGAAGAAGAAGAAATTGGGCGCACAATGCTCCGCGGCGCTCCTTTATAGCCCGACGGTCGAGTGGCTGACTGGTGGACCCGAGCAATCCTGTCAAATCACGCAACAGACGCGCGCCCGATACGTGGCGAAAAAGGCGGCACTGAAATCGAGCCGTCCGGGCATATCCGATCCGATTACCGCGGCACACCCTGTCCCGCGCGCTTCCCTGAAATTCAAATCCCGTGAAATCCGGAGACCACGGAGCAGCCAATCGCGCTAAAAGCCGCACGCCCCGCCGGCGCTCAAGACTGTACACGAAAGTTCACTCGACTATTTCTGAATCGATTAAGGCGACTGAGTTAAGGTTGAAGGACTAGCCCGATCTCCAGATTCGAGGAAGATGTCCCAGAAGCATCGGACTTAGATCAAGATCGACCTCAACCCTCTTTTCACTCGGACCTCAATCCATTCGGGGGCTACTGATGATACCACAAACCTAGGGTAGGGTGACAGGCCTGACCTAGATACCTTACCCAAGGTCACTGCCCTAGAAGCTCAAAAGACATTCCAAAGATAACATAAGTCGTCGACTGATATGGCCCAAGAGAGCAATCCACTCGACGGCACACTTCACTCGAATAAGTCAACTCCACTCGGAAGGATGAAGACACTCGACCGTACAAAAAACACTCGACTCTCGAATGTCAAAGGTCTCGTAAGGCCAGCAACGGTCGTGCATTCACTCCGCAGTAATGATAGCCTTTATTATCCTTTATTACATGCGTTATCAGTAACGTCCTGCCTTTATGTACATTGAACCCTATGTAATGTGGGGCGGCTGGGGTCCTGGCGCACTCTATATAAACCACCCCCTCCTCCGGTACAGGGGTTCGCACCCCCTGCAACACACACGTATACATATTCTAGTCGACCGCCTCCGGGCACCGAGACGTAGGGCTGTTATTTCCTCCGAGAAGGGCCCGAACTCGTAAACACCTTGGGTACAATCTCACCGTAGCTAGGATATTGCCTCCTCCTACGTACCTCCTATTCTTACTGTCAGACTTAGAACCAAGACAGCGACCGCCCCCAAGGGTTGCCAATTGTATGGGTTTGGTGATCGCCCTAAAGGCTCCCTTAGTGGAATCATGACATCTTGCATTGTGCGAGGGCATGAGGAGATTATGGTGGCCCTAGTGGCTTCTTGGGGAGCATTGTGCCTCCACACTGCTCCAAACAGAGATTATCATCCACAAGGGTGTGAACTTCGGGATACATCGTCGTCTCCGCATGCCTCGGTTATCTCTTACCCGAGCCCTTTACTTTGTGATAGCCATAGTGTCTCATGTTATACATATCTTGCTATCACTTAGTTGTTTATCTTGATTAGCATAAATTGTTGGTGCACATAGGCGAGCCTAGTTATTTTATGTTTTATGCTTGAAAAATTAAACGCTAGTTTTATTCCGGATTTGTTCAAGCCTAAACTGTAATTATTTTAAATCGCCTGTTCACCCCCTCTAGGCGACATCCAAGATCTTTCACTTGGCCTTCCCCAAGATGGGCGGAGGGTTTCCCCTCTGGTCATTGGCCGCCATGGCTTCCGGAAGGCAGGAGCCCCTCTGAGATTTGATCTGACTCTCTGTTCTATCCTGTTTGGCGTTCCTGTTTCTGGACGAAAATCGTTTGTTATGTTCCTGGAGATCGGTAACTCTGATTGGGCTGGAATTTTGAGGGTATTTTTATTCGGATATTAACTTCCTTACTACAGAAGAACACCCCAACCGACCTTCAAGGTGGCCACAAGTAGTGGCGGAGTTAGCATTTGAGATCAGGGTGGTCCATCCTAAATATTTTTTTTGGATAAGCAATATGACATGTGAATGTTCTAACTAATTATCAATATCACAAAGAAATAGATCAATATGGTCTTACGAACACGCTAAAATTCGTTCTATATTCAGAAATGATGTAAAATTGGGGCAAAAAAAGCAATCCTAAGTCCGAAATTAAGGCATTTGGTTACCTTAAATCGCCCAGGGGTTTACCACCGTGCTGGGAATTTGCAGGTGGCGGACGGGCCGGTGGGACGCCAGGAAGGGGAGGTGGGACGCCGGGACCGTGGGGGCGTAGCCCCGCGCAGGGCAGGGCGCGGCTAGACAGGGCAGGCGGTTGGGCAGGGAGCAGGGAAGGGGAGACGGGAGCCTCCTGGGCGGCTGACCTCCGGGTTCTGGCCGGCGACTGGCGAAGCCGCGAGGAACGACGACGCCACGACGGCGAGGCGCCTGGCCGGCTGGGTATCTAGGTCGGGGGCTGTGCGAGGGGGGCGAGAGGAGGTTTCTGCTCGTGCTTGGACAGGCCGTGATGCATTCGTCCTGGATAAGTTACTGGGCCGTTTTTTCTCCATGGCCTTATTATAGATATAGGTCTATATAAGATGATTTAAAATCCCAGGGTGGGCCGGGGCCCACCCTGGCCACCCTGTACATCCGCCACTGGCCACAAGTGCAGGGCGCGCGCTTTGTGAGCTCGTGGGGCCTGTGGGACACCCCTTACATTGATTCTTTTCCCTCAAATCACATATATTCGAAAAAATATCTATGTAAAATTGTATCGCATTTGAACTTTGTTTGGTATGGATTTCCGTGAAACAAAAACATGCAACAAACATGAATTGGCACCGGGCACTAGATTAGTACGTTAGTCCAAAAAATCATATAATTTTTTGCTAAAAATATGTGAGAGTTGTAGAATACTGGCATTAAAACAATCAAATTTTATAGATACGACAAAGACGTATCATAAGGCTACGCCCCCGTCGCTCGAAGCGCCTCCAAGGTCGCCGCGACTAGGATAGGTACTTGACGATAGTAATTGTTATGCCTCATGAGAATGAATCAAAAACAACTGTGATATACTTCTATTATTGTTGTGCCTCGTGAGAATGAATCAAAAATAATCGTGAAAGATGATACACTTGATAATAATATTATTTCTTTGTTATAGTCTTATAGTGGGCATAACAGTGTCACTTGATAACAAAGTCAACAACTAGGATAGGCACATTGTTCGAAGAAACTATTGATGATGACTTTGTTATGCCCACTACTTGTTGTGATAATTATGATTGAGAATAGTGACACTTCTTATAGTCTTGAATATTTTTGACACCAACTTGGAAAATTACGATAATAGTAATTGTTATATTATTGGTGCTATTCATACTATTAATGATAATAGTGATTATGCTAATGATATGCAAAACCATAAGCTTGAGGATGCTATGTTTCATGAGAATGACATGTTTGGAAATTTATTTGCTGCAATTAATACTTGTCCCAAGCTTGGGGATGCTAGGATAGGTGCTTGACACTTTTACCCCAATCCCACCCCCTTGTACTAAAAAAGAACCGTATGAACCCTAGAATCCATCGATGCAGAACCGATGGATTTCTAGGGTTCCTTGGCCATGTTTCCCCCACACCAATCCCCAACCCCTGTTGTATTCAATCCCCTCCCTAACGCTCGAATCGTGTTCGGAAATCAAACCTACCGCGAATCGAATGCAATAAGTCAAGATAGAGGGCAAGGTCTTACTGCCATTTCCGATGTGCTGGTTAGTCCGGTACTCGCCACCGCCTAGGATTGCCTTGCAGTCCGTCTCTCCGGTGCTCGCCGCTGCTGCTGCGAGTGGGGACGAGGGAAGAAAGAGCGGGGGGAAAAGAAGGTGAAGGTAATTTATATAGCGACTTCAGGAAACAACGCGGCGCCTCAATGCCGTTTCCCGCACGTGTAACCGCCCATGCCCATATGTCTGCTCGGGCCGGAGATGTTTTAAGGTTCGTACGGGTCAGCTTTTGGATGAAACCCAATCAATCGAACGACCCAATTTCTTTCCGCACGAGCATGACAGAGATCAATGCGAGCAACGAAACACGTCACCAGTGTTGGAAAAGAAAGACAAAGCACAATCTTTTTGGTTTCACAAGTTCTGCCTACAGATCAGAGTCGTGGAAAACGTATAATACGCCTTCCGTCCGTGCTCGTCACAACCAAGTTTACGCCTTCAAGCAAACCAGCCCCGTTGGCGCACACAGCCACACCGACAGACGACAGTCTCCGCAAAAACGCATCGAAAAATTCGCGGCAGCGAACAACCCGCGCAAAAATCCATCCGAAAACCACGCGGGCCCACCCGCCATCCACCCACACGAGACTCGCGCCCACCTCGCGTCCCCGCAGCCCGCCTCGTCCTCACAGAAAAAGCACACCTCCCGCCACGTCACCGATCCGCGCCACCCTCCTCCCGCACTCCCCACCGTCCAACTCCCATCCGACGGCCCGCGCGCCACATCACGCGGATCCTGGTCGCCCCCCTCTCCCAAACCCCGCGGCTATAAATCCCACCTCGCCCCGCACTCCACCACCACCAATCCCATCGCCCACCACCAGAACAATCCAAGCCAATCCCACCGGAGCGAGAAGAGAAGAGGAGCGGGATGTCGGGCCGCGGCAAGGGAGGCAAGGGGCTCGGCAAGGGCGGCGCCAAGCGCCACCGGAAGGTGCTCCGCGACAACATCCAGGGCATCACCAAGCCGGCGATCCGGCGGCTGGCGCGCAGGGGCGGCGTGAAGCGCATCTCGGGGCTCATCTACGAGGAGACCCGCGGCGTGCTCAAGATCTTCCTCGAGAACGTCATCCGCGACGCCGTCACCTACACCGAGCACGCCCGCCGCAAGACCGTCACCGCCATGGACGTCGTCTACGCCCTCAAGCGCCAGGGCCGCACCCTCTACGGCTTCGGCGGCTAGGCCGAGGGTCCATCCACCCAGCTAGCGACGCCGCCGTCCGCCAGAGTAGTGGTATCTATCTAGTAGTTGCTGTCTAGGGTTCGTGGTCCTCCTTGTATCGCAGTGTTTCGCTGGTGTTTGTCCGCTCCCGTCTTGTGAGCTGATGTTGTACTGGATGGAATTTGGAATGGAAATCGCAGTAGCTTATCCCTGAATTCCTCTGCATCTCTTGCGCTGTTCATCCTCATTTGTGCACGGTTTCAGTATTTTCCAGTCCTCTGACTGATTCCCCATTCCTGTACTCTGACATTTTCTGCCCCCAAATCAGCTTGGTTCTGCTTCAGCCTACCACGACCGTAGCTATCTGCTGCATTATTTTAACACCCGAACTGCGAAATTCCTTCGAGCTGTTTATCCCTCACTGAATTATTCTCCATTGTCTGTCTCTGAACTTCTGAACCATCCCTTGGCGTCGGCGTGCTTCTTAACCATCCCGCATCTCTGTCTCGGAGCTGTGAGTCGCCCATCCATCCGAGCTGATTCAAATTGCAGTTCCAAATCCGTCGAGTAACAACTGCAGACGCCGATCCACCCAGCCGGAGAATGGATCGGCTCGTCTGCACCGGCACAGCGGTGGCGCAGGTACGAGCCCCAACCCAGATTCGATTGAGCCATTTCGTCGAACATCCGAGGTGCATTCTGTTCTCCTCGCCCCCTTCGTTCGTTCACGCCCCATGTCTCTTGCTTCTGAAACAGATTGGAGCCGAGGTCGCCGCTGACCGCGGGGTTGAGGGCGGTGGTGCTGCGGCGGTGGAACGCGGCCGCCACCATGGGGGCCCTGGAGTTGGGATCGCGTGCTTGCCTCCGCCCCGAATCAATCCACTTTGCTGCTCCCGCGACCTCTCGGTACAGATCTGCTTTACTATCTCGATGTCTTTGCAAAAGCTGTCATGATCAGCCACAGCTTCGATTTGGGAGTTCATACCAGCTTTATTGTTTGCAATTGGAATGCGCTACCAATCAGGACTCCTGATATTTTTTATTTTCCATTTTCTTTGAGGAATTCCAAAAATATTTTAAAACAAAAGACCACTCCAGAGACCTGAGTAGCTGACCTGACCATTTGAACTGTGATGGGAATCAGTTATAAAATACTAGCTGTTGACTGTCTGACAACATTCTGAAATGTGATAAGAACCAGCTGATTTCTTGGCTTGTTCTTGAAAATGGACATTGGCCAACGGACTACCTTTTGAATTATGATAAGGAGCAGGTGGTTTCTTTGGCTGAAATTAATTTTTGACTATCTGACCCAACTTTTTTGATGGTGGTAACTGCTAAGAACAAAGTTGATTTCCTTGGCTGATAAGATATATGGACCGAATGGATCATGGAGAAACTTGAACCAGTGTGGGCCTAAAAGTGCAAAATGCAAACATTAGGTTGATCGGGTCTGGGTTTGATTTACAGCTGCCCATGTAGTCATATATCCGAGGAATTTGTTATTGTTTGGGTGCTGAGATTTCTGGCTTTCACAGCCTTGAAATGATCAAAAGAGTACTATGATACAGTGTATAAACAATTACTAGCTAGCCTTGGATTGGGATGGGAAGCAACTGATTTCTTTGCCTGATTTTGAAAATAGATGTTGACTATGTGAAACATCTTTTTAAATTGTGTTAAGAGGCAGATAATTTCTTCGGCTAAAAGTGGACTTTGACTACCTGACCCATCTTCTTTCTTTGGCTGAAAATGCATATGAACCGAGCATATTCAGAGGCAGACGATAGGAAAATACACGATGCATTATGGTGCTAAAGGCGCATAAATAAAGGTCGACGGGTTCTGTGATTGGTTTTCAGCAACCCATGCAGCCATGTATCCAAGGATTTTATGATAACCTGAATGCAGAGATTTCAGGCTTTCAGCCTTGAAATGGCCAAGCGGGTATAATGATAACTAAACAGCTCTAGTTAGAACATACATCTGGAAAGCAGTCTGAAAACTGTATGTAGCTCACGCTATTCTTTATTTCACATGTATGAGCTTAGGCTATTGACGAACATGACAATAGCACCACCTGTATACATTTTGCAACTCAGGAACCTTTAAACATTAATAAGGACGATTCACTACCATATTGTCACCTTACGTTTCCAAGTCGAATTTGATTAGTTGGTAATGGTGATTGCTAATGGTATTAGTAGCTTTGGTCTTTTTACATTTGAGACTGATACTCTTAAAATCATTATGAATTGATATTACAAAAGATTAGGAACATGAAAACTGTGCACAGAATAAGATACATTAAACTAAGTTTCTGCCTTTTGTATTAGTGCTTTCACTATAAATCATTGCATTGGATTATAGATACAGGTAAAAGAAGACTTCAAGTACAAAATAGCCCATTTGTATATTACATTACCAAAAGAAGAAAAGTATAAGCCTACATCAAGAATCAGAGTCCAAACTTAAGTGTTCATACTGTCCAAAGTGAGAAGTGTTTTTATCAAACATATACAAAGATACAAAGTGTAACTAGTGCTGGAATTTCTGGTTAGATCATGTTGAGCAAACTGCTTTCTCTAGTTCATTACTTTGTTTTGTTGGTGCACCACAGGTCTTCCACTATGAACTGCATCCAAGAATTGTCTTTATCATTCTCGTTTGCAGTTGAGGACTCTCCAGCATCCTCGAAGTCTGTAACCTGTTCTTGATTTCCTTTAGCCTGTGATGAGCTGCATTCCCCTTGTTTTTCAAATTCACCAGCCGGCACATTTTTCTTGAAAACCCGACATAGCGCATAGGAGTCCTGTAAAAGAACAAGAAAGATGAACAACCAATCCTCATTTCCTTTTTTTTTTTGCTTTCACATGGAACAAACTGTCTCTATGTTGGACGAATCATGACCACATGGATGGAAAATTAATTCCATGCTAACCTTTCTGCTTTCCTGAACAATACACAGCTGCATACTTAAACTGTGTCAATGATGCTTCTTTCTTATGCCGGGGAATTTTGCTTCTCTATTACATGTGCTATATCTAAAAGTCCAAATAATGTTATATCTTTATAATTTGAATCATATGGATGTAAAATTAATGCCATGCCAACCTTTCTGCTTTACTGAGCGATATACAGCTGCATACTTAAACTGTGTTAGTGATGCTTCTTCATTATGCCAGGGAATTTTTCTGCTATATTACATGTGCTATATATATATATATAAGTTCAAATAACGTGATGCCCTTATAATTTGAATCATATGGATGTAAAATTATTGCCATTCTAATCTTTCTTCTCTACTGAACAATATACAGCTGCAAACTTAAACTGTGTCGATGACGCTGCTTCATTATTTTGGGGACTTTTCCTGCTTTGTTATATGTGCTAATGTGCTATATTTATACATTTGAATGCCCTTCTATATTTATACGTGGTGGATTGGGGTCTGTGTCCTGTTTTTCTTATATTTTTCTATAAGACTGACAATTAGTTATTTGTGTTCTAATAATAGAATATCTGTGTTACATCTGCAAACTTATAAACTGTGTAGATGCTGCTGCTTCATTGTTGGGGGATTTTGCTGCTCTGGTACATGTGCTATATCTATATGTTCAAATGACGTTCTATGTTCATACATGTGCTGGATCGGGGTTCGCATCCTGCTTTCTCTTTTGTAGGGCTTATCATTAGCTACTTGGCTTTTCATGATAGAATTCTGGGTTTCTAGCTAAATAAACCTTGTTTATTACCAATCTTTGGAAATGAATCTCCAGAGAATTCAGCATTATGTGTAGCAGGAAATGATATGCAAGTTCAGTGCTGACTGTAGTATGCTGCAGCCTAATAGTCTCTTAGAACATGATCAACCATCCACACTTATGAACAGTTTTTTGTTGGGTATTTGCTGTGGGACTAAATGTAACCAGATTCAGTTGTCATGTAAAGCAATGCACAAACTCTGAATAGTACCACTTCATTACTGTATAAACAATCCACAGAAATGTCAAATGGTTAGCACAGCATTTACAATTTTTAGCTAGCAAGTTTGCTGTGCTCTCCCATCTAACCTACAGTTAAACATGGGATCAGCAGTTGTGTTCAGTTTTACTATTAAGTAAAGTAGGAGTGGGACATGGAGAATAAAGTGCAAAGCCACCGACACAGCACTGGGCCACACCGAAGGATGTCTAAGCTTTAAGGTAGCATCAACATGCAAAAGACCTAGATTATGTGTACTCTGCATCATGAGGCGGTGGTGGCACCCCTTGTGCAGTCACACAGTATGGTTTCAATTCAGAAACCAAGGATTGGATGTTACATTTGTCTTATCAAGAGCACCAAAAAAAGTGCACCATGTGTGACCCCATTAGAAGAACTTCTTCTGTACTTTGTAAAGTATCTATGGTCCATGGAAGCAAGGAATACTCTATGCTGATGGATATGGGCCGGGGAAAAAGGGATAAGAACCCTAGCTTTTCATGCACTCCATGCATAAACAACGTACTTTTCCTGAACTATGTATGCCCTAGCTAATTTTCCCCTCTTTTATTGTCAATTTTATTTTTGCAGTTTATAATCAAAACACAATTATTTTATAGCAAGACAACATCTCTAAAATCCTGCATATTTCCAAGGTTTGATTATGACAAGATTGGCTGGATTTTAGTACTATGAACTGCATCCTGAGCTCACTAAATGCAGCAGAAACACAATGATTTAACTGATACTGAAAGTGAGGAGAGGAGGATGAAGGAGTAACCTGAACGCCCATGGTGTTGTTGCATTCGCTTTCCTCGATGCGGTACTCATGCATGACCCAGTTGCTCCTGATCCCCTGAGGAGCTCGGCCTTGGTAAAAGACTAATGTCTTCTTCATACCGATTGACCTCTTCTGGAAGTTGATGGACCGATCTTTGCCGGTCGATTTCCAGTATCCTGCCCGGGTTGCTCGGTTCGTCCGGCATCCGTTTGGATACTTCCTATCCCTTGGCCCGAAGAAGTACCACTCAGGGTCTCTACTGGGCAGGAACGATTTCTCTTCCAAAACAAAGAACATATCCCAAGTTCAATCAGGACCCAGCAGTAGTTAGCCAACAGGATGAACAACACAACGGAGTTTAAATTTTCAGGTTACCTGCTAGCTCCCAAGGCTCGCACTTGTAGAGGTCTACCTCTGGGATGATGTCGAGTTCAATGCTCTGGCCATGGACCTTCCTCTTGAGGTAATAGTTCACAAGCTCCTCATCAGTTGGATGAAACCTAAAGCCTGGGGGGAGACCAACCGGCGCCATGATCTCCTGGTTCGCCTCCTCCTTTGTTGCCGATCTTTCTCTTTGTCTTTCCCCTTTGTCTTTCGCTACCGTGTCCAGCTGCTGCGCTCTTTAGCCCCTCCGTGAAATGATTCAAAGCCTGTCCTACAAGTAGCCGTGTCTCTCTTTCCAGGATTCTCACACAAGCAGTCTCTGGACGTCTTACAGCACCGAAGGATCTTCTTTTCATATCTTTTAACGGAGCCAACTTTTGTTCTGTTTTTTATCTGGATAACACACTTTTATGATCTCCAATGCTGGTAGGTCGTGGAGGGGCGCTGTACCAGGATGAGAAAGTTGTCACGATGCCGCCTGCCTGGACCTTGCATTAGATCATGTTCTTTTTCCCACTGAACTTGTTTTTGTGCCTCACAAGCTTAGCCTCTTTGAAGTGTCGTAGAGAAGAAGAGGACTAAAGACAAGGGTAGGGAGCTATGCCACATGCATCTGTCTTGGGATCAGCATTGTAAAACAGAAAGTCTCAGAAGGGAAAAGGAAAGGTTCATGTAGCCATGAGGCCCTATAGTGTCAATGAGCTTGCATTGCTAGCCATTCAGCCATCTAGATCAGACAAAACTTTTAGCTTTAGATTCTGACAAAGGAGTAATTGAATGCATTCGATCATCACATTTCTAGTCGAGCATACAAATGCCTCCAGAAGCATAAGTTGATAGAAAGCTCCTTGTGCTCAACTCCATAGAAATTGACTTAGTAAGATCAAATGATCAGTCACAACCCAAGAAAGATTTTATGTGTACTGCAACCTTATTTTGAAGGGGATAAATGATATGTTAAAAACCTGGCTGTTATTTTCTCCTAAACTCCTCCAACACTACAATGCCAACGAAGCAGATGGGGTCGCATGTGAGGCCAGCGAGTAGCCCTACCCAATTCTCTACAAGAAAAGAAGGGCATCACCTTCAGATGCATGTGGTCTAAAGCAAATTCTGTTTCTAAATGTAGATTTGCAAATTACTTTGCAGTTGGTGTGACTATCCAAACGGCGAAACGGTTCAAGGGTACTATTGACCTGCTGGGCCATTCTGAAAAAGATTCAGAGCCAACACGCTTGCAGCGAAGATTCACGGTGAAGACACGCATAAGGTAGACTGCAGAACTTTAGTTCTGTCTTCTCTGGTACCAGCGAGGCCGGAAGCCCGGAAAGATGATATATCATTACTGTTTTCGCCTGAGATCTGCATAGAAGCTTTCCTGGCCATGTGGTAAAAGGAGATGTTATTGGAGCACCACTCGGGTAATACTTTGTTGCAGTACATGGTTTTGTGAAAAATACAGTCCTAGACCTGTATGTTTGCTGAGAGTACAAAGCTGCTCTGGGCTTATATTTATTGACTTGTGGAAGGATTCTGATTGACATTCTGGTAATAGCATGTGGTAATCCCTGGTCTGGAATAGTATTCCTTCAACGCTTTTGTGAACAGAAGTGTTCAGTTAAGCTTCTTCGTCAGTACTGATGCATGCCTTGCAATCCAAGCATGCACTGGAACCTCTTCTATAGGATTTTCCATGTTTACAGGATAAAGTTCTTTGCATGTGATATACTGAAAGGTAGGTTTTCAGCATTTGAAGATATGCTTGAAAAAAGTAAAATGGTTTACTGTGAGATATCTATTTTATGAGTCATGAAGCTAGTATAAAAGAATGTCTTTTCATATCTATATGCTTGGTTTATTTTAATTATGAAATATATATGCAAACAATGTACGATACAAATTTGGTTGCCAAAAATCATACTTTAGTTGCAATTTTATTTTCTTATTTATTGATCAACAGATGAATGATGGATTTACTCAGACAATAAGAACCAGGTGCCAGGTTTGGAGCAGGTTGATGCAAATTGAGCAGGCAGGTACAAACAGTTACATTTTTGTTCAATTCTATTGACATACAGGGAGGCACACAACAGCTTTTTATGCTATGGAATGGCATAGCCTCACTCTTTCTTTTTTCACAGGAAGAGGAGAAAAAAAAGCCTCCGATCGAGAAGCATAATAATACATATGAACACCAAGGAAAGCATGAACAGAAGAAGAAGAAAAACACAAATGTACTCTGATTGTTCCTATCATCAATTCATCATCATTTAAATATAAATCCTCCTTATGAGCTCAACTCCAGGAAGGATTACAGCCTTCACCTTGAGGCCAGCATCGATTGATCGGTTACCCAAACTTCCAGCAATACGCTGGAAGATGGAACCCAAAAGGATTATATATACCTTATTACTGCTTAATCTTTCACCTTCAACACTTGGTGATTATTGGTAAATTGCCAGCAGCACCGATCACAAAAAGAAAAAGGAAAAATATATAGGTATATATCAGGAGGATTGTTTCCACCGACAGAAGAAGCTCTCCGGCCGCATGCATGATCAGCCGGCGCAGGAGGTGCTCTCCTCAGCGGCGGTGCTGGAGCACCAGGCGTCCTCGGAGATGAACTGCATCCAGGAGTCGTCCTTGTCCGCCTCGTCGTCTGCGTCGGCGTCAGCACCGCCGGAGGTAGACCCTGCGGGCACGTCCGGCGACGGGGTCTGGTAGTACTCCTGGCCGGTAGTGCGGCTGCCGGCAGCGAGCAGCTGCTGGCAGGCGCCCTCCAGCAGGGCCATGCTGCACTGCCCCTCCTGCAGCTCCTCCACCTCGGCGCAGATGGCGTTCTTCTTGAAGACCCGGCACAGCGCGTAGGTATCCTGATTCACCATGCACGATATATGTTCATGATCAGAATCCAAGCACATGAAAAGCAAAACAAGATCCATCAGATATGCTATGTGATTCCTCCAGTCTTTGTGAAAGTTTATCCACCCTACACACTGATGCATGATTATCTCATGTGCAGTTCCTTGTTCTGATCGATTTGTTATCTGGCCCTGGGTTTGGGTAAATCCATGAGGGTGTCATAATGGCGTTCTACATATTCTTCTTAACAATTACAAAAGCTAGAGATGATCAAAGCAAAGCGGGAGAAGAAATAAGAAGACCGGGCGGCCATGGAAGAATCAGAAGGGTGTGAGGATGATGATGGGGTTCAGCACGGAATAAAGCGGAAAGCGCGGGAGGACGCCGACATGCATATGGCCATGACACGAGCTGCTATCTCGCGCCAAGATGCATGAGGGCTTGCTTTTCTTTGCTTGCTCTCTCGCTTTGGTTAAGGCCCTTTAGTGCCTCATGATCAGTGCCGACTGCTCTAATCTCACCAAAATAAAGAGAACGCAGCGTAGCATGCATGGTTAACACGTAGAGTAGAGTACGTACTACTCTTACCTCAGAACAAAGAACGTAGCTGGAGAAAGAACAAATACTACTAATGCTAAGACCCCGGCTTTTACTTTTGTTAGTTAAATTTTTGGACAGCGAGGCGAGGCCTACATGTTTGTCTCATCAGAGTATAGCTGGATGAAAGCAAAGTGACCCATACGCTACTACCAGAACTCGTACCGTTTTACAGACGTGATAGAAAGCCATGTTTTAATCCTCTCAGAAATTTTTACGCCTTTCATTTGGGACGCAAGCAGAAAATTTTCTTTGCCCGGCCGGCCAGCACAAAAGGAAAGGATCAAAATTTTCTCAAAGCCCTAACTTCCAATTCCTAAAAAAGAACCCTAATTTTCCATGCATAGAAGGAGATGACGATCACGGTGCATGGCGAGAGAGATGATTAGCTAGAGAGAAGGAAGGTGGATACGTACCTGGATGGCGATGGTGTCCTCGGAGTCCTTGTCGTCGAGGCGGTACTCGTGCATGACCCAGTCGGTGCGCACCCCCTGTGGCGCCCGCCCGCGGTAGTACACCAACGTCTTCTTCATCCCGATTGCCCGCGCGCCGCCGCCGCTCCCTCCGCCGCCGTGGTGCTGCTGCGTCATGACGCGCCGGTCCTTGCCGGTGGACTTCCAGTACCCTGCCCGCGTCGCCCGGTTGGTCCGGAAGCCGTTGGGGTACTTGCGGTCCCTCGGCCCGAAGAAGTACCACTCCGGGTCACGGCTCGGCAAAAACGACTTCTCTGCACGCGCCATGAGGATGGTGTAATTCATCAATCAGCTCACGTAGCCGAGATCACATGCGAATTCAAATCGATCGATCATACCTGCGAGGTCCCATGGCTCGCACTTGTAGAGGTCCACCTCCGGGATGATGTCGAGCTCGATGTGGAGGCCGTGGATCTTGCGCTTCAGGTAGTAGTTCACCAGCTCCTCGTCCGTCGGGTGGAACCGGAAACCCGGCGGCAGACCCACCGGCGCCATACCCCGGCGATCGACGGCGGCAGCAGCAGCAGCTAGGTTGGTAGGTAGCTGCTTCGGCGGAAGAGCAAGACGCGCACCTTGCTTCTTCTTCCCTGCTCTTGCTGCTGCTGCCTTTACTGGGTGGCCAGCTGCCCTTATAAGTAGGTTTTCTCTTCTTCTGGGTCGATCGTCGTCGGCTGGGGTAGGAGGCACAGTAGTCGTCCTCCCCTCGAGATTTCCATCGATCGGATGGGGGCCACCTTTAGCTAGCTACCTCCTCTTTTCCAGATTCGCTCGCAAGCTTCATCCTTTTTCTTACACGGCCGACCGCCCCCCATCTCTCTCTCTCTCTAGACGTGTAACTCTCTCTCTCTCTCTCTCATCCTGGCAAGTGAATGGATCAAACATTTTGTGAGTGACTAGATTACTCCATTGCTGAATACCGGGACAGTGTCCACCATATATCATGTCTTTATTGAGGTTTTCAACAAAATCAAGTCCTTCAAAAACGGTTTACATATTTATATTATACATAATCTCGATGCAACAGTTAAAAAGCCGAGTACATGTTTATACATGTACAATGTGGAGCCATTGCTACATTGTTTGAGCATCCGCACCCTATAAACACCTATAGTTTCGAGCCTTGGTAAACACGCCACTTTCTCTCTATCCAAGAGTTAAAAGCTGAGCATGCCCTCGTTATTTTAGACGTCACTTACACATATTTTACCATTTTTAATATACATGTACATTGTAGAGCCATCGGTCGATTTCTTAGATCATCCGCATCCCTATACATAATTATAGTTTCCAACCTCGGTATATGTGTCAACTTTCTCTCTCATTCACCTCGATAAGTGTTTTTTTACCATATCCTCTAGCACCACTTGAAGGTGCTAAATATATTAAATTTATCATCCAAATTAAAGATTGGTACACAAGCTATTAGTTTAACATACTTTGCTAAGCTTAGCATTGGATGCTAAGCTTAGCGTTAGTGCTAAGCTTTTGATCTTAGCATCTACCCTCACATGCATCCTTTAGCACTAGTGCTAAACAATTTCTCTCACCTTTAGCCTCTGCTTAACACCTAGGGATGCGGATGCTCTTAGTACACATATAAAACTTAATATAACACAACTATAGCGTTTGAATAACGACATCCATAGCTATTGAGGCATATTAATTTCCATGGACGAAATGCAGCAGTTTTAGTGAGCTGAGTTGGATCAAGAGTGTGGGTACACCGGTAGCTTCTACATACAAAAAGGAAGAGGAAGAGAGAGAATGTACAAAGCAACACCGAAGCAGCTGTATCATGTGGACTCTGGCTATATATATGTGTGCGATCTTGAGTAGGAATATCACGTTTTTGTTCAGTGATGAATGATAGATGATCTATCTCTACGGATGTAAACAATACCTCTACTACCATCTACGCTGCCACATTATGGTTTCTATATGTCATCTTCAAGATAATGGAAACTAGATACACTGTCCCGCCCTTTGTACTCCCTCCATTCCCTTATACAAGGCCACTATCAAAAATACGTTTTACATCTATACAAGGCCACTAACAGTAATCGAGGAAAAAATTAATGATGTTTCCTCGTACTACTAACTTGTTTAATACTTGCATGCATATAATCATAATGACCCTGTGCTACTTCCTTCTCATTTCTTCCTTGCATGCATGTGAAGGTATTAATGATCCCGGATAACAAAAAGAAAAGTTGGCTTCCAAAGCACTTATTAAATTTTACATTGGTACCTGTAATTTGAGTTTGTGGCCTTGTATAAGGGAATGGAGGGAGTATCATACTATGCACACAAATCAGTTTGTTAAAATATGAAAAGAACAAAAAAGGAAATAATCCAGAGAGCTATAGATATTCAACAAGGTAATCACCGTGCAGAGTAGCTGCACGACTGTTTGCTGTAGCTTATAAAAGGACAGTATAAGGAGCACATTTGCATGACGGAGACATTCATATTAGCATTTTAATTTGAATATGCTTATCACTCATGGCCATCTCCTTTTAATTCTAGGATGAGATGTCTTCATTCATAAGTGAACAATTAATTGTACCTCGTGGATATAGCACCCCATGTTACATTCATAATCTATATGTACACACAGTGTAGAACACTCTATCAATTAGCCAGTGCAGCTTAAAAGAAGGAACATCGGCTGTCCTACAAAAAGGTAAGAGAATATATCCCTTGCCATGTACATTTTTGAAACTTAAAACATGTGATTTTTTTCTTGCTAAGTTTTGATATCAGGATCACACGAACAAATGTTTAGCTTAAAATTTCCTACCATATCACTAATGATATCCTTGATTCATGGGTGGTCAATGGCTCTATCTCAGTTTTGCCATGTTAAGCAGAAGATAGGAGCATCTCCAAGAGGCACCTACTTCACCCCTCAAATAACCTTTTGAGGGCTAAGCACAAAAAATCAACTCCAATAACCATACATTCATAAATAACAGAGGATCCAAAAAGAATAAGGCTCCACGCCCTCAGCTCAAGGCCGCACTACTCCATCGTCCTAACCTCCTCCCTCCAGGATCCTCCACCTTCTCTCTCCTCCGCCCGATTGCGTGTGATAGCCTGGCTTATTTAGGGATGCTATACTACTCATATCAATAAGGAATTTCTTCTTTTCCGGGAGCCAATTCAGACAGAACTCCAAAGTTAAGCGTGCTCAGCTTGGAGTAATTTCAGGATGGATGACCGACCGGGAAGTTGGTCCCGGGTGCGCATGAGTGAGGACAAAGTGCGAGGAAAGACTAGTATTGATCTGTGGGGCCAGTCTAGATCCCGTCAGGAGTAACGACCACCGGCGGGTGTGTCCTGTGCGTTACAAGTTGGTATCAGAGCCGACTCTCGCGGCCCATTCGGACAGAACTCCAAAGTTAATCGTGCTCAGCTTGGAGTAATGTCAGGATGAGTGACCGATCGGGAAGTTGGTCCCAGGTGCGCACGAGTGATGACAAAGTGCGCATGAAAGACTAGTATTGAACTGTGGGGCCAGTCTAGATCCCGTCAGGAGTAACGACCACCGGCGGGTGTGTCTGGGGCGTTACATTGCGCCACCCCGTTCGTTGAATCTGGGCGGTGCCGACCGCCTCCCTCCACCAGCGCTGCCGACGTCTGCTACCCTCACTCCATTCTGGCTCTCCATGTCTCCCTGCATCGTACCCCATCCTTACAAGGTGCAAGTCCCTACGACATCGCCTCCCTGCCCACACTGTTGTTTGTGTTATCATGTAGAACATGATCATTGAGAGATAGTGTGCGTCAAAATGAAGACTTTGAGTGCAATGATATGTGAGTCTACGTGGCTTTGGAGGATCTGCATTATATTACTTCTAGATGAATTCTTTGATGCCGAGAAGGATGGAAAGCCCTATGAGCACACGATCAACTTTGAAATGATCTTTTTTTTTCTTCCGACAAAGGAGCCCCTTTCTAATTTTAATTAACCATGAAAACAATAATCAACATTAGCTAATATATATCAAACATGAGCCTTGGCTCAAACCGTGGCCAACACAGGCGATCAACTCAAAGATGGTCTTTTTTAGCACTCGTGGGAACGATATGGTGAAGGAAATATGCCCTAGAGGCAATAATAAAGTTGTTATTTATATTTACTTATATCATGATAAATGTTTATTATTCATGCTAGAATTGTATTAATCGGAAACTTAGTACATGTGTGAATACATAGACAAAACAGAGTGTCCCTAGTATGCCTCTACTAGACTAGCTCATTGATCAAAGATGGTTATGTTTCCTAACCATAGACATGAGTTGTCATTTGATCAACGGGATCACATCATTAGGAGAATGATGTGATGGAGTAGACCCATCCGTTAGCTTAGCACTATGATCGTTTAGTTTTACTGCTATTGCTTTCTTTATGACCTATACATGTTCCTATGACTATGAGATTATGCAACTCCCGAATACCGTAGGAATACCTTGTGTGCTATCAAACGTCACAACGTAACTGGGTGATCATAAAGATGCTCTACATGTGTCTCCGAAAGTGTTCGTGGTGTTGGCATAGATCAAGACTAGGATTTATCACTCCGAGTGTCGGAGAGGTATCTCTGGGCCCTCTCGGTAAGGCACATCATAATAAGCCTTGCAAGCGAAGGACAAATGAGTTAGTCACGAGATGATGTATTACAGAACGAGTAAAGAGACTTGCCGGTAACGAGATTGAACTAGGTATAGAGATACCGACGATCGAATCTCGGGCAAGTAACATACCGATGACAAAAGGAACAACGTATGTTGTTATGCGGTTTGACCGATAAAGATCTTCGTAGAATATGTAGGAGCCAATATGAGCATCCAGGTTCCGCTATTGGTTATTGACCGAAGATGAGTCTCGGTCATGTCTACATAGTTCTCGAACCCGTAGGGTCCGCACGCTTAACGTTTGATGACGATCGGTATTATGAGTTTATGAGTTTTGATGTACCAAAGGTAGTTCGGAGTCCCGGATGAGATCACGGACATGACGAGGAGTCTCGAAATGTCCTAGACATAAAGATTGATATATTGGACGACTATATTCGGATACCGGAAGTGTTCCGGAAAAGTTTCGGATTTAACCGGATTGCCGGAGGGGGTTACCGGAACCCCCCATGAGGGGGGATGGTCCATAGTGGGCCTTGAGGAAAGAAGAGAGTGATACGTCCAAAATGTATCTATAATTTCTGCTTGCTCCATGCCTCTTTTGGGTGATATTGCTATGATATTTATACACTTCCATACACTTTTGATCATATTTGGACTAACCTATTAACTCAGTGCACCACAGTGCCAGTTTCTGTTTTCTGCTGTTTTTGTATTTCAGGTTTTCCCATTACAAATACTGCCAGAAAAATCCCGGAAAAATTATATAAAAAATCAGCGTTCCAGAAGCTTCCCGGTAGCCAAAGTAGAGCCGGAGGGGGGCCACCAGGGCTCCAGGCGCCCTGGTGGCGCGGCCCCCCTCCTGGCCGCGCCGGGGGGGGGGCGCCTGGGCCCCCCAGGCCTCCGCTGATGCCCCCCTTTGGCATATATTTATATCGTGTCCCGAAACCCTCGAGACGGGAACCCTTTTTCGCGATCTCATCTCTGTTCTGCCGCCGCCGCGCTTCCAAGATCGGGAGCACCAGGATAACTCTTCCCGGCACCCTGCCGGAGGGGAGGATCACCACCGGGAGCCTCTCCACCACCATGGACGCCTCCCGGATGAGTTGTGAGTAGTCTCCCTTGGACCATGGGTCCATGACTAGTAGTTATGTGATGTTCTCCTCCCGTTCTTGTGCTTCACTAATTAGTCCTCGTGAGCTGCCCTACATGATCGAGGCACATATGTAATCCTTATGCTGTTGCTATGATGAGTTTGCTGGGATCTGATGGATTGTGAGATTATGTTCAGATTGTGTTTGAGTAATATATTTGATTCACCTCTTTTATATTTATGTTCGTAAGTAATTCTTGCATGTTCTCCGTTGTTATTTATTGCTTTGGCCAAGTAGTAGGTAGTGACTCCAAGAGGGAACGTTATGCTTGATTGTGGGTTCATGCCCCTCGATGACTAGCTTGAGTGACAGAAACATGAGTCTAGGGGATGTGCTGTTGCCACAAGGGGGAAAACAACGGTGCTTGTGCCCGCGGGTGCAAGGATTGTTTACTTTACGCAAAGTTCTTTTAATGCAGTTATCTGTTGCTTTGAGTTTACACTATGGGTGGGACTCGCAACTTAATACCAGCGAGATGTTCTGGATAGATATCTCAAGGTGGATGATTAGTAGTAGATGCAGATGGATTTCGGTCTACTTGCCTTGGCGTACCGCCCATGCTTTGAACCTCTACCTTTCTTGTAACATAGTTAGCATTGGTTTGCGCACATAATTCTGTCAATTGCCTAGCTGTAATTCGTTTACCTCACATAGCTGTTTTATCGTCTTTTGGGAGAGAGACATCACTAGTGAACATCATGGGACCCCGGTCCATATACCATCATTGATCACATCCGCTATTTACTTTCCGCTTTTATTTACTATTTGCAGCAAAACCTATCACTATTATCACTTGCGTTTGATCCTTTGTAAACGACAAGGCCGGAGGGATTGACAACCTCTCTGTACTCGTTGGGAGCAAAGTTATTTGTATCTGTGTGCAGGTCCACGTTGATTGCTAATATCTGGCGCCGTTAGCAGTTGACACCTTCTTGTTGAAACTGGGAGTCTCAGGGAAAATCGATCCTTGGTATCTTTGCCAAGGGAAAACTTCCGCTACACTGCATCTCAAACCTTCCACTTGGGGTAACCAACGAGGGGCGAGAAGCCATCAAGCAAAGTTTTCTGGCGCCGTTGCCGGGGACTCCACTCTTCAAGATAGGGGAGTTGCATGCTATCTTTTACCTTTGCTTTTTAGTCTTGTTAGTTTACCTTTCAGTTTTTTGCTTTAGTATCTTTTATCGAAAATCACAAAAATAGTTATCTTGCTTGCTTGCTACTATGGGTTCCACCGAGAACACCAAGTTGTGTGACTTCACTAGTCACAACAACGATGACTTTATCTGCACACCTATCACTACACCTGCCACTTCAGCACCTTCGTATGAAATTAGACCTGCTTTACTGAACCTAGTTATGAAAGATCAATTCTCCGGTGCTGGAGATGATGCTGCTTTACACTTAAACAATTTTGTTGAACTTTGTGATATGCAAAAGTACCAAGAAATTGATGGTAATATTGTTAAGCTTAAGCTTTTTCCTTTCTCCTTAATAGGAGGAGCTAAAATTTGGTTTCAGTCTTTGCCTAGAAATAGCATAGATTCATGGGACAAATGCAAAGATGCTTTTATTGGAAAATACTATCCACCTGCTAAAATTATCCAACTAAGGAGTAACATAATGAATTTTAAACAATTGGATAATGAACACGTTGCCCAAGCTTGGGAACGTATGAAATCTCTTGTCAAGAACTGCCCTACTCATGGTTTGACTACTTGGATGGTTATCCAAACTTTTTATGCAGGCTTGAACTTTACCTCGCGGAACTTGTTAGATTCGGCCGTGGGAGGAACTTTTATGTCAACTACACTTGGTGCTGCCACAAAGCTTCTCGATGAGATGATGACCAACTATTCCCAATGGCACACCGAACGCGCTCCAACAGGTAGGAAGGTAAACTCTGTCGAGGAGATTTCCTCCCTAAATGAAAAAGTTGACTTGATCATGTCTCTACTTTTGAAGCAATCTTCTGTTGATCCTCGTGATGTTCCTTTAAATTCTTTGATTGCTCAAGAACAAGTAGATGTGAACTTTATCTCTAGAAACAATTTTAATAACAATGCTTATAGGAGTAATCTTGGTAGCAATCCTAGACCGTTCCCCTCTAATTCTTATGGGAACAACAATGCTTATCCTAGCACCAAGAACTCCACTACTGAACTAGAGATTATGCTTAAAAATTTCATCACTACCCAAAAAGCCTTTAATAAGAGTGTAGGAGAAAAACTAAACAAACTAGATGATCTCTCTTCGAAGGTAGACAATTTAGCCAATGAGGTAGAATTGCTTAAAATTAGAACTTCTCCTCTTGAGGAGAGGAAGGTCACTCCTATGAATGCTATTCAAGTGCAAATTAATGAAAACATTAGGATGTTGGCTAAACTTAAAGAGAGATGGGCTAGAGAAAGGGAGGAAGAGGATAGAATTAAGAACCTTCCTACCCACCACACTGTTGCTACTATCCAAGTTGTTGAGGATATCCAAACTCTTAGCACCCAATGCACTCCTGGTCCCATTGGACCTATTAATGGTGATGCTATGACTATAGAAACTAGCAAACAAGTAAACCTAAAGGACACCACTACCACCTTACTTTATAGTAGTGACCTTGATTTTGACAATTGCACTCTTACCAAAGTTATTGATTTCCTTCACAAGATGTCTAGAGATCCCCGCACTAGCACGCTTAACCTTGCCTTCACGGAGCATATCACTAATGCTCTCATCAAAGCTAGGGAGGAGAAACTTAGAGTAGAAGCCTCCATACCTAGAAAGCTAGAAGATGGTTGGGATCCTATGATTAAAATTAAGTTGAATAACTTCTCTTGCTATGCTTTATGTGATGTTGGAGCTAGTACCTCCGTTATGCCCAAAAGAATATATGATATGCTTAAATTGAAACCTTTTGATTCTTGTTCTTTTGGTGTTCGTCTCGTTGATTCTTCCATAAAGAAACCTTTGGGGAGGATCGACGATGTTCTTATCGTTGTCAATGACAATTACGTTCCCGTTGATTTTATTATTATGGACATTGAATGTGAACCTTCTTGTCCAATTATTTTGGGACGTCCTTTTCTACGCACCGTTGGTGCTATCATTGACATGAAAGAGGGGAATATAAAATTCCAATTTCCTCTCAAGAAAGGGATGGAACACTTCTCTCGAAAGAAGATTAAGTTACTTTTTGAGTCCGTTGTACGGGCTAGCTATTCTTTTACTCTTGATAAAACTTGATCTTTTTGCATTATGCCTAGCTTAAAGGCATAAAAGAAAGCGCTTTTGGGAGGCAACCCACATGAATAAAATTTTATTTTGCTTTTGTTGTGTCTTGATGTTGTTACTACAGTAGCATCATCATTGTATATTTACTTTTCAATTTAGTGCCAAGTGTAGCCTCTGATTGCAAGAAAGTTCAAAAGTTGTGACGTGCTGTCCAGGAAACAGATTCTGTCCTTGGATAGAAAAATTCGTATAAAATCACCAGATCATCTTTTTGGTCTGATTTTTTTCGACAGCGTGCTCTATACAATTGTATTTCGTGCGTCTGTTCTGAGTTTTTTGATTAGAGTTGCAGAAGTGCCCCGAAAAAATCATTTACTACCTGCTGTTCTGTTTTTCACAGATTCTGTCCTGTTTTGCCTTTCCTTCATTTTGCAAACCTAGAGCTTCCTTTTTCTTCGCAAAAACCTTTTGGCAATCTTGAGAAACAGTAGACCTTCAAGAATATCCTTATTTCCAGCAAGGAACAATTATTTTATTAAGGGCACTAACCTCGCTAATCAGATTATGATGAGTTATGTATGAAGGGAGTTTTCAAGTGTGCGAGGGAAGATGATAAAAAGATTCAGGAGTGTCAAACGCTCAAGCTTGGGGATGCCCCCATGCACCCCCAAGAAATATTCAAGGAGACTCAAGCATCTAAGCTTGGGGATGCCCCCGTGCATCCCCTTATCCATCAACATTATCAGTTCGTATTTCGTTCCACTATATTTTTATCACTTCATGTGTTATGTCCTATGCTTGGAGCGTCTTGCTTTTAGTTTCCTTTTTAGTTTTCTTTAGCTTTTCATAACGAGTTGGAACTCAGCTTTCTTTGTGTGGGAGAGAAACACGCTCCACTTCTACCTAGAACATAACATAGAATTTTCATGTTTATCTTTGCTGTGTATGTTCTTGGTCTTTTAATAGCTACTATCATGCTTAGCTCTTAGTTTTCATGCTTATCTTTTTAAAGAGCTTTTGTTTAGTTGGTTGCTTGAACTCTCTTTAGTTATCATGCTTATCTTATTAAGAGAGTTTGCTTCTGTTGCATTGGTTGATATGTCTATGATAAAGATGCTACGTGCATAATGGTGCTTAGTAGTTCATGTTTTCTTATGGTTAGTCTCAAATAGCTGGGGGGTTCCCAATGTGTTATTGGAGTACCAACATGATTTGTTTGCCTATGATGTGGTATGGTTTAGTAATATCTTCCTTCAAGAATTTATTTTGACTGACTTGGCGTATGCTCACGCATATTTAAGACTGTAAAGAAAGTCTGTCAAGCCTTGATGATCTTTTATTTCTGAGTAGCGATATAACTTCCATGCTTGATTCAATGTTGCTTTGTCGCTCTGCATGATTATGACCGTCATTGCTCTCTTAGTTGGTCGCTCCCAGTCTTTTGCTAACCTCCACCTGTACTAAGCGGACTGACTGCTTGTGCATCCAAATTCTTTTAAACCAGTTATGCCATATGAGTCCACCATACCTTCCTACATGGTATTTACCCGCCATTCTTAACGGAGACTTGCATGTATCATCTCGAAATTATTCAAAAAGAAAAAAAATGCATTCCTATTTTGTGCCTCTGTTTTAAGTTCATGAGGAAGTAGTAGTTAATTCATGATCTTTTTAAGTTGGACAAGCTTCACCCCGGGATTGCATGTCTAATGTGCAAACCCATAACACGAGAAGGAACTGGCATTGAGTGCGCCCGGCTCAAAATTAATATAACAAACAAACCCCCCTTCACGCTTTGTTCATGAGAAATCAGAAAACTTTGGCAGTGATAAACAAAGGAGATTAAGAGGATGTGATCGTCCTCATTCGGGAGCCGTTCCTCGAAACTTGTCCATCTCAAGAAGTGATTGAGTTATCTGCTAGCATTCGTTGACGGAACATGCATAATCAAAAATATATATTATTACCTCTATTTTTAAAACCAAGAGCTCTGGTACATGTTTTGTCTTTGTTTCCGACTACGGGTTTTCAACCTTGCCAACAAAAGCCACGGTTCGAGAGTCTCCACCTTCTTTTAAAGCACCAACTACTGAGAGCATGATTGTCATTCTGAGTGTAATGTGCATTGTCCCAAAGTAGCATTGTCTTTTGCATGATTATGATATCGTTTATTTTGAAATCATTGTATCTAGTCATCACTTAAACCTTGGAGTGCCCCTGCATTTATGTTTTGCTTCACTAAAGGGGGCAAGCGAGATATCACTTTATCATATTTGCACACCATGCTCATTACAAATCTATTTGATGTTTCAGTATCATGTTGTAAAACTTTCAGTTCTTTGTGATTTTCTCATGAGGCAACTTAATTACTATAGATTCATTGTCTCAGTAAGCTTTTGTCATATGACTATGAAAAAGTCCTATATGGTTAATAGCATGTCACCACAGAAATTATTCTTGTTATCATTTATCTACTCGAGGACGAGCAGGAATTAAGCTTGGGGATGTTGATACGTCCAAAACGTATCTATAATTTCTGCTTGCTCCATGCCTCTTTTGGGTGATATTGCTACGATATTTATACACTTCCATACACTTTTGATCATATTTGGACTAACCTATTAACTCAGTGCACCCCAGTGCCAGTTTCTGTTTTCTGCTGTTTTTGTATTTCAGGTTTTCCCATTACGAAAACTGCTAGAAAAATCCCGGAAAAATTATATAAAAAATCAGCGTTCCAGAAGCTTCCCGGTAGCCAAAGTAGAGCCGGAGGGGGGCCACCAGGGCTCCAGGCGCCCTGGTGGCGCGGCCCAGGCGCCTGGGCCCCCCAGGCCTCCGCTGATGCCCCCCTTTGGCATATATTTATTTCGTGTCCCGAAACCCTCGAGACGGGAACCCTTTTTCGCGATCTCATCTCTGTTCCGCCACCGCCGCGCTTCCAAGATCGAGAGCACCAGGAGAACTCTTCCCGGCACCCTGCCGGAGGGGAGGATCACCACCGGGAGCCTCTCCACCACCATGGACGCCTCCCGGATGAGTTGTGAGTAGTCTCCCTTGGACCATGGGTCCATGACCAGTAGCTATGTGATGTTCTCCTCCTGTTCTTGTGCTTCACTAATTAGTCCTCGTGAGCTGCCCTACATGATCGAGGCACATATGTAATCCTTATGCTGTTGCTATGATGAGTTTGCTGGGATCCGATGGATTGTGAGATTATGTTCAGATTGTGTTTGAGTAATATATTTGATTCACCTCTTTTATATTTATGTTCGTAAGTAATTCTTTCATGTTCTCCGTTGTTATTTATTGCTTTGGCCAAGTAGTAGGTAGTGACTCCAAGAGGGAACGTTATGCTTGATTGTGGGTTCATGCCCCTCGATGACTAGCTTGAGTGACAGAAACATGAGTCTAGGGGATGTGCTGTTGCCACAAGGGGGAAAACAACGGTGCTTGTGCCCGCGGGTGCAAGGATTGTTTACTTTACGCAAAGTTCTTTTAATGCAGTTGTCTGTCGCTTTGAGTTTACACTATGGGTGGGACTCGCAACTTAATACCAGCGAGATGTTCTGGATAGATATCTCAAGGTGGATGATTAGTAGTAGATGCAGATGGATTTCGGTCTACTTGCCTTGGCATACCGCCCATGCTTTGAACCTCTACCTTTCTTGTAACATAGTTAGCATTGGTTTGCGCACATAATTCTGTCAATTGCCTAGCTGTAATTCGTTTACCTCACATAGCTGTTTTATCGTCTTTTGGGAGAGAGACATCACTAGTGAACATCATGGGACCCCGGTCCATATTACCATCATTGATCACAGATGCTATTTACTTTCCGCTTTTATTTACTATTTGCAGCAAAACCTATCACTATTATCACTTGCGTTTGATACTTTGTAAACGACAAGGCCGGAGGGATTGACAACCTCTCTGTACTCGTTGAGAGCAAAGTTATTTGTATCTGTGTGCAGGTTCACGTTGATTGCTAATATTTGGCGCCGTTAGCAGTTGACACCTTCTTGTTAAAACTGGGAGTCTCAGGGGAAATCGATCCTTGGTATCTTTGCCAAGGGAAAACTTCCGCTACACTGCATCTCAAACCTTCCACTTGGGGTAACCAACGAGGGGCGAGAAGCCATCAGAGAGGCAGCCCATAGAGGCTGGCTGGCGCCCCACCAGGGAATCCTAGTGGGACTAGGATTGGGGGACGCCACCTCTCTCTCTCCTTCCTTTCCCCCTCTTCCTTCTTGGTGAACTCCTACTAGGAATAGGATTGCAATCCTATTCCTATAGGATTGCCTCCCTGGCGCGCCATAGAAGGGCTGGCCGGCCCCTCCCCTTGCTCATTTATATACGGGGGCAGGGGGGCACCCTAGGACACACAAGTTGATCAGTTGATCTCTCCCAACCGTGTGCGGTGCCCCCCTCCACAGAAACACACCTCGATTATACCGTTGCAGTGCTTAGGCGAAGCCCTGCGCCGGTAACTTCATCATATCCGTCACCACGCCGTCGTGCTGACGAAACTCTCCCGTGAAGCTCAACTAGATCAAGAGCTCGTGGGACGTCATCAAGCTGAACGTGTGCTGAAGCGGAGGTGCCGTACGTTCGGTACTTGATCGGTTGGATCGCGAAAAAGTTCGACTACATTAACCGCGTCACTAGACGCTTCCGCTCCCGGTCTACGAGGGTACGTAGAAACACTCTCCCCTCGTTGCTATGCATCTAGTAGATAGATCTTGCGTGATCGTAGGAAAATTTTAAAAATACTACGTTCCCCAACAGTGGCATCATGAGCCAGGTCTATGCGTAGATGATATGCACGAGTAGAACACAATGAGTTATGGGCGATACTAGTCATACTGCTTACCAGCATGTCATACTTTGCTTCGGCGGTATTGTGAGATGAAGCGGCCCGGACCGACATTACGCGTACGCTTACGCGAGACTGGTTTCACCGTTATGAGCACTCGTTGCTTAAAGGTGACTGGCGGGTGTCTGTCTCTCTCACTTTAGCTGAATCAAGTGTGGCTACGCCCGGTCCTTGTGAAGGTTAAAACATCACATACTTGACGAAACATCGTTGTGGTTTTTGTATGCGTAGGTAAGAACGGTTCTTGCTAAGCCTGTAGCAGCCACGTAAAACTTGCAACAACAAAGTAGAGGACGTCTAACTTGTTTTTGCAAGGCATGTTGTGATGTGATATGGTCAAGACATGATGAGATATACGGTTTTGTATGAGATGATCATGTTTTGTAAAGTTATCGGCAACTGGCAGGAGCCATATGGTTGTCGCTTTATTGTATGAAATGCAATCGCCATGTAATTGCTTTACTTTATCACTAAGCGGTAGCGATAGTCATAGAAGCAATAGTTGGCGAGACGACAACGATGCTACGATGGAGATCAAGGTGTCGTGCCGGTGACAAAGGTGATCATGACGGTGCTTTGGAGATGGAGATCAAAAGCATAAGATGATGATGGCCATATCATGTCACATATTTTGATTGCATGTGATGTTTATCTTATTATGCTTCTTATTTTGCTTAGAACGACGGTAGCATTATAAGATGATCCCTTACTAAATTTCAAGGTATAAGTGTTCTCCCTGAGTATGCACCGTTGCGAAAGTTCGTCGTGCCGAGACACCACGTGATGATCGGGTGTGATAAGCTCTACGTTCAAATACAACGGGTGTAAGCCAGTTTTGCACACGCAGAATACTCGGGTTAAACTTGACGAGCCTAGCATATGCAGATATGGCCTCGGAACACTGGAAACCGAAAGGTTGAGCGTGAATCATATAGTAGATATGATCAACATAAGATGTTCACCATTGAAACTACTCCATCTCACGTGATGATCGGACATGGTTTAGTTGATTTGGATCACGTGATCATTTAGATGACTAGAGGGATGTCTATCTAAGTGGGAGTTCTTATGTAATATGATTAAATTGAACTTTAATTTATCATGAACTTAATCCTGGTAGTATTAGCATATCTATGTTGTAGATCAATAGCTCGCGATGTTGCTCCACGTTTATTTTTTATATGTTCCTAGAGAAAACTAAGTTGAAAGATGTTAGTAGCAATGATGCGGAATTGTTCCGTGATCTGAGGATTATCCTCATTGCTGCACAGAAGAATTATGTCCTTGATGCACCACTAGGTGACAGACCTATTGCATGAGCAGATGCAAATGTTATGAACATTTTGACAAAAGCTTGGTATGATGACTACTTGATAGTTTAAGTGCACCATGCTTTACGGCTTAGAACCGAGACTTCAAAAACGTTTTGAACACCACTGAGCATATAAGATGTTCGAAGAGTTGAAATTAGTATTTCATACTCATGCCCGTGTTGAGAGGTATAAGACCTCTGACAGTACTTTGCCTACAAGATGGAGGAGAATAGCTCAACCAGTGAGCATGTGCTCAGATTGTCTGGGTACTACAATTGCTTGAATCAAGTGGGAGTTAATCTTCCAGATAAGATAGTAATTGACAAAGTTCTCTAGACACTATCACCAAGTTAGTAGAACTTCGTGATGAACTATAATATGCAAGGGATGACGAAAGTAATTCCCGAGCTCTTCGCGATGCTGAAATCGGCGAAGGTAGAAATCAAGAAAGAGCATCAAGTGTTGATGGTTAATAAGACCACTTGTTTCAAGTAAAGGGCAAAGGGATAAAAGGGAAACTTCAAAAAGAATGACAAGCAAGTTGTCACTCCCATGAAGAAACCCAAAGCTAAACTCAAGCCTGAAACTAAGTGCTTCTACTGCAAAGGAAATGGTCACTAGAAGTGGAACTGCCCTAGATATTTGGCGGATAAGAAGGATGGCAAAGTGAACAAAGGTATATTTGATATACAGATTATTGATGTGTACCTTACTAGTGTTCATAGAAACCCCTGGGTATTTGATACCAGTTCAGTTGCTAAAATTAGTAACTCAAAACGAGAATTGCAGAATGAACAAAGACTAGTTAAAGGTGAAGTGACGATGTGTGTTGGAAGTGGTTCCAAGATTGATATGATCATCATCGCACACTCCCTATACTTTCGGGATTAGTGTAAAACCTAAATAAATGTTATTTGGCATTTGCGTTGAGCATGAATATGATTTGATCATATTTGTTGCAATACGGTTATTCATTTAAAGTCATAGAATAATTGTTATTCTGTTTACATGAATAAAACCTTCGATGGTTATACACCCAATGAAAAATAGTTTGTTGGATCTCGATCATAGTGATACACATATTCATAATATTTAAGCCAAAAGATGCAAGGTTAATAATGATAGTGCAACTTATTTGTGGCACTGCCGTTTAGGTCATAATGGTGTAAAGCGCATGAAGAAACTCCATAGTGATGGACTTTTGTAATCACTTGGTGCTTGCGAACCATGCCTCATGGGCAAGATGACTACAACTCTGTTCTCCGGAACAATGGAGCGAGCAATTGACTTGTTGGAAATCATACATACTGATGTATGCAGAACAATGAGTGTTGAGGCTCGCGGCAGGTATCATTATTTTCTGACCTTCACAGATGATTTGAGCAGATATGGGTATATCTACTTGATGAAACACAAATCTAAAACATTTGAAAAGTTCAAAGAAATTTCAGAGTGAAGTAGAGAATCATCGTAACAAGAAAATAAAAGTTTCCATGATTTGATCACGAAGGCGGATATTTGAAGTTACGAGTTTGGCCTTCATTTAAAACAATGTGGAATAGTTTCACAACTCACGCCACCCGGAACACCATAGCGTAATGGTGTGTCCGAACATCGTGATCGTACTTTATTAGATACGGTGCGGTCTATGATGTCTCTTACCGATTTACCACTATCATTTTGGGTTATGCATCAGAGACAGCTGCATTCACACTAAATAGGGCAACATCTAAATCCGTTGAGACGACGCCTTATGAACTGTGGTTTGGCAAGAAACCAAAGTTGTCGTTTCTTAAAGTTTGGGGCTGCGATGCTTATGTGAAAAAGCTTCAACCTGATAAGCTCGAACCCAAGTCGGAGAAATGTGTCTTCATAGGATACCCAAAGGAGACCATTGGGTACACCTTCTATCACAGATCCGAAGGCAAGATATTCGCTGCTAGGAATGGATCCTTTCTAGAGAAGGAGTTTCTCTCAAAAGAAGTGAGTGGGAGGAAAGTAGAACTTGATGAGGTAACTGTACCTTCTCCCGAATTGGAAGGTAGTACATCACAGAAACTAGTTCCAGTGATTTCTACACCAATTAGTGAGGAAGCTAATGATGATGATCATGAAACTTTAGATCGAGTTTCTGCTGAACTTCGTAGATCAACGAGAGTTCGTTCCGCACCAGAGTGGTACGACAACCCGGTTCTGGAAGTCATGTTACTGGACCATGATGAACCTACGAACTATGAGGAAGCGATGATGAGCCCAGATTCCGCAAAATGGCTTGAGGCCATGAAATCTAAGATGGGATCCATGTATGAAAACAAAGTGTGGACTTTGGTTGACTTGCCCGATGATCGGCAAGCCATCGAAAATAAATGGATCTTCAAGAGGAAGACTGACGTTGACGGTAATGTTACTGTTTACAAAGCTCGACTTGTTGCGAAAGGTTTTCGACAAGTTCAAGGAGTTGACTACGATGAGACTTTCTCACCCGGATGCTTATGTCTGTCCGAATCATGTTAGCAATTGCCGCATTTTATGAAATCTGGCAAATGGATAACAAAACTGTATTCTTTAATGGATTTATTAAAGAAGAATTGTATATGATGCAACCAGAAGGTTTTGTCAATCCTAAAGGTGCTAACAAAATGTGCAAGCTCCAGCGATCCATCTATGGACTGGTGCAAGCATCTCGGAGTTGGAATATACGCTTTGATAAGTTGATCAAAGTATATAGATTCATACAGACTTGCGGTGAAGCCTGTATTTACAAAAAAGTGAGTGGGAGCACTACAACCTTTCTGATAAGTATATGTGAATGACATATTGTCGATCGGAAATGATGTAGAATTTTCTGGAAAGCATAAAGGAGTGTTTGAAAGGAGTTTTTCAAAGAAAGACCTTGGTGAAGCTGCTTACATATTGGGCATCAAGATCTATAGAGATAGATCAAGACGCTTGATAAGACTTTCAATGAGTACATACCTTGATAAGATTTTGAAGTAGTTCAAAATGGATCAGTCAAAGAAGGAGTTCTTTCCTGACTTGTAAGCTGTGAAGTTGAGTAAGACTCAAAGCCTGACCACGGCAGAAAAATATAGAGAGAATGAAAGTCATTCCCTATGCCTCAGCCATAGGTTCTATAAAGTATGCCATGCTGTGTACCAAACATGTTGTGTACCTTGCCATGAGTTTGACAAGGAGGTACAATAGTGATCCAGGAGTAGATCACTGTACAGCGGTCAAAATTATCCTTAGTAACTGGATGACTAAGGAAATGTTTCTCGATTATGGATGTGATAAAGAGTTCGTCGTAAAGGGTTACGCCGATGCAAGCTTTGACACCAATCCAGATGACTCTAAGTATCAATCTGGATGCGTATTGAAAGTGGGAGAAATTAGCTAGAGTAGCTCCATGCAGAGCATTGTAGACATAGAAATTTGCAAAATACATACGGATCTGAATATGACAGACCCGTTGACTAAACTTCTCTCACAAGCAAAACATGATCACACCTTATTACTCTTGGGTATTAATCACATAGCGATGTGAACTAGATTATTGACTCTAGTAAACCCTTTGGGTGTTGGTCACATGGCGATGTGAACTATGGGTGTTATTCACATAACGATGTGAACTATCGGTATTAAATCACATGGCGATGTGAGCTAGATTATTGACTCTAGTGCAAGTGGGAGACTGAAGGAAATATGCCCTAGAGGCAATAATAAAGTTGTTATTTATATTTCCTTATATCATGATAAATGTTTATTATTCATGCTAGAATTGTATTAATCGGAAACTTAGTACATGTGTGAATACATAGACAAAACAGAGTGTCCCTAGTATGCCTCTACTAGACTAGCTCATTGATCAAAGATGGTTATGTTTCCTAACCATAGACATGAGTTGTCATTTGATCAACGGGATCACATCATTAGGAGAATGATGTGATGGACTAGACCCATCCGTTAGCTTAGCACTATGATCATTTAGTTTTACTGCTATTGCTTTCTTCATTACTTATACATGTTCCTATGACTATGAGATTATGCAACTCCCGAATACCGTAGGAACACCTTGTGTGCTATCAAACGTCACAACGTAACTGGGTGATCATAAAGATGCTCTACAGGTGTCTCCGAAAGTGTTCGTGGTGTTGGCATAGATCAAGACTAGGATTTATCACTCCAAGTGTCGGAGAGGTATCTCTGGGCCCTCTCGGTAATGCACATCATAATAAGCCTTGCAAGCAAATGAAAAATGAGTTAGTCACGAGATGATGTATTACGGAACGAGTAAAGAGACTTGCCGGTAACGAGATTGAACTAGGTATAGAGATACCGACAATCGAATCTCGGGCAAGTAACATACCGATGACAAAAGGAACAACGTATGTTGTTATGCGGTTTGACCGATAAAGATCTTCGTAGAATATGTAGGAGCCAATATGAGCATCCAGGTTCCGCTATTGGTTATTGACCGAAGATGAGTCTCGGTCATGTCTACATAGTTCTCGAACCCGTAGGGTCCGCACGCTTAACGTTTGATGACGATCGGTATTATGAGTTTATGAGTTTTGATGTACCGAAGGTAGTTCGGAGTCCCGGATGAGATCACGGACATGCCATGGAGTCTCGGAATGTCCGAGACATAAAGATTGATATATTGGACGACTATATTCGGACACCGGAAGTGTTCCTGAAAAGTTTCGGATTTAACCGGATTGCCGGAGGGGGTTACCGGAACCCCCCACGAGGGGGGATGGTCCATAGTGGGCCTTGAGGAAAGAAGAGAGGCAGCCCATAGAGGCTGGCCGGCGCCCCACTAGGGAATCCTAGTGGGACTAGGATTGGGGGGGCGCCACCTCTCTCTCTCCTTCCTTTCCCCCTCTTCCTTCTTGGTGAACTCCTACTAGGAATAGGATTGCAATCCTATTCCTAGTAGGATTGCCTCCCTGGCGCGCCATAGAAGGGCTGGCCGGCCCCTCCCTTTGCTCCTTTATATATGGGGGCAGGGGGGCATCCTAGGACACACAAGTTGATCAGTTGATCTCTCCCAACCGTGTGCGGTGCCCCCCTCCACAGAAACACACCTCGATTATACCGTTGCAGTGCTTAGGCGAAGCCCTGCGCCGGTAAGTTCATCATATCTGTCACCACGCCGTCGTGCTGACGAAACTCTCCCGTGAAGCTCAACTGGATCAAGAACTCGTGGGACATCATCAAGCTGAACGTGTGCTGAACGCGGAGGTGCCGTACGTTCGGTACTTGATCGGTTGGATCGCGAAGAAGTTCGACTACATCAACCGCGTCACTAGACGCTTCCGCTCCCGGTCTACGAGGGTACGTAGACACACTCTCCCCTCGTTGCTATGCATCTAGTAGATAGATCTTGCGTGATCGTAGGAAAATTTTGAAAATACTACGTTCCCCAACATATGGGTCCAAGTAGTTTATGTACTATATCTCAATCTGAAACATCGACTACGTTGGAATGTAATTTGATGAATATTTCCTAGTATTATTTGATTTTTTGTGTTCAAAATTTTGAATTATGGCGCTTAAAATTATGAATTTGAACATTGTTGAGTTTTATGCATAGACATATTATAGCTTGAATTATTGTGTGTCAAATTTGGTGTCACATAGAGCAATGTGCAACAAGAAGAGAAAAAAAAACAAAGCTGGGAAATGAAGGGCATTGTTAGAGGTTTTTAGGACTGAGAAAGTAGGGGGTGCCCTAAAATGACCTTTTGAGGGCCCTTCTTGGAGATGCTAAAACAACTAACGCAATGGATGGAAATTAGCAAAGTATTTTTATATTTATTTTTTGTACAACTAAAAGATGATCAAATTTAACACGATAAAAATATATGGTCATGCTTTGTGTTCATTCTCTACATGCATAAACTGTTTGTCCTTTTTTTTAGAAAAGCTTGAACGATGTGATTTTTTTGCTAAGTTTTAAAAGCGAGATTGTATGGAACCATGTTCACATTAGTATATATTATTCATTCCGTATTCATGACTCATGAGTGTACACGCCAATGTACTGAAGACAAAAACCAAAGGAAAGAAGAAGAAGATGACAGAACTGTGCATAAAAATATCTTTAGATTTTTTTAACCTTTAGGTACCTTGAATAAGAAGGGCATACAGATCAAGAGCTTTGCTGTCATAGTCTCACTTTGATGCGTGCTACGTATCAGCTTTTCCCTTTAGCCATAAGTTGTCCTCATTTTTCAATCGACCATGCTAAAACGCAACTGACGAGGGAAATTTGACTCATTTAAGGCAGCGCAACGTTAAGATCATGTACATCACCTCTACTCCTGTTGAATAATCAGGCAATTAGTGATTAATTACAGAATAAGGATAATTATTAAAACTATGGTTAGCATGCAACAATCTAGCATACCGGATGAACATGCAAAATGTACTGCAACATTGCACAAGTAATATCAATCATAATTAGAGACATGAACAGATCACGATGCACATACTATCTTTTTTGTAGGCGTAGCTGCCGCAAGAGCGATGTTGTTGACAGCGACATTGGCGAGGACCGGTCGAAGCAAACGATGCCGGAAACGTTGCCACGTTGGTATGCGACGCGGCCCGACATGGATGGAAGATGCACCGTGGTGACGAAGTTGAGCAGTCGCACGAGCTCTTCCCAAAAACCTAATTCGTCCTCTCCCTGTGCAGGATCATAGGGACGAAGGGTTCCCGAGACCTGCTCTCCCTCTTGCTGGTGCACACACGCATTTAGAATGGAGTAGAGTTGGCGCAAGTTGTGAGATGAGGCAAAATCCTAGCTTGTTTTGGTGTATCTTTGTCCGTGGCCGGTAAGTCGTATTTATAGGAAGACCAAGGTGGTATCGTGTCGTGATCACGATCTTAAACCGACTTGGTGAGTTGTAAACTTACCGAACAAGTCAACTTGCAAACCATTCACACGCATGTCACGCAACCGCGCCCTGCCATGTCCAGACCAGGCGAGGCGAGGCAAGCGCGCACATGTTTGGTATTCTCTTTCTCTCCGCATACACACCACATAGTGTGGTGGGGAGAACCCACTATGTAAAGAGGTCTCATATCTCCTGCACTAGCGGTATGAGACTAAAATTTAGAACCACACGTTGCCATTTATTCATGGGCCTTTGAGATTTGCTTTAGGAATTTCAGAAATATAAATGGGCCAAACCCATTATTCTAACAATCTCCACTGGATCTCAATGTCCATTTAGAGATTTGCCTGCTTTTTCTACTTGTTTAATATACTAGTGTTCAAGTTGTGTTTGTTAAGTTGAACTTCTGTCTAGAGCTTTAAGCTACATCAATTCAGAACTTGACAATGAACTATGCCCTGAATTGCAAGTTTTGTGTGAACATGTTTCACTCAAAGTCATAACCAGTACTTGGCTACAAGTAGCCTACCCTGGGGGTGGAGCATAAATGTCATACTCCCTGGTCTCTCCGTGAGCTTACTAGAGAACAACCAAGTCTCATAGACTGTGGTGCTTAAAAGTCGGGGCTAATATATGTGTGTTCTTTTAAGAACGCTTTGTAGGACAACATGTTTGCTACATGTAGCCAACATAAACACATTCATGCATCTTGTTCTCTTACAGTTCTGAGAGTTTTGCATCTCACATAGAGAGGGTTATTAAATACTCTCCTTTGTTAACTAATAACTTGTTATTCCTAGGTCCTAATGCATGGATCTCCAGTCATAAAGATTGGGTACTACTATGGTATAACACATATGGGTCTCATACCCACCTCACTCGATGCATTATCCATCACATTTCATGATAGCCCCATTGTAAAGGGATATGGTGGGTTTTTGACCGTTTGAACATATGTAACCGTTATTACACTGAAGTTTATCAATTTCACGACGGACTTCAAACATCTATTCAAGTATCTTGATGACTTCGCATTATACTTATATTTTTTCACTTAGCCAAAAACTATTTGATTGTTATAATTCATAAGAATAGTCGGCATTGCTTGTTCAACCATATGGAAGTCCATCAAGAGCTCACACAGCCACTCTGCCTCAAAGGTGGCTATGTCTAAAACATCAAATTCTGCTACCATGGTTGACCTCATCAAAATGGTCTGCTTACAAGACCTCCATGATACCGCGCCACCTCCATGAGTAAACACATACCCACTTGTGGCATAGAGCACATCGACATCATTTCGAACCACTATATCCTTCAGGCACAGCAGGGTGCCTTGAATTGTGAATTCCATAACTCATTGTACCTCTTAGATAGCACAAGACCCGATCAAGTGCCTGTCAATGATCATCACCCGGGTTTGAGATGAACCTGATCAGTTTGCTCAGAGCAAAAGAGATATCTGGCCTTGTTGCGCTGGCTACAAAAATGAGTGAACCAAATTTGGAGTATCTCAATTGACAACTCATTTCTTTCATGTTCTATTGAAGTGTCACATTGGGATCATAAGGTGTTGGATAAGGCTTGTTATCTATAAACCAATCTGACACTAGACCTTCTCAACATAGTGAGATTGCGTTAAAGTAATCCCTCTCCCATCCTTAATTAGTTTGATGTTTAGAATCACATCAGCTTCTCCAAAATTTTCATATAAAAAAGAAATATTGTGTAGGTGGAAGTAGACTCTAAAACATAGAATCACAATTTCATTAGTTTATACTATATAGTTCAAATAATTTTTGGACTAAAAAATAACTTGTGGAGAACACATATTTTTAAGAAGGAGAAAGAAAAATTTAATGGATTCAAATTGAATTTATCACATCATTAGCCGAAGCTTATATAACCAGGGGCAATAATTATGCGATCAATTGGATGGATAATTTTATCTCAAGTCCCAATTAATTTAGAAAACTATAAATTTACTATAGTGAAAAATATATATGCAAATTGCACTTTTCGAAGAAAGTGAAAGTTGCACTACTCAGGGAAATAAGTTACACTTTTTCGAATCTATTGATATCTAAGAAAATCTCAAATGTTTGTGACTTAGCAAAACCTTAAAAAATACATTCACTCCTACATAAAGACTACCCAACGTTTACTTCCGTTTATAACTAGTCAACCAATTGTACATGACCCATCCCTCACCGTGTTCCCTAGCTATCAAGGATAGTGTGTGAGCCTCATACTCCCTCAAGTTATATAGGCCACTTAGTTTTACATTTTTAGCACTTTTAACATCTACTTTACTAGGATGCAAGACAATATTATATGGAAGCCTTCAAAGTATATTGTAACTATACATCTAAGTCGTTTGAGATTTGCTTATGTCCAAGTCGATTTCAAACATGGAACCTGAATTTAATAAAATTTTAACGTGCACTGTTTTACTAGTTGCACTTTTGTGGGGATGTGCAAGTTACATTTTTCACTAAAGTGAGTAGCACTTTTTTGGAAATCGAGTTAGGCATAAAAATGTAATAATGACACATTATGATTTCTAAGATTATCAATTTTTTCTATCGAACGAATGTGTGTGTGTGTGTGTGTGTGTGTGTGAGAGAGAGAGAGAGAGAGAGAGAGAGAGAGAGAGAGAGAGAGATTAACATTGTCAACGCTTATCAGATGCTGCGATTTATCTCACTGAGTGGTACCATTGCTTTTGGAGTAAACAAATAAAAATGACTACCAAACATGGATGCTTTATATATGATCGCATTATAAATTGGAGTATCCAATTAATTCCCTACTAGAGGATTGTAGGACCGAAGTATGCATGTCTACCAGATGGGAGGGGGGGGGGGTGAATGGGAGTTTTAAGTTTTCTTTGAAAACTTAAATCTCTCAGAACCCAGCAGCGAAATGAAGGATAATTAAGCAACATCGAAGTAAAACTACGTGCCGAATGAAAACTGGACTAAGCATCATAACATATTACATGAGCTGAATGCATCGAAGGTAAACATGTTGAGAGAAAAGACCAGTGATGCTTGAGGGCGACAAAGGATTTGTTCGACCAGTTCGTCCTTCTGCACAAGGACTACGTCTGGTTGGAGGGGTTGTGACTTAACACAGAAGATAAACTCTCTTCGCCCTATTCTCCTCGACAATCGATTCGTCAACCGATGTCGATCACTCGTGGTAGATAATTGAAAGCTATCTCCGAACCTTTACAGACTTTTTCTTCGAGAACCACAATCACTCTTGGTCTCGGAAGAAATTGACACCTAACCATCTAGAGAGTTTGTAGCTCTCAAGAGTAATAGGCGGAGCGTACTAAACTTAGATTCCAGTGATGCTGAACCACTATCTAATTCTTCGGCTCTAGGGGTTTTCTCTCGGTGGATTTTAAACTCAAATCGCTCAGAGAGTGGGTTGCTTGAAAATCTTCTCAAAATTAAACGGAGCAGCCACCGGACAAAGCTTCTCCGGGGTGGTTATTTATAGCCATAGCCTTCCGAGAAAGGAAATGACCATTTTGGACACTGGGTCTAGCCAATGGCCAACCGACGCGTTCACAACGGTCGGATTTTTGAAGCAACGGTAACATTACTTGAGGAACAAGTAATGCTAACTCCTCAGTCCGAGACACATCTCTCGCAGCGAAGAAGATCACAATCTCTTGCTGGCAAGTATTTGCTCGACACACAAAGATATTTCTCTCACATCTTTCATAGGTTTGGGTTTAGTATCAAAGAATCAAAGCTACGAACGCTACACCCCTCTTAATAGTACGGTGGTCCTATGACTCAATGAAAGAAGAAGAATAACAAAACAAATGCTACGTCTTTCCTTCGTCTTCATTCTTCCTCGAGCGCAGTCATGTTCTTCTGACAGGCACCGAACCAATTGCTCGAGCTTCATCAATTTTTAGGGGTCACTCTTGTTAGCTTTTATCTTCAATGATAATCTTCGCGCCACACAGGGAGATTATCTTCGTCGTTCGCAACAAACCCCTCGATACATCAGGGACCTGTTACTCTGTGTGCACTAGCAAACACATAAGTCCCATTCTGTTTATGTCAACAAACTCCAAGACACAAAGGGGACTATTATTGCACCAACAATCTCTCCCTTTTTGGACGATTGTTGACAAAACGATAATCATCCAAGTGAAGATAGAGATGTGAAATGAAAGTAAGAACAAGAGTGAACTTGCATTACTTGTCTTGATGATGAAATATACCCCCCCTAGATGTATGCAAGGTTTATGATATTGGACAATATGCACTGCAATTCATTGACTTATCTGGAGGATTTTCAATCATTTGAGGTGATGATTCGCACTGATGAAATAATCCAACGAGAATAAAGTGCAATCATTCAAGACATTTGTTAATAATTCCAGCTGCAAAACAAAATGCTTCAAGAGAATATAGTGCAGCAAGCGGGTTATTAATATTACAACTCAAACAGAAGTTTTTACATCAGAGCACAAAGTGAGACATAAAATACTTTGAGGCGAACAATGCAAAAGTCTCTACACGAAAACCAACAGAGCAAAACAAAGCAGATCTATTGAAGTTCTCGATGTAATTCTCCCCCTTTTTGTCAACTAGTGTTAAAAAGGTGACCAATGACATGAGTGCGAAAGAAAGTGTGAATATGATTCACTCTGTGGCATGGCCCGAAGAACCGTCCGAAGAAGTTTTTGATTTAGAGGTGTCCGGAATATCTTCATCTTCATCAGCAGAAACAGATCCGTCAAGGCTGGCCTGATGCTGAGAAGAGGTAGGCACATCCGGATCAACTTGTGGATGCTTGCGAGAAAGAATATTTCCTTCGGTAGGTTTCTCAGTGGGCAATGTTGCTTCTGATTCGTCAAACATTTTGCGTAGCTGAATTCGAAGTAGATCCGTATTAAGTTCATGAGCTAGCAAAGGCGTAGCGACCCGATCTAGGAAATTTCAGCTGAGAACCCTTGATCAATATAGTCATAAAGTATATTGCTTCTCGGTGAAGAACGTTAGAAGCAATTTCCATACACGCTTCTTGTTTTCAGCCGCAATCATATGCACTATGTTTGTTCGATTGTTGATTGCATTGAGTTCGGCAGCCAAGTGCTCTTTCTCTTGGCGATTCTCAGCCATATGCTTCAAGAGAAGTTGTTGAGTGCACAAACTCACTTCAAGGTGCGAAGGAGATTGAGCGACAGGTTGGCACTCACACTGAGGCATCCTGGGTCCTTCAAAGGTGGAGTGGTAGTCAGGAGGGCTAGACACATGTGCTTTGCCCGAAGAGATACTTTCCATCACTCACACAATGTCACGGGCCGGAGGAATGAAGCTTCTGTGACTGCATTTAGCTAAGTATTCGGTTTTCATAGTAGAGTAAACTACTCGCTGAATCCAAGGAGCGAATACTTTTATGAACTTGGGATGCTGAGCCAAATCCTTCAAAATTTGCAGAAACATATCTTCAACATCGAATACAAATCCTTGAGAGATTGCATGAATTGTGTTCCGAAGAATATCATATATAGCATTGTCTGGATTCATCTTAGTCACCGGACAAAAGGTGTAAGTGAGCATATAATTGAGGGTTTGGTTGTCGAAGGTCAAATGCCCGGGAAGAGGAGGACCATGATAGTCACGAATTTTCTCTGGGTCCATTGTACACCGGAAATCTTCATCAGACACTGCATCAATATTGTGAACTCGAATTTCATATTTTCCATGCTCAAACCGAGGAAAATGAAAGTATGAGACGAAATCCGTTGCAGAGCATTTGATTCGTTGCCCTTCACTCATCTATTCCATTATCCACTTGAAGCTATCAGAGGCATCATCTGAAATGTAGCCAAGGGCGGAGCCCATTGGGCTGGCCCATATGCACATGAATATGTATAAAAAAGTTTGCTAGTTGTACCCATATAATAGAAAGGCACAGTGCATCAGGTGGCCCAAGAGCAATGCATCAGGGTGCACGTCCTCACGTCCGTCCTCCCCACTAGCCCAAAGCAATAGCCTGCCGATCCACTCGCACGTGCGCGTCCTAAGTGATCCAGATTTCCATTAAAAAAATATAATCTATCCATCATCCATCGACCGATTCTGTAGATGCTTTACATGTACGAAGCCAGCCTACCGTACGCGTCGCCATCGCGTATACTGGCGGCAGCAACAGCGCCCGGCCGCCGGCGCAGCCTGGGTCCTCTCCTTGAACAGTCGCACGGTGACGATGCGACGCACGCGGTTGGCCGGTCCGAGTAACTAATTTCACAACCTTTTCGCCTGGAAACTTCATCTCCATAAGGCCTGTTTTCCGTCCATATAGATTAGAAAAGGGCACAATTTAGGTAGCGACTTTGTCCTACTTTTCCTGAATTTGTTTACAAACTAAATTTTAGCGAACGTAATAGAGATCACTATGTTTTTTTTGCGGGGGATTTGTTTTCATTACTCAAGGAGGCCTCTCGTCCTTAACCAAGTTTATAAGAAAGTTCGGCCCTCCTACGAACCAAACTGCCGTACGGGGGTACGACGACCATATGCAGTCAACACATGACTAGCATTGTTCTGCCAACGGCTACACTGCGCGAATACAACCTCTTTAGCCTGAAGGGTTGCTAGACTACTAATCTCTTCAACGAGAGACCGGTACTGTGATATATCTGTCGTGGGTGCTTTGAGCATCGTCACAACCTCCGCACTATCCATCTCAACAATGATAGGCATCGTTGTCCTGTGTAAGGCAAGGTCTAGGCCTTCTCTACACGCCGAGAGCTCAACCTCCAGCGCACTCTCACATGTGCGAATTAGATCACTATGTTTTAACAAAGCGTGGATAATTTTCTAGGGTTATAACTTCTAATTAGGGTGTATTTTATTTATTGTACAATTCTCATTTGTAATTTGTATTTGTAATATACTCCCTTCGTTCCTAAATATTTGTCTTTCTAGACATTTTAAATGAACTACAACATACAGATGTATATAGACACATTTTAGAATATAGATTCACTCATTTTGCGTCATATGTAGTCATTTGTTGAAATCTCTAGAAAGACAAATATTTGGGAACGGAGGGAGTAGATACTATGGACAAGTTTCTTCTCAAAAGAAAAGCACCATCACAAATGCTTATCAGCTATGAAATTGGTCAAAACTTGCTTGTGCAATCGTCTCAATGATGAAAGTTTGGGTGATGATTTAATTTGTTATGTGGTGAAAGAATAAATTAAAAATGTCATCAATGCTCAAGTGGTTGATTATTTCATGGCTCGAAGGAATAGAACATAATAAAAGTAAATTTTCAGATTTTTAGCCATCTAAGTACTTTTATTTGGGCAGTTTATTATGTTCTACTAGTAAGTTTAATTCTATTTGTATCTTGTAGGTTATCGAACCTAGTTGTCTGACAATGTATGTTGGAATTTGGAAAGGCAAGACATCCTTTTCAAGTAATTCTGTCCCTTGTTTATCATTATTGTAAGCATTTTGATGGCTGCATTTTGTGTTTACAAATTGCCTTTGATTTTATTCAATAATGTGTGCTAGAAGTAATGAAATACACCTTTATGCAATAAATCTCAGCGTAAAAAATTTATGCCTTATTAAAGTGGTGCACCGGGTAACATTTGCTCCAGCTCCGCCCTTGAGTGTAGCATAGGATTGAAGCACAATTTCTCTATTCCACGGATGCTGATAAGCAAATACACGTGTGAGGCCGAAATCTTCAATATCTTGCAGGACTTGATTGAAAAAGCCGATGCTCTTCATAGAAGCAATGTCTGGAATGTCATGAGGGAAAATCTTGCGACTGTCATAGAGGATCCGAGAATAATATACGGCTTGTTCCTTTGTCCAGAAGCGAGGAGAATCTGAAGTTCGGGGCTTGCTGTATGGACTCTCTTGAAAGAAAAGTGGGTGTGTGTTCCGATTAAAATAAGGTCCTTTGACACCAACACCCCTTGGGAAAAGAGGAAAACACTCTCGAGGATATGGATATTTGACCTCATCTTCTACGGACAACACTTCTCACCATAAATTACGAAATCTGAGTGGTGAAGAGTGGCTGACTTGGCTGCAGACGGTCTAACATCTGTAATAATTCATGAAGTGTTCATGGATCTTCGCAGTGGTGAAGGTTCAGACACTTTAGACGACACTGATTCTTTTTCGATCACTGGGGATCGTTGAGGGTTTTCTTGAGCAGTTGGTGGAGTAGTATAAGAAGGCACTGACTATGGTGGAATTGCTTCATAAGGTGGAGGAGCAGAGGGAGGAACCGGATCTTTAGGTTCATCGAGGACAGGATAAACTATTCGTTCTGACCGAGGAATTTCACCTTCTTCGGACACTTGGTGCTGAGTAGGATTTGCTTATGGAGCTGGAGAAACCACATACACTACTTCAGTTGGCCTAGGTGCAGATGACTCATTAGCAACAGGTTCATGATGAGCCGAAGGACTAGCTTGTACTGGTTTATGAGGAGGAGGAGCATTCTTCTTTGCAACCTTCTTCTTCTTCTTCTTCTTCTTCTTCGGATCAATGTGCCCTTTGACCAGATCATTGTAACCCGTGACCTTGGCTTGGTGATCGAGGCAGAATTTTGTGAACAATTTGATCCAGATCCGAATGAAATCCAAATCTTCTGTGACGAAGAACTTTCATCTCCTTATTGATATCATCATAAGATTCTTCAAGTTGCCTGATAACAAACTTGGACTTTGAATTCTGCATATGGTTATCAAGCTCTTTGAGTTGACCAATGAGGTCATTGATCTCAAAAGAATCATTTCTCATATCTTGGATCAGAGCAGACGCCTGAGAAATAACTTCAGAAGGGACTGACAAAGATGCCACTTCTCCATCAAACAAATCTTCGACAAATCTGTCTAACTGCTCCATGATGAACTGATGGTCAAAAGAATGTGGTGCAGTAGAGTAATTTTGAAACTATGTAGGAGACAGGGCAGAAGGAGCAGTGTGAGCCACATTTTGCTTTGTTGGAGGCATGGAAGCCAGAGGTGTAGTCAGTTTCGAAGAAAATTGTGCAGCTTTTTCTTTCACAACATCAGAACTAGGAACCTTCTGCTTAGCATATGACCCTTTGGTTTGCTTCACCATATCTTTCAGAAGCTTTTCTCCTGGTTTGGCAGTGCTAATAGGGTCTTTGACCTTGTCAATCATGGTGACAGTGGTTGCTGTTGTCTTCCTCTTCAATGGGTTCTTCTTCGGAGGTGCAATAGGGACTGCACTTACTCGAAGATCAGGTAGAACAGTGGATGTCGTGACATTGACTTGTTCAGAGAGAGTTGCATCAATTTCCTCGCGGGTGAGCGATGGATCACCTTGATCAGATGAATCACTTTCAGGTTCAGTTGGCTTCGCATGCCTTTTCCTCGGGGCGCTCTTTTTCTTCAGAGCAGCATATTTTGGATCATGTTTGTTCTTCATTCTGCGTTCGTATTTTCCTTCATCTTTTTTCTTCTCGACATCTGATTTGATAAGACGGTGATTTCCTCTTCCTTTGTCTGATCTTTTGCGGCCTTCTTGGCACACTTCTCAGCATTTTTGAGGCGCTGATACGTCTCCAACATATCTATAATCTTTGATTGTTTCATGCTGTTATATTATCACTCTTAGATGTTTTACAATCATTATATTTTTTATGGGACTAATCTATTGACATAGTGCCAAGTGCCAGTTGCCGTTTTCTGCTTGTTTTTTACATCGCAGAAAATCAATATCAAACGGAGTCCAAATATAGCAAAACTTTTTTGTGGATTTTCTTTGGACCAGAAGACATCCAATGGGACAGAGAAGCACCTGGGCGGGGGGG
>LR738713.1:692474726-692492173 GCA_902687465.1 Secale cereale
GGGGGGGGGTGCCTGATAACCCACAAGTATAGGGGATCGCAACGATTTTCTAGGATAGAGTATTCAACCCAAATTTATAGATTCGACACAAGGGGAGCCAAAGAATATTTGTAAGTATTAGCAGCTGAGTTGTCAATTCAACCACACCTAGAGATTAATTATCTGCAGCAAAGTGATCAGTAGCACAATAATATGATAGTTTTGATAGTAGTGGCAGCAACAATAGTAATAGTAACAGCGATAGCAATAATTTTTTAGCAAGTGCAACAGTAACGATAGCAGTAGTAACTTAGCAAGATCAATATAAGATAAATTTGTAGGCATTGGACCGCTGATTTGTTGGATGATATTCATCATGTGACAGTCATAACCTAGGGCTATACGACACTAGCTCCAGTTCATAAATATAATGTAGGCATGTATTCCGTAAATAGTCATACGTGCTTACTGAAAGAACTTGCATGACATCTTTTATCCTACGCTCCCGTGGCAGCGGGGTCCATATTGGAAACTAAGGGATATTAAGGCCTCCTTTTAATAGAGAACCGGAACAAAGCATTAACACAAGGTGAATACATGAACTCCTCAAACTACGGTCATCACTGGGAGTGGTTCCGGTTATTGTCACTCCGGGGTTGCCGAGTCATAACATGTAGTAGGTGACTATAACTTGCAAGATTGGATCTAGAACATGAATATAATGATGATAACATAAACAGTTCAAATCTGAATTCATGGCACCTGGGCCCAAAGTGTCAAGCATTAAGTATGGCAAAGTCATAACAACATCAATCTCAGAACATAATGGATACTAAGGATCGTCCCTAACAAAACTAACTAGATTACATGATGAATCTCATCCAACTCCTCACCGACCAGCGAGCCTACGAAGGAATTACTCACTCCTGGTGGTGAGCATCATGGAATTGGCAACGGAGAAGGGTTGGTGATGACGAAGGATGAAGATCCCCCTCTCCGGAGCCCGAAACGGACTCCAGATCTGGCCTCCCGAGGAAGAACAGGAGGTGGGCGGCGGCTCCGTCTCGTAGATCATGATAATTCTTTCTCCCTGAATATTTTCTCCAAAAATGTGAACTTATAGTATCAGGGTTGGCGTCTGCGGGGCCACCATGTGGGGACAACCCACCTGGGCGCGCCAGGAGGGGGCGCCCTGCTGGGTTGTGCCCACCAAAGTGCCCCCCTCCGGTGGTTCTTGGCTCCAGTATTTTTCTTTTATTATATAAAAAATCCTCGCAAAGTTTTGTTCCATTCCGAGAACTTTTATTTATGCATAAAAACAACACCATGGTAGTTTTGCTGAAAACAACGTCAGTCCGGGGTTAGTTTCATTCAAATCATGCAAATTAGAGTCCAAAAAAGAGGAAAAGTGTTAGGAAAAGTAGATACGTTGGAGACGTATCAACTCCCCCCAAGCTTAAACCTTTGCTTGTCCTCAAGCAATTCAGTTGATAAACTAAAAATGAGAAAGAAAAACTTTTACGAACTCTTTTACTCTTGTTTGCATAAATAAGCTTAAACAACACCCATGTTTTCAGACAACATTATAACTAACCATGTCGACAATAACTCTTAAAGATTATAATGACTCATATCAATGACATAATCAGCTAGCAAGCAATAATAAGATATCTCAAACAGCAACACGCTATCAAAACGACCATGATATAATATGACAATAGTGGTATCTCGCTAGCCCTTTGTGAGACCGCAAAACATAAATGCATAGCACCTCCAAAGTCCGAGCAACGACTAAACATTGTAATTCATGGTAGAAAAGATCCAGTCATGACAACACCCAACGTTCACTACACACAATGCATAGGCATGACAACAGTGCTCTCAGATCTGGCACTTATTAATGAAGGTGATGACTCAACATAAAAGTAAATAGATAGTCCCTTCGCAGAGGGAAGCAGTGATTTGCAGAGGTGCCCGAGCTCAATATTTTTAAACAATGGTAAACAAAATTTTGAGAGGTTCACCCTTCTCATTCACTTCACGACTATCAGCTATCGATATCTCCCATGCTAAACGAGCTAGTGGCGATTCCCAAGCAGAAAAGTAAATGTTTGGACTCCATTGGGAGTTTTTGTTTGTTTATTTGTAAGCTTTTTCTTTTTGCAATTTGGGACTGGGAATCCCTATTACTGCCCTTTTCTCGTGCAATGGCGAGTGAATAAACACTCAACCGGAGAATAACCAGCTTAGCATGGAAAATACCAACCACCTCCTGTCGTTCCATGAACGATCCAGACACACAAAAATAATATTTATTTGAAGTTTTTAGAGGTGGCACATGCAAATTTACTTAGAACGGCAGGGTAATACTGCATATAGGTAGGTATTGTGGACTCATCTGGAATAACTTTGAGTTTTAGAATTTGATGCACAAGCAGTATTCCCGCTTAGTACAGGTGAAGACTAGCAAATAGGTTGGGAAGCGGCCAGCTAGAGAGCAACAGTGGTCATGAACATGCATAATGCATAATAAACATTGGACAACCGCATGAGTAGGATATGGACACCATGAACATAAATATCATAGATGCTATGTTGGTTTTGATTCAACTACATGCATAAACATGTGCCAAGTCAAGCCACTCGAACATTCAGAGGAGGATACCATATCATCATACTACATCACAATCATTTTAACGCAATGTTGATATCCAAGATAAATCGTTATTAACTCTTAGCTACTTATGCATGGCACGTGAAACTATAATCTCTAATTGTCATTGCAAACATGTTTAATCATAATGGGCTGAATCATGGATACTAGGTTAAACCTATTTACAAAAATAGAGCAAGTCGAGTTCATACCCGTTTCTCTCTGCCATGGCCAGTTCATCGAATATCGTCATTATTGCCTTTCACTTGCATGATCGAATGATGTGAAATAATAATAAAGGTGCAAGAGTGCGGTGGACTAAGCTGGAATCTTCAAACATTTTATTCAACATGAGAAGACAAGGTAAAATGGGCTCTCGTTAGATTAACAATTATGCATATGAGAGCCACTCGACATTTTCATCGTGGTCTTCTCCTTGGTACGACTCAATAAACAGAAAAGAAATTCAAAGAAACACACTGAAATATTTTTGGAGTTTTTGGTTTTCTAGAACAAGCAAATAAAAGAGGAAAACAAAAACGAGAAAAACTATTTACATGGGAAAACTCGCAACAAGCAAAAGAAGAATATGAAAATCTTTTTGGGTTTTCTTTTTAGTGCTTCTACACACTATTCTAGAAAGAAAAGCAAAAAGAAGAAGGAAATATTTTTGTATTTTCTCAAGTTTTTTTTCAAACACACAAGAAGAAAGCGAGGAAATAAAATTAAGCATGGATAATACAATGAAAAAGTGTGAACACCGACAACTGAGATATGTGAACATAAATGTAAAGTCGGTGAGAAACACATACTCCCCCAAGCTTAGGCTTTTGGCCTAACTTGGTATGCAGTCAGTAGCCCGGATAGTCGTTGGGATACTGAGGAGCAGGCATCCACTCATCCCACTGTTGAGGCTCCTCCTCTCCTGCAGCCTGGGCATTCCGATAGGCAATGATATCCGCAGGCATAATCCTGTATCCATCCTGTTTGCATTCATCCGTAATAAAGTCGGTGAGGCCAACATTAGCAGCATATTGTGCAAACTCTTGAAGGATTCCAACATCTTCCATGAACGAGGTATGCGGCCATTCGCACGGCCGTAGTTGATACGTCCAAAACGTATCTATAATTTCTGCTTGCTCCATGCCTCTTTTGTGTGATATTGCTATGATATTTATGCACTTCCATACACTTTTGATCATATTTGGACTAACCTATTAACTCAGTGCACTCCAGTGCCAGTTCCTGTTTTCTGCTGTTTTTCTATTTCAGGTTTCCCCCATATTAAAAGTGCCCTAAAAATTCCGGGAAAAATACAGGAAAAATCAGCGTATCGAGAGCTTCCAGAAAAACCAAGGCAGGGCCAGAGGGGAGCCTGGGGTGGCCCAGGCGGCCACCCGGCGAGACCCCACCCCTGGCCGCGCCAGGGGGGCGCCTGGGGCCCCACCTCCGCCTCTGGTGACCCCCTTTGGCATATATATTGCTCGCGTCCCGAAACCCTCGAGGACGGAACCCTTTTTCGCGATCTCATCTCTGTTCCGCCGCCGCCGCGCTTCCAAGATCGGGAGCACTAGGAGAACTCTTCCCGGCACCCTGCCGAAGGGGAGAACCACCACCGGGAGCTTCTCCACCATCATGGATGCTTCCCGGATGAGTTGTGAGTAGTCTCCCTTGGACCATGGGTCCATGACCAGTAGCTATGTGATGTTCTCCTCCCCTCTTTGTTCTTCATGGATTAGACATCGTGAGCTGCCCTACATGATCGAGGCACATATGTAATCTTTATGTTGTTGCTCTGCTGAGTTTGCTGGGATCCGATGGATTATGAGATTATGTTCAGATTGTGTGTGAGTAATATATTTGATTCACCTCTTTTATATTTATGTTCTTGAGTAATTCTTGTATGTTCTCCGTTGCTGTTTATTGCTTTGGCCAAGTAGTAGGTAGTAACTCCAAGAGGGAACATTATGCTTGATTGTGGGTTCATGCCCCTCGATGACTAGTTTGAGTGACAGAAACATGAGTCTAGGGGATGTGCTGTTTCCACAAGGGGGAAAACAACGGTGCTTGTACTTGCGGGTGCAAGGATTGTTTACATTACGCAAAGTTCTTTTAATGCAGTTGTCTGTTGCTTTGAGTTTACACTTTGGGTGGGACTCGCAACTTAATACCAGCGAGATGTTCTGGATAGATATCTCAAGGTGGATGATTAGTAGTAGATGCAGATGGATTTCGGTCTACTTGCCTTGGCGTACCGCCCATGCTTTTGAGCTTCTACCTTTCTTTAAAGCATATTAGCATTGGTTTGCGCTCATAATCCTGTCAATTGCCCAGCTGTAATTTGTTTACCTCGCTTAGCTGTTTTATCGTCTTTTGGGAGAGAGACATCACTAGTGAACATCATGGGACCTCGGTCCATATTACCATCACTGATCACACCCGCTATTTACTTCCTGTTCTTATTTCCTAGTTGCAGTCATACCTATCACTATTATCTCTTGCGTTTGATCCTTTGTAAACGACAAGGACGGAGGGATTGACAACCTCTCTGTACTCGTTGGGAGCAAAGTTATTTGTATCTGTGTGCAGGTCCTGTCAAGCAAAAGTTTCTGGCGCTATTGACACCTTCTTGTCGACCCTCGGAGTCTCACGGGATTCGATCCTTGGTATCTTTGCCAAGGGAAATTTGCCGCTACGCTACATCTCAAACCTTCCACTTGGGGTAACCAACGAGGGGCGAGAAGCCATCAGTAGTTCAGCCCTTCTCCAGAAGTGGAGATCACTATCAGATGACTCCCCAATCACACCCTTGGAGTTCTTCTTGGAAGCAAACTTCCTAAAGAAACTCATGGTTTTCCTATGAACAATATTCTAAAATTTTTAGTGCACAATTTTTTTCTCAACAAAACTTTATAAAATTGATAGAAACTACTCATAGGGATACATAGAAGCCTTAGCAAGCATTCAAACTACTTAGAACTTGAAGAATTCAACATGCCAGCTCATCTACAGCAGCACCAAGAGTAGCTAATGATTCAAAATGTAAACCACTAAAACAAAAACTAATTGGACAAACGGAGGAGTCACATACCAAGCAACAATCCCCTGAAAAAGTTTCAGAAACGGAGCTTCGAGAAAAGAGATCAAAATCCACGGGTTTGAGAGCAAGAACACGAGAGAGAGCAATGGTGATTTTTTTCCTGGAGGTAGGCGATGAGGTAGTGTAAAAAGATAAGGGAGAGGGCCCACGTGGGGACCACAACCCACCAGGGTGCGCCTGGGGGTCCTGGCACGCCCAGGTGGGTTGTGCCCACCTGGTGCACCCCCTCTGGTATTATTTGCACCAGAAATTCATAAATAGTCAGAAAAAATTGTGTTAAATTTTTAGGACATTCTGAGAACTTTTATTTTTGGGCCATTTTTATTGTATGGGAAATTCAAAAAACAGGCAAAACATGGCATTTATTTTATTTAACTAATAAAGATAGAAAACAAAAGATAGGGTCAGAAGGTAGTGCTTACTAAATTCATCAACTTCATACCGTTCAAAAATGATTCATTAATAAGGTTGATTAAGTCTTATTAACAACCACTTTTGATTAGCATGAAACCGAAGAACTTTCGTAAATAACTAAGTTACCTCAACGGGGATATGAAAGTCCCCAACAATAAGCTTCTCATATTTCTTCTTGACAGTAGGTAAAGGTATTTGAAAACTTTCAATAGTGATTGTCAGAGATTTTTCAATAACATGAATACCATTCACTTGGAATTGTTTCTTCGGGAAATGCACTGTATGCTCATTACCATTGATATGAAAAGTGACCTTGCTTTTATTACAATCCATAACAGCCCCTGCAGTATTCAAGAAGGGTCTACCAAGAATAATAGACACAATGTCGTCCTCGGGCATCTCAAGTATAACAAAGTCAGTCAAAATAGTACCATTAGCAACAACAACAGGCACATCCTCACAAATACCGATAGGTATGGCAGTTGATTTTTCAGCCATTTGCAAAGATATTTCGGTAGGTGTAAGTTTATTCAAATCAAGTATTTTATATAAAGATAAAGGCATATCACTAACACCAACTCCTAAATCACATAGAGCAGTGTTCACATAATTCCTTTTGATGGAGCAAGGTATAGTTGGTATTCCTGGGTCTCCAAGTTTTTAAGGTACTCCATCCTTAAAAGTATAATTAGCAAGCATGGTGGAGATTTCAGCTTATGGTATTTTTCTCTTATTAGTGATGATGTCTTTCATGTACTTTTCATAAGGAGGCAAGATATCAGTTAAACGAGTACGCAAAAAGACTGGCCTCAACATTTCAGCAAAGCGTTCAAATTCTTCATCATCTTTCTTTTTAGTTGAGTTGGGTGAAAAAGGCATTGGTTTTTGAACCAACGGTTCTCTTTCTTTACCGTATTTCTTGGCCACAAAGTCTCTTTTATCATATCTTTTATTCTTAGGTCATGGGTTATCAAGATCAACTGGTGGTTCTATTTCAACATCATTATCTGGTTCCTTTTCATTGTTAGTTTGAGTGTCTTCATGAACATCAACATTATCTTTTTCATTGTCACTAGGTGAATGTTCATTACCAGATTGAGTTTCAGCATCAGAGATATAAACATCATTATCATTATCAGGAGGTTTTTCTACTTCAGGTTCACTAGTAGCATGCAAAGTCCTATCATTTTTCTTTTTCTTTTTCTTTTTAGAGGGACTAGGCGTAGTGGTATTGTTTCTTTGGGAATCCTGTTCAATTATTTTTGGGTGTCCCTCAGGATAAAGTGGTTCCCGAGTCATTTTTCCTCCTCTAGTTGCAACTCTAACATCAAAGTCATGTGTATTGCTATTCATTTCATCAAGTAATTCTCTTTGAGATTTAGCAACTTGCTGTAACTGAGTTTGAACCATAGAAGCATGTTTCCCCACACCTCTAACATCATTTGAAATTCTAAATAACAAGTCACTCAAGCGAGCAATCATATAAAAATTATATTTCAATTGTTTCATAACATTTGCATTGAAGTAATCTTGTTTCCTAACGTATTTTTCAAACTCGTGAAGGCATTGGCTACGGTGCATATTGTGAGGATTATCATTGTCATTGAATTTGATAAGAGAATTTTCCTCTACCACCTTAGGCAGTGGTGGTGCATCAAGCCCATGTATTTCTTCAATAGGAGGTAAATTTTTAACATCCTCAACTTTCATACCTTTTTCCTTCATGGATTTCTTTGCCTCTTGCATATCTTCGGGACTGAGATATAATATACCCCTCTTCTTTGGAGTAGGCTTAGGTGGTGGTTCAGGAAGAATCCAATCATCCTAATTTTTCAATATATTATTCAATAGTTCTTCAACTTGTCCAATAGTTTGGTCCCTGAAAATACAACCAACACAACTATCTAGGAAGTCCCTAGAAGCATCGGTTAGTCCATTATAGAAGATATCAAGTATTTCATTATTATTAAGAGGATGATCAGGCAAAGCATTGAGTAACTGGCAAAGCCCCCCAAGCTTGTGGGAGACTCTCTTCTTTAGTTTGCACAAAGTTAAATATTTCCTGTAAGGCAGCTTGTTTCTTATGAGCAGAAAAGTATTTTTCAGAGAAGTAATAAATCATATCCTGGGGACTACGCACACAACCAGGGGTAAGAGTATTATACCAAGATATAGCATCACCCTTTAATGAGAACGGAAATAATTTGAGAATATAATAGTAACGGGTTTTCTCATCATGAGTAAAAAGGGTGGCTATGTCATTTAACTTAGTGAGATGTGCCACAACAGTTTGAGTTTCATAACCATGGAAAGGATCAGATTCAACCAAAGTGATTAATTCCGGGTTGATAGAGAATTCATAATCCTTATCATCAATAAAGATAGGTGAGGTAGCAAACTTAGGATCATATTTCAATCTAGCATTCAGAGACTTTTCTTTATACTTGCATAATAATTTTTCTAGATCATTTCTATCATTACAAGCAAGAATATCTCTAGTTGTTTCCTCACTCATAACATAGCCTTTAGGTACCTTAGGCAATTCATATCTAAGAAGGCTAGTTCTAGCACGTGTTTCAAAATTTCTAGTTTCAAGCTCATCATCAGATTCAACAACATCATGTTGTCTTACTCTAGTAATTTGTTCATCAAGAAAGTCACCAAGTGGCACATCATCATCATGCAAGGTACTAGCATCATCATAAGTATCATTCATAGCAGTAGTAGCATCATCAATAACTTGCGATATATCAGGAGTAATAGCATGTTGTGGTGTTGCAAGTTTACTTATAATAGAAGGTGAATCTAAAGCAGAACTGGATGGCAGTTCCTTACCTCCCCTAGCCTTAGAGGCATAAATCTTAGTCTTAGCGTCCTTCAGACTCTTCATAGTGATAAATTGATAATAATCCCAAGTGACTCAACATATATAGCTATGCTCCCCGGCAACGGCGCCAGAAAAAGGTCTTGATAAGCCACAAGTATAGGGGATCGCAATAGTTTTCGAGGGTAGAGTATTCAACCCAAATTTATAGATTTGACACAAGGGGTGCCAAAGAATATTTGTAAGTATTAGCAGCTGAGTTGTCAATTCAACCACACCGGGAGATTAATTATCTGCAGCAAAGTGATCAGTAGCACTATAATATGATAGTTTTGATAGTAGTGGCAGCAGCAATAGTAACAGTAACAGTGATATCAATAGTTTTGTAGCAAGTGTAGCAGTAACGATAGCAGTAGTAACTTAGCAAGATCAATATAAGATAAATTCATAGGCATTGGACAGCTGATTTGTTGGATGATATGTTGGGGAACGTAGTATTTTCAAAATTTTCCTACGATCACACAAGATCTATCTACTAGAAGCATAGCAACGAGAGGGGAGAGTGTGTCTACGTACCCTCGTAGACCGAAAGCGGAAGCGTTTATCAACGCAGTTGATGTAGTCGTGCACCTTCACGATCCGTCCCGATCTAGTACCGAACGTATGGCACCTCCACGTTCAGCACACGTTCAGCTCGATGACGTCCTCGCCTTCTTGATCCAGCAAGACGGGCGAAGTAGTAGATGAGTTCCGGCAGCACGACGGCGTGGTGACGGTTGTTGATGAAGAATAATCTCTGCAGGGCTTCGCCAAGCACTACAGAAACTAGACGGAGGATAAACTAGAGGGTCGGGGTAGCCGGCACACGGCTTGGCGTATCTTGATGTGTCTTGGGTGCTAGCCCTACCCCTCTATTTATATGTTGAGCCCTGGGGTCAAAACTTGGAGCAAAAGCCTCCTCAAAGTCGGTTTTGCTCGAAAGGAAAGAGTCCCACTCGGACTCCAGGGCTAGACGCCAGGGTTCCCGGTGTCTACCCCCTAGACGCCAGGGTTCCTGGCGTCTAGCCTCTGGTCTGCGCAAAACTTCCTTTTGCACTTTCCTAAAGCCTCGTGGGCTTTCCCCTTTGGCCCAAATAAAGTGTTCTCGTACCCAAACATTTCGGGAAACATCCCGAACCCCTTCCGGTGAATTCCGGAACCCTTCCGGAGGTCAAACACTATTATCCCATATATTAATCTTTATCTCCGGACCATTCCGGAGTTCCTCGTCATGTCCGTGATCACATCCGGGACTCCGAATAACATTCGGTCACCAACATACATAACTCATTTAATACTATATCGTCAACGAAACGTTAAGCGTGCGGACCCTACGGGTTCGAGAACTATGTAGACATGACCGAGACATCTCTCCGGTCAATAACCAATAGCGGAACCTGGATGCCCATATTGGCTCCTACATATTCTACGAAGATCTTTATCGGTCGAACCGCATAACAACATACGTTGTTCCTTTTGTCATCGGTATGTTACTTGCCCGAGATTCGATCGTCGGTATCTCTATACCTAGTTCAATCTCGTTACCGGCAAGTCTCTTTACTCGTTCCGTAACACATCATCTCGTGACTAACTCATTAGTCTTTTGCTTGCAAGGCTTATTATGATGTGTGTTACCGAGAGGGCCCAGAGATACCTCTCCGACACTCGGAGTGACAAATGCTAATCTTGATCTATGCCAACACCACGAATACTTTCGGAGACACCTGTAGAGCATCTTTATGATCACCCAGTTACGTTGTGACGTTTGATAGCACACAAGGTGTTCCTACGGTATTCGGGAGTTGCATAATCTCATAGTCATAGGAACATGTATAAGTCATGAAGAAAGCAATAGCAGTAAAACTAAACGATCATAGTGCTATGCTAACAGATGGGTCTTGTCCATCACATCATTCTCCTAATGATGTGATCCTGTTGATCAAATGACAACTCATGTCTATGGCTAGGAAACATAACCATCTTTGATCAATGAGCTAGTCTAGTAGAGGCATACTAGGGACATACTGTTTTGTCTATGTATTCACACATGTACTAAGTTTCCGGTTAATACAATTCTAGCATGAATAAAATAAATTTATCATGATATAAGGAAATATACATAACAACTTTATTATTGCCTCTAGGGCATATTTCCTTCATGATATTCATCATGTGATAGTCATAACCTAGGGCGATACGGCACTAGCTCCAGTTCATAAATATAATGTAGGCATGTATTCCGAAAATAGTCACACGTGCTTATGGAAAGAACTTGCATGACATCTTATGTCCTACCCTCCCGTGGAAGCGGGGTCCATATTGGAAACTAAGGGATATTAAGGCCTCCTTTTAATAGAGAAACAGAACAAAGCATTAACACATGGTGAATACATGTACTCCTCTAACTACGGTCATCACCGGGAGTGATTCCGGTTATTGTCACTCCGGGGTTGCCGGGTCATAACACGTAGTAGGTGACTATAACTTGCAAGATCAGATCTAGAACATGATTATAATGATGATAACATAAACAGTTCAGATCAGAATTCATGGCACCCGGGCCCAAAGTGTCAAGCATTAAGCATGGCAAAGTCATAGCAACATCAATCTCAAAACATAATGGATACTAGGGATCGGCCCTAACAAAACTAACTAGATTACATGATGAATCTCATCCAACTCCTCACAGACTAGCGAGACTATGAAGGAATTACTCAGTCCCGATGGGGAGCATCATGGAATTGGCAATGGAGAAGGGTTGGTGATGAAGAAGGACGAAGACCCCCCTCTCCGGAGCCCCAAACGGACTCCAGATCTGGCCTCCTGAGGAAGAACATGAGGTGGCAGCGGCTCCGTCTCGTAGATCGCGATAATTCTTTCTCCCTGATTTTTTCTTCGAAAATGTGAACTTATAGTATCAGGGTTGGCATCTACGGGGCCACCAGGTGGGGGCAACCCACCTGGGCGCGCCAGGAGGGGGGGCACCCTGGTGGGTTGTGTCCACCCAGGTGCCCCCCTCCGGTGGTTCTTGGCTCCAGTATTTTTCTTTTATTATATAAAAAATCCTCGCAAAGTTTCGTTCTATTCTGAGAACTTTTATTTCTGCACAAAAACAACACAATGGTAGTTCTGCTGAAAACAACGTTAGTCCGGGGTTAGTTTCGTTCAAATCATGCAAATTAGAGTCCAAAACAAGAGGAAAAGCGTTAGGAAAAGTAGATACTTTGGAGACGTATCAGTGCCCCGAGGGGGGCACAACCCACCTGGGCACGCCTGGGCCCCCAAGCGCTCCCAGGTGGGTTGTGCCCACCTCAGTGGTCTCCCGCACGGCCTCTTCGCTTTATAAATACTCAATATTTCAGAAACCCTAAAGGAGTGGATGATATTTTGTTCCAGCCGCCATAAGTTCCAGAACCACCAGATCCAATCTAGAGCCCTTTTCCGGCACTCCGCCCGGGGGAACACGATCACGGTGGGGTTCATCATCCTCATTGGTGCCTCTCCAATGATGCGTGAGTAGTTTACCACAGACCTACGGGTCCGTAGGTAGTAGCTAGATGGCTTCTTCTCTCTTTGTATCTCAATACAATGGTCTCTTGGAGATCTATTTGATGTGATGACTTTTTGCGGTGTGTTTGTTGGGATCCGATGAATTGTGAGTTTATGATCAGGTTTGCCTTGATTTAATATCCATTCTTGATTATTATAGCCTCATATTTCTTCTTCGATATTTGGGTTTTGTTTGGCCAACTTGATCTATTTATCTTGCAATGGGAAGATGTGCTTTGTAATGGGTTCGATCTTGCGGTGTCCTTTCCAAGTGACATAAGGGGCAGCAAGGCACGCACGTACCGTTGCTATTAAGAATGAAAAGATGGGGTATATTCCTACAAGAATAGATCTTGTCTACATCATGTCATCGTTCTTATTGCACTACTCCATTTTTCCATGAACTTAATACACTAGATGCATGCTGGATAGCGGTCGATGTGTGGAGTAATAGTAGTAGATGCAGGCACGAGTTGGTCTACTAATCTTGGACGTGATGCCTATATACACGATCATTGTCTTGGATATCGTCATAATTATTTGCTTTTCTATCAATTGCCCAACAGTAATTTGTTTGCCCACCATATGCTATTTTGTTGAGAGAAGCCACCAGTGAAATCTATGGTCCCCGGGTCTATTTTCCAATCATATACTTTCATATCTATATTGCCAATTGTTTTTTTCTTTATTTGCAACTTTTATTTTCAGATCTATATTATCAAAAGCCCCAAAAATACCTTGCTGCGTTTTATTTGCATCTTTCAATCTACTACAATTTTATCCTATCCTTACGTCACTTTTTGGCATCGTTACCGGGAAGGGACTGACAACCTCTTTAACATGTCGGGTTGCAAGTATTTGTTCTTTGTGTGCAGGTACCATTTACACAGTGTTGCTTGGTTCTCCTACTGGTTCGATAACCTTGGTCTCATCACTGAGGGAAATACCTTAACATTGATGTGCTGCATCATCCCTTATTGCTTGGGGAAATATCAACGCATCTCAAGCAACATCAAAGGAACTTTCTGGCGCCGTTGCCGGGGAAACATCATCAACATCTATCAGGTTCCTAATCACAAATCTCATATCCTTGCAATTTACATCATTTGCCATTTGCCTCTCATTTTCATCTCCCCCAGTTCACAAAAATTTGCCGTGTTTATTCGCCCTCCTTTTCCGTCAGATCTCTTACCTTGCTTGTCACCATGAGTGATTTTGGTATGGCAGAAACAGATGATGTCCTGACTCCTAAAATTGTAAGATCAGGCAATATGGATGCTAAAACCTTTGTTTTGGGTCAAGGGAATATTATGGGGAAAAACATATCCAAGAGTTTTTCAATTGTGTTGGAAATTTGACTCCTGATGACATCCTGATACTAAAAAGAACAAAATCTTATGCGGAAGCTATTTCAGCGTTAGTACTGAAACTTGAGAATAGATTTATTCGTACCCATCCTACCTTGCAAAGATTGTATTTTGAGTTACCCACTTTAAAGGATCCCAAAGCTAAAAAGTTAGCTACACGTATCCTTTTGAATGAATTTTATTACATATTACGGGAGGCTAGGGAATTTTTTGATTTTTATGGTATGAACCATGAATAACCGGTCATAGATGAGATCCTCTACAATAGTGATTATATGTTGAGACACTTGCTTGGTAACAATCAAATTTTTGATGAAAATCTTACAAAGGAAGTCCTCGTTCTAGATATAATCCAACAAGTTTTTAATGATGTCAATCAACAATACTCTTGGATCGTTGCCGGTAATCAAAGGGGGTATAAAGTTGGGCAACTTGATAATGCTAAAATTTCTATGGACAATGTTTTCCAAGTTATTTTTGCTAAGCCGAAAATAAGACCAATGATGACAATACTTGAGATCTTGGTGTTATGCCTAGCTAAGGGCGTAAAACAATAGCGCTCGTTGGGAGGGAACCCAACTTGTATATTTTTGCTTTTTGGTTTTCTTGTTGTTTTCCATAAAATACCCAATAATACCTCTGGTTTGATGTGTTTTTGTGGTTTAAATAAATGTTTGTGCCAAGCAAAGCCTTTGCGATGATTTGGTTCATAGTTGATTTGATCGCGTGGAAATTCAGAGACTTTTGCGTCCAGAATTAGAATTTCTGACGATTACTGGAGCGTGATAAACTCTTATTTTTTTGACGTTTTCAATATACAAAACTTCCACGTTATCCTAAGTTTTCAGAATTTTTAGAGTTATAGAAGTATGGTCAAAAATCGTATCTTTACAGACTGTTCTATTTTTGAAAGATTCTGTTTTCGTTGTGTTATGTGCTTATTTTGATTGTTCTATGGTTTCTTTTGAAGAGTTTTTGCCATAGAAAAGTTAGAATACAGTAGGTATAATAAAATTACAAAATATGAATTGGTTTGCTACTATACTTAGAGTAAAGATTGGTTTTGTTATACTAATAGATCTCATGAGGTTTTGTTGAGTTTTGTGTGATTGAACTTTTAAGTTTTGGGTGAGATCGCGATGGATGAAGGAATAAGTAGCAGCAAAAGGCTAAGCTTGGGGATGCCCGAGGCACCCCAAGATAATATTCAGGAAGTATCAATCAACTAAGCTTGGGGATGCTCCCAGTGGCATCCCCTCTTTCTTCTAAGAACCATCGGTATTTTACTTGAGACTATATTTTTATTCGTCACATATTATGAGTTTTGCTTGGAGCGTCTTGTATGATATGAGTCTTTTCTTGTTTTCCTTTTAATTTTTAATAAGTATCCTTGCTATACACACATATTTAAGAGAGCCAAATTGTGCTATGCTTGCTCCTATGCTTCACTTAAATTTTTTAGAGCCATGGAATTGCTCTAGTGCTTCACTTATATCTTTTTGAGCATGGTGTGCTTTTTTATCTTTGAACAAATTCTCTCATGCTTCACTTAGATTAATTTGAGAGAAAGAAATATGATGCTCATGTTCTTCACCTATATTTGTTTAAGCTTATCAAAAGCAACATATGAAACTAGTCCCAAAGTGATAGATATCCAAGGGGGATATAATAAAAAATTTCATGAAGATCTTGGACAAAATAAACTTGATTCTTTGTAATAGTTTTGAGATATGATGATAGTGATATATGAGCCATGTTAATGAGTAATTATGTTTTAGTAAGAATGTTGACGTTAAGGTTTGTGATTTCCTATGCAAGCATGAAAGTCAATAGTTATGCAATGAAATTACATCCTACTTGTGTTGCACTATTCGGTGTTAGTTATGTTTAATGTTCTCTTATGATGGTTTTCGTTCCTTGGTTGGTTGCTTCTCAATCTCTTGCTAGCCACCACTTTGTACTAAGCCGAAATACTACTTGTGCATCCAATTCCTAAAACCCAAGTTGTGCCAAATGAGTCCACCATACCTACCTATATGCGGTATTTTCTTGCCGTTCTAAGCAAATTTGTATGTGCCAACTCTAAATTCAAAATAAATTTCTCTTTTGTGTGCCTGTACCTCTCATGAAGCGGCGATGGGTGGCTAATATTTTTCATGCTAGATGTGTTATTCTCAAGATGAGTGTTTATTCAGTTGTCATTGCACGAGAGTATGGGGTAATAGGGATTCCCAGTCCCGAAATGAAAAAGAAAATTTACTTTATGTTGTCAAATAATAAATTCCTTGGAAAGTGTTGGTATGGAGGGCAACCGTGCGGCTAGCCATGGCTTGTGAATGTTTGGTGGAAAAAGGAATAAACTTTATTTTAGGTTTGGGAATCGCCTATGATATATGGGAAATTTTTGTTTTTACCACTCTAGATTTCGCCAATTTTCCTTATGCCACTCTAGATTTTGACATTTCACTTTTGCCACTCTTAGTTTTTGACAATTATCACTTTTGCCATTCCTGTGGCAAAAGCAATATTATCAGAGTGGCGATTGTGATAATTTTCAAAAGCTAAGGGTGGCAGAAATAAAATAAAATTATTTTGCTTTTGCTATAGAATGGCAATTGTGATAACTGTCAGAAGCTAAGAGTGGCAAAAGTGAAATGTCAAAATCTAGAGTGGCATAAGAAAAATTGGCAAAATCTAGAGTGGCAAAAACAAAATTTTCCGATGATATATCTGACATGGAAAGTGTTGGGAACTCTAAGTCGTTCTCGTTGACGAGAAAAGCACGTCACCCAAAAAAGTTGTCTCTCAATTTAAGCTTTGAGCTTTGGCACCTCTACAAATTCCTACTTCCCTATGTGAAGGGCCTATATTTTACTTTATGCAATTTTTATTTTTATTTGAGTCTCCATCTTCTCTTATAAAGCACCAACTACGGAACACTATTATCACACATGAGCATTGGATGTAGCTAATATTTGGATGTGTTGCATGAATGGATCAATGGATGAGCATGCTGGGCTAGGGATAACTTGCTTTAGTATTGATATTTAGAAAGACATGGTTGTTTGTTGATATGATTGAGTATTAAAGTCCTCATGTCAAAACTAGACTATTGCTTTGAACCATATAAAAGTCCAAATGTCCATGCATGCTATAAAGGAAAGAATATGTGATGAACATGATAGGCAACATTCCACATAAAAAATTCTGTTTTTATCATTTACCTATGCGAGGACGAGTAGGAATTAATCTTGGGGATGCTGATACGTCTCCAACATATCTATAATTTTTGACTGTTCCATGATGTTATATTATCATTCTTGGATGTTTTACAATCATTTTATATCATTTTTTGAGACTAACATATTGACATAGTGCCAAGTGCCAGGTGCTGTTTTCTGCTTGTTTTTTACATCGCAGAAAATTAATATCAAACGGAGTCCAAATGCAGTGAAACCTTTTGTGGATCTTTTTGGATCAGAAGACATCTAATGGGATAGAGAAGCACCTGGGAGGGGGGGG
>LR738713.1:692497576-692515374 GCA_902687465.1 Secale cereale
CCCCCCCCCCCCCCCACACACACACACATGCACGCTCACGCACGCACACGCGCACACACACACACATTTGAAAAATGTTGATAAAGTATTTAAAAAAATGTTGAATCTGTATGGAAAATTAGTTTATCATGTATTAAAAAAATGATGAACCTTTTTGGTCATGTATAGAAAAATGGTAATCCATGTGAACTTTAAGCTTGCTAACCACATGTACCACGCGGTAGAAAAATGGTAATCCGTTCAACAAACAACAAAAAACCGAGAAAATAATAATGAAAAACAAGCTCTTTTCCCTATAAGTAGGCTGTGCCCTTTTATTCAACACGAACGTGGTGCTTACCCAATGGTTAGCTTCAGTACTACTCATCGAGGAGATATAGCGCTCTCGCTCTTAGGGCGCTGATAGGGTTTGGTGGCCCAACGAGTGGGACGCCCATAGACGAGCATGGCCTTTGCACGAGTTTCAAGATGCATATATATTTTCCAGAGACTTCAAGAAAATATATCTACATTTTCCATGCCCCTCATCAAAAAAAAATAAATACATTTTCCGTGGATTGCTCATCCTGAGGTGATGCTTCCCTTTTTCTTCAGTTTTGTTTACATTTTATTCTTTTAATGAACTAGCACAAATGCCCTATGTGTCCATTAAAAAGTTCACCAGAGTGGCACGATGACATCTTTAAATATTACTCTTTCGTACAATCCCATGAAATCTTGTATCTGCCACAACCCACAATCCCATAATAAATATCTCTCTCTCTCTCTCTCACACTCTCTCTCTTGGGGTCTTTTACTCTTTGTATGCTTTCATCCCATGCATCCCACACAGCGTTCATGTCCTCCTCTATTTCTTGCGAGAAAACTTCGATGTATTCATCAACTGCCAAGGTAGTACAACAAACACCGGAAGTAAAAAATTATACGCGCCGCCATCATCGCCCCTCCATCACCGCAACTGGACAAGCCTTATTGTAGTAGACAGTCGAGAAGTCACAAGAGAAGAGGCAGCCTGGCTACCGCCCGACGAGAGGAAACCCTAGGCTTTTTGTGCCCTCCTCTATTTATCTCATGCAGGGCCCAATCCAAGTTATTTTTTGTGGATTACCGTTTGTTTGTTGCTTCCCCAAGCGGCTCATTGTTTGTACAGTCAACCTCACGCAAGTATATAATTTGGTCAAATTTTGTATTAAAAAGTGAGGTGGGACTATTTTATTGGCAAACAAACCACTTTCTTGTATAGTTATCAGTTTTTTTAGACAAGCATAGTCATCAGCTGGCTCTTTTTTTTTGTGAGAAGTCATCAGCTAGCTCTAGTGTGTTGTTTTTGGTTTAATAGTTAGCTTTTTTTTTTAGAATCACAGCGCACTTTATTGCCTAAGTTCAATGTTTACAGGGATACATAAATGAGCAGGTGGTGCATCAAGCCACACATGCCTACCTATATCAAGAGACGTAGCCATACGTGCTAGTCTGTGAGGCTCCCCATTACATTCGCGCTGTTCATGACTAAAAAGACAAGCCCTAAATAAATTGCTTCGTTCTTTGATCTCATGAAACACCATACAATGTCCACTAGGTTTTTTTGGTGCTTCGATTTCCCGGACCGTGAGGTCAAACAACCATGCAAGCAACGGTAGTTTCTTTTATTCTGGAAAGCCTACCCATATACTTATGACCCGTAATAAAACAAAATTGAAGGCCCACTTGCTTGCTCGGCTCCTGGCCTAGTACCGGTGGAGCGAGACACGGCCCCAAGCAGCGATCGATCCGAAAGCAGCGATGCGAAGTTAGGGCAAATCCTATACGACGCGGCGGCTTCGCTGAAGCGACTCCCCACTTGGGCCGGCCCATGTACGGATTCCTGTGCCGTTTTTCCTTTGCTGTTTGTTTTCTTCGATGCTTCTGCGATTTTTTCTTTGTTTTTCTTCAGCGGTTTTTTGCTTCCAGTTTTCACTGTTTTGTCCAGTTATATGTTGTTTTGTTCCATTTTCTTATTGTTCCGTTTTGGTTCTTTTTTTATGTTTTTATTTTATTTTTCTGTTTTTGTGTTCTTCTCTTTATTTGCATATTATATAAAATGTTCATAGGTAATACAAAAATGTTCATTGTATTTAGAAAAATGTTTATTGTATATTATGAAAATTGTTCACCTTTGCATATAAAAATGTTCATTGTATATTATGAAATTGTTCAATGTTTTTTTTACTAATTTTCAATGCGTATTCGACAATTGTTCAACACATATATTCATATTTTTCAAAATGTTCATCGTATATTAAGAAATGGTCATCGTGTATTATTTAAAATGTTCAATGGATATCACAAATGTTCAGTATATGTTTTTCGATTTTTTTCTCCAAAAGATTACGATACTGATTGAGTCGCACCTCTACTTTATCACCAGAACTCGCTAGGTGTAATGGTTAGGGGCACTAGGTAACGAGAGTGAGGTTGTGAGGTCGAATTCTCGCGGGTGCTAACTTTTTGGTTATTATTTAACTTGCCTGGAGCTCGTTTTACCTACTAATGGGCCAGCCCATTTGCTCTGCATTCAGCGAAGGCCCAGCAATTTGCCGCTGGCGGGCGGCCAATAGGAGCTCCCTCGAATTAGTACCACCTTCACCTAAAAAAAATAGTACCACCTCGCGCATATATTTTAAATATAATATCACTTAGGCGGGACGAAATTAAGAATATCACCTTTCTTTATTAGTAGGTATATATAGATATAGATATAGAATATAGATTTTTGCGAAAAAGAAAATGTTTCTGCAAGTCAAAACATGTTCCTGGATATAAAATATTTATGTATATTTCAAAATAAGTTTGTATATCGGCATTAAAAGGTATCCACCTTATTGAAAAATGTTCAACAAATATTTTAAAAATACAGTATATTTTAAAAGGATCATTGTCTACTTCACAAAGTCTATCATGTGATGTTTCTCCATGTGTTCAAAATGTTTGTTGAATATCAATTTTTTTTTCTTTCAGAAAAGGTTCCTCCTATCTTTTTTTTAAATCATTGTATATTCTAAGAAAATGATTGTCACACATCATAAAGTTGTTCATCATGTAATAAAAAATATTCATCATGTATAGCAAAATGTTCATTATGTAATTATTTTTTATCATGTACTAAAAATCGTGCATCATGTAATTAATAATATACATGGCAATACTCAGTGGTGTTTAATTGTGTTAAACTATGGACCACTAGTACTAGTCGGATCACTGCCATATAGTTAGGTGATATAAATTACCTAAGTTTTAGAATGTCTTGTTTAAGAGACTCAGTATTTTTTGTTTTGATTGGAATTCCTTTCCTTTATGGAATACCATTCTGAACTTAATTAACTATTTTCATTTTCCCTTCTTTTTATCCCCCCGTCTTATCTTATATGGGGGATTACCATATATCTATATATGGAGTATACTTGATATATAAATAGATATAAATAGATTTAAATGATAAACCCATCTATATATTCTATATTATTAAAAAACAAGAATTAAATATATAAATAAAAAATGTTAAAAAATTCTTGTTGTCTTATCCGCATTAGACAAAATGAAGTAAAAAATAATTCAAAATTTAAGTATCTTTCAGTATCTAAGTATAAATACTAATAAAAAGAAGGAAGAAGGATTGATTGAGTAATTTACGAGGGTGGGTGGCCCCTCACATAGAATTAACTCTCAGCTACTGCTTGTTGAGACAACTCAATTGTCCACTTCCTGCGCATACATGCCACATCTATGGATTCCACCTCATCCGTTCAAGGATCTTCTCTGAAGGATAATAGCTTGCTCTCGCCTAAGGGTTCTTAGATTACCAAGTAAGGGAGGGAGGTAGAAATCACACTAATTATATTTCTCTCAACATGCATAAGAAATACTACATATATTCCCTATATATTAATGACTATATAATAATCAAATAAAAAATATTATATATGTTTTTCTTTTCATTTAAATTTCATCCAAAAATATTGCAACTAATCATGCGGCAACGCGTGGGGTATCATGTGGTTAAATTATATGGACAACCATTCTTCCTAGATAAGTTGTGTTTTCCTCTCAAGAACCAAAGGCTATCATCTAACTACATTTGCTTAGTTCATCATTGTAGGTGCCAAAACCGGTAGATGTCAGGTAGGGGGTCGCGAGCTGTGGATCTTGGATCAAAGGGTTAACAAGGAACACAGAGACATTATTGACCTAGGTTCGGGCCCTCTCGAAGAGGTAAAACCCTACGTCCTGCTAGATTGTATTGATGTGTATGTATGATGGTTACATAGTTGATCTACCTCGAGATCAGATGAACTAAATCCTAGATGAGTAGGATGATGGTTCTAGCCTCTACGCTCTAAACCCTCTGGTTTATATAGACACCAGGGGTACCTAGGGTTACACATAGTCGGTTACCATTGGGGGATTAACATGCATATTCCTGTATCTTTTCGTGGAGGGCACGCCAAGTCTTCGAAGGTTTCCTTCTAGACTACGGGATCGCCTATAGTCCGGTCTTCCTTTGTTGAATAGAAAATAGCCCAATAGCCTAGCCCATGAGAAATAGGACGACAACTCGAGTGTTGGGGAATGAAGCATGAAAATCAATTTTTTCCTACGAAACACCCAAGGTCCAATCTAGGAGATGTATAGCTACGAGAGGGGAGTGTGTCTACATACCCTTCTAGACCGAAAGCGTTAAAGATCTAGAGATCATGGTTGGCGTAGTCATACTCGCGTCACGATCCAATCCGATCCAAGTACCGAACGGATGACACCTCCGAGATTAGCACACGTTAAGCTCGATGACGTCCTCTCCTTATTGATCCAGCAAGCGAGGGAGAGGAGGTAGATGAGATTGGAACCAACACGACGGTATGGTGGTGGTGGTGGCAGCGGAATTTCGGCAGGGCTTCGTCAAGCGCGTACCGGAGGGACGTGAAATGGGAGCGGGAACGAGCCAGGGTCAAGGGGTGGCCACCCCTATGCGCCTCCCCCCTCTATATATAGTCTAGGGGCAGGGGAGGACATCCAAAACCCATCTAGGGCTGGCCACAAGGTTGAAATCCCTTTAAATTGGGCTTGTCTCTAGATTCAACCCTTTAAATTTAGAGATAAGACCCTATCTCTAGATTTAAATAACATGTGCCTTGGGGAGTGGGGTGGCCGACCTATGTGGGCTGTAGCCCAGCCCTCGGTCTATGTGGGCCCTTCCTAGGTCATTGGGCCCCACGGTGGAACTCCCGGAACCTTTCAAAACCTTCTCGGTACAATACCAAAAAGTCGAACTTTTTCCGGAACCCAAAATATGACTTCCCATATATAATATTTACCTCCGGACCATTCCGGAGCTCCTCGTGATATCCCGGATCCCATCTGCGACTCCGAACAACCTTCAGACTTTCCGCTATTAATATCTCAATACTACCCTAGCGCTTCCGAACGTTAAGCGTGCGACCCTATGGGTTCGAGAATCATGTAGACATGATCAAGACCCCTCTCCGGCCAACAACGAATAGTGGGACCTGGATGCCCATATCGGTTTCCACATATTCCACGATGATCTTTATCGGTTGAACCACAATGTCAAGGATTCATTCAATCCCGTATGCAATTCCCTTTGTCTGGCGATATGTTACTTGCCCAAGATTCGATCATCGGTATCTCCATACCTAGTTCAATCTCGTTATCAGCAAGTCTATTTAGTTGTTCCGTAATACAAGATCCCGTGACTAACTCATTAGGCACATTGCTTGCAAGCCCTTTACGATGTTGGATTACCGAGAGGACCCAAAGATATCTCTCCGTCACATGGAGTGACAAATCCCAGTCTCGATCCATGCCAACCAAACAGGCACCTTCAGAGATACTTGTAGAGCATCTTTATGATCATCAGTTAAGAAATGACATTTGACAGCACACAAGGTATTCCTTCGATGTCCGGGACTTGCATGATCTCATGGTCGAAGGAAGAGATACTTGACATGAAGAAAGCTATAGCAAATAACTTAAACGATCCGATGCTAAGCTTACGATTGGGTCTAGTCCATCACATCATTCTCCTAATGATGTGATCCCATTATCAAATGACAACTCATTCCTATGGTCAGGAAACCTTAACCATCTTTGATCAACGATCTAGTCTAGTAGAGGCTCACTAGGGACATGGTATTTGTTTATGTATTCACACATGTATTTAAGTTTCTAGCCAATACAATTCTAGCATTAATAATAAACCTTTATCATGAACAAGGAAATATGATAATAACCAATGTATTATTGCCTCTAGGGCATATTTCCAACAATCTCCCACTTGCACTAAAGTCAGTAATCTAGTTTACATAGTTATGAATCTATCACCCATGGAATCTTGGTGCTGATCATGTTTTGCCCGTGAAAGAGGTTTTTTCAACGGGTCTGCTACATTCAGATCCTTATGTACTTTGCAAAGTTCTATGTCTCCATCCTTAACATAATTACGAATGGAGTTGAAGCGGGGCTTTATGTGCTTGGTTCTCTTGTGAAACCTGGGCTCCTTGGCAATGGCAATAGCTCCAGTCTTGTCACAAAACATAATCATTGGATCCAATGCACTAAGTATTACACACATATCAGATATGAGCCCCTTCATCCATATCCTTCTTGCGCTGCTTCCAAAGCAGCTATATACTTCGCTTCACATGTAGATCCCGCCACGATGCTTTGCTTGGAACTGCACCAACTAACCACTCCACCATTTAATATAAATACATATCCGGTTTGAGACTTAGAGTCATCCGGGTCTGTGTCGAAACTAGCATCGATGTAACCCTTTATGACGAGCTCTTCATCACCTCCATAAACGAGAAACATATCCTTATTACTCTTCAAGTTCTTTAGGATATTTTTGACCGCTGTCTAGTGATCTACTCCTGGATCACTTTGGTACCTCCCTGCCAGACTTATATGGCAAGGCACACACCAGATCCGGTACACAACATGGCATACATTATAGAGCCTATGGCTGAGGCATAGGGTATGACTTTCATCCTTTCTCTTTCTTCTGCTGTGGTCGGATTTGAGTCTTACTCAACTTCACACCTTGCAATACAGGCAAGAACCCTTTCTTTGACTGATACATTTTGAACTTCTTCAAAACTTTGTCAAGGTATGTGCTTTGTGAAAGTCCTATTAAGCGTCTCAATCTATCCCTATAAATCTTGATGCCCAATATGTAAGCAACTTCACCGAGCTCTTTCATTGAAAAACTCTTATTCAAATATCCTTTTATGATTTCCAGAAATTCTATATCATTTCCAATCAACAATATGTCATCCACATATAATATTAAAAATGCTATAGAGCTCCCACCCACTTTCTTGTAAATACTTGTATAAAACCAAAAGCTTTGATCACCTCATCAAAGTGAATATTCCAACTCTGAGATGCTTGCACCAGTCCATAGATGGATCGCTGGAGCTTGCATACTTTGTTAGCATTCTTAGGATCGACAAAACCTTTTGGTTGCATCATATACAACTCTTCCTCAAGAAATCCGTTAAGGAATGCCGTTTTGACGTCCATTTGCCAGATTTCATAATCATAAAATGCGGCAATAGCAAAGTCTCATCGTAGTTAACCCCTTGAACTTTTAGGAAACCCTTTGCGACAAGTCGAGCTTAATAAATGGTGACATTACCATTAGTGTGTGTCTTCTTATTAAAAACCCATTTATTCTCAATGGCTTTCCGATCATCGAGCAAGTCCACCAAAGTCCAAACTTTGTTCTCATACATGGATCGTATCTCGGATTTCATGCACTCAAGCCATTTGTTGGAATCCGGGCTCATTATAGCTTCTTCATAGTTCGTAGGTTCGTTGTTGTCCAACAACATGACTTATAGGACTGGATTATCATACCACTCTGGTGCGGAACGTACCCTGGTGGACCTATGAAGTTTAGTAGTAACTTGATCTGAAGTATCATGATCATCATCATTGAACCGACAGAGGTAGTTACTGATGACCCACAAGTGTAGGGGATCTATGGTAGTCCTTTCGATAAGTAAGAGTGTCGAACCCAACGAGGAGCAGAAGGAAATGATAGGCAGTTTTCATTAAGGTATTTTCTGCAAGCACTGAAATTATCGATAACAGATAGTTTTGTGATAAGGTAATTGGTAGCAAGTGACAAATAGTAAAAGTAATTAAGGTGCAGCAAGATGGCCCAATCCTTTTTGTAGCAAAGGACAAGCTTGGACAAACTCTTATATGAAGGAAAGCGCTCCCGAGGACACATGGGAATTATCGTCAAGCTAGTTTTCATCACGTTCATATGATTCACGTTCGTTACTTTGATAATTTGGTATGTGGGTGGACTGGTGCTTGGGTGCTGTCCTTACTTCGACAAGCATCCCACTTATGATTAACCTCTATTGCAAGCATCCGCAACTACAAAAGAAGTATTAAGGTGAACCTAACAATAGCATGAAACATGTGGATCCAAATAAGCCCCTTACGAAGCAAAGCATAAACTAGGGTTTAAGCTTCTGTCACTCTAGCAACCCATCATCTACTTATTACTTCCCAATGCCTTCCTCTAGGCCCAAACAATGATGAAGTGTCATGTAGTCGACGTTCACATGACACCACTAGAGGAGAGACAACATACATCTCATCAAAATATCGAATGAATACCAAATTCACATGACTACTTATAGCAAGACTTCTCCCATGTCCTCAGGAACAAAAGTAACTACTCACAAGACATAATATTGTTCATGATCAGAGGGGTATTAATATGCATAATGGATCTGAACATATGATCTTCCACCAAGTAAACCAACTAGCATCAACTACAAGGAGTAATCAACAGTACTAGCAACCCACATGTACCAATCTGAGGTTTGGGTACAAAGATTGGATACAAGAGATGAACTAGGGTCTGGGAGGAGATGGTGCTGGTGAAGATGTTGATGAAGATAACCCTCCCCAAGATGGTAGAGTTGTTGGTGATGGTGGTGGTGACGATTTCCCCCTCCCAGAGGGAAGTATCCCCGGCAAAACAGCTCTCCCGGAGCCCTAGATTGGTTTCCGCCAAGGTTCCGCCTCGAGACGGCGGCGGCTGGTCCCGAAAGCCTCCTTATGATTTTTTCCAGGTCAAAACACCCCATACAGGAGAAGATGGGCATTAGGGGGTCACCGAGTGGCCCACGAGGCAGGGGGCGCGCCCAGAGGGGGGGGGGGGGGGGGTGCCCCCACCCTCGTGGATAGGTGTGGCCCCCGCTGGCAAATCTCTTTCGCCATAATTTTTTATATTTTCTGAAACGGTGTTTCATGGAGTTTCGGAGCTTTTTGAGTTGTGCAGAATAGGTCTCCAATGTTTGCTCCTTTTCCAGCCCAGCATTCCAGCTGCTGGCATTCTCCCTCTTCATGTAAACCCTGTAAAATAAGAGAGAAAAGGCATAAGTATTGTGACATAACGTGTAATAACAACCCATAGTGCAATAAATATCAACATAAAAGCATGATGCAAAATGGACGTATCAACTCCCCCAAGCTTAGACCTCGCTTGTTCTCAAGCGAAAGCCGATATCGAAAAATATGACCACATGTTTAGAGATAAAGGTGTCGATAAAAATAAAATACGGACATGAGGGCATCATGATCATTCTTATAACATAAACACACATATATTGTCATATGATTCTTATGCTAAAGTAACAATTCATTCACAATGTCAAGTATGAATTAGAAACCTCATTGAAAACCAACAAACTATGATCTCAGTCATTGAAGCAATTGCAATTTATCATAACATCGGAAATAGTCAATGTAAGAGCTTTTCAGCAAGCCCACATACTCAACTATCATATAGTCTTTCACAATTGCTCACACTCACGCAATACTTATGGGTATGGTGTTTTAATCGGACACAGAGAAAGATAGGGGCTTATGGTATTGCCTCCCAACCTTTTACCTCAAGGGTAATATCAACAGTAATAGACCATGATAACTTATATCCAATTGGGTATATATGTCAGGATCTTTCCAACACAATGTGCTTGCCAAAGGATAAAATGTAAAAAGGAAAGGTGATTTTCACCTTGACTCTTATAAGGCAAGAATAATAGATAGGCCCTTCGCAGAGGGAAGCAGAGGTTGTCATGTGCTTTTATGGTTGGATGCACAAAGTCTTAGCACAAAAGAACGTCACTTTATATTGCCACTTGTGATAAGGACCTTTATTATGCAGTCCATCGCTTTTATTACTTCCATATCACAAGATCGTATAAAGCTTATTTCCTCCACACTAATAAATCATACATATTTTAGAGAGTTTGCAACAATGACAACTTACTTGAAGGATCTTACTCAATCCATAGGCAGGTATGGTGGACTCTCATGGCAAAACTGGGTTTAAGGATGTATGGAAGCTCAACATGTTGGATGATCCGTGACAATATACTTTGTTTTGAATATAAGAAAACATAACCCATTATGTCGTCTTCCTTGTCCAACATCAACTCTTTAGCATGTCATATTTTAATGAGTGCTCACAATCATAAAAGATGTCCAAGATATATATTTGTATGTGAAACCTTTGTTTCTTTATTACTTCCTATTAATTGCAATGATGACCAAAACTATGTTTGTCAACTCTCAACAACTTTTATTCATCATACTCTTTATATGTGAAGTCATTACTTCCCATAAGATCAATATGATCTCTTTGATACCTTTTATATTTTCTATTATTCTCTCATGACCATAACGAGGAAATCAAGCCCTTGACTCAACACTAATCTTTATTATATAGCTCACGGACTCGATTACAAAGGTAAAGATAAAAAAGCAAAAGCTCACAACTAGATCATGCTAACTTTATTCTACTAGATCAAGATATTACCAAAAGGATTGAACTAAGAAAAACGGTAAAGATAGGAGTGTGATGGTGATACGATACCGGGGCACCTCCCCCAAGCTTGGCAGTTGCCAAGGGGAGTGCCCATACCCATATGATTATGTCCCCTTCTTCGGAGGTGGTGATGTAGGCTTCTTCCCTAGCTTGCGCTTAAGGACAAAATTTTGCTCCTTTAGGTCATTGATCTCCTGTTCAAGGTTTAATATCTTCTTGCATAGTGCTTGCTTGTTTTCCTGCAAGAGGCGAAAAGGGATAAACACGATCTTAGGTTTCTTTGCTCCGTCGGGGAGGCTTGACTTTTTGAAGTCCACATGCATGTCCCCGGGTTGAGGTAGTGGGACTTCGTCTTCATCTGAGCTGGTCTAATCCCTTCTCTTGGGATCATGGTCTTCTTCTTCCTCCGTGGTCCAACCATAATGCTCCCTGTCCCCATAGATCTTAGGGTCAGCAAGGAGATCGGCCACATAGCTTTGTCCCTCCGAATCCTGGGACGACATATCGCTCCACTCTGCGATAGAAACAACTCGAAACAAAAACATAGGATTTTTGCGTGATACGGTGGTCAAAACCTTCGGGAAAATATATAATGAATTTTTACCGACCAAAAGAAGTATCGTGCAAGAAATCGGAGTCCGGGAGGCACACGAGGTGCCCACGAGGCAGGGGGCGCGCCCAGGGGAAGGGGGCACGCCCTCCACCCACGTGGATGCCTCGTGTCCTTTCCAGAATGCCTCTTATTTTTCTAATTTTCTAATATTCCAAAACGGTGAAAAATTGCCATTAGAACTGTTTTGGAGTCGGTTTACTTACCGGACCACATACCTCTTCCTTTTCGGGGTCTGAATCATTCTGGAAAGTGTCACTTATGTATTCCTCCGGGGTTACGGTTTCAATAACATTGGTTTCAACATTTATAGGGTTACCAGAGATATACTGTTTGATTCTTTGACCGTTCACCACCTTCGGATTCGTGCCTTCGAAGTTGTTGATTTTTATGGCACCGGAACGATAGACCTCCTCGATAACGTAAGGACCTTCCCATTTAGAGAGAAGTTTTCTTGCAAAATATCTTAAATGAGAGTTGTATAGCAAGACATAATCACCTACGTTAAACTCACGCTTTTGTATCCTTTTGTCATGCCATCTTTTAACCTTTTCTTTTAACAGCTTGGCATTCTCATAAGCTTGGGTTCTCCATTCATCAAGAGAGCTAATGTCAAATAACCTCTTCTCACCGACAAGTTTGAAATCATAATTGATCTCTTTAATAGCCCAATATGCCTTATGTTCTAGCTCGAGAGGTAAGTGACATGCTTTTCCATAATCCATCTTATATGGAGACATACCCATAGGATTTTTGTATGCAGTTCTATAGGCCCATGATGCATCATCAAGTCCCTTGGACCAATTCTTTCTAGACCTATTAACTATCTTTTGCAAAATTAATTTCAGCTCTCTGTTACTTAGTTCTACTTGACCACTAGTCTGTGGGTGATAAGGGGATGCAATTCTATGGTTAACATCATACTTAGCAAGCATCTTACGGAAAGCACCATGAATAAAGTGTGAACCACCATCAGTCATTAAATATCTAGGGACTCCAAACCTCGGAAAAATAACTTCTTTAAGCATCTTAATAGAGGTGTTGTGATCAGCACTACTAGTTGGAATAGCTTCTACCCACTTAGTAATGTAATCAACAACAACTAAAATATGTGTGTACCCATTTGAGGAAGGAAACGATCTCATATAATCAAAGCCCCAAACATCAAATGGTTCAATAACAAGTGAATAATTCATAGGCATTTCTTGACATCTACTAATATTACCAATTCTTTGACATTCATCACAAGATAAGACAAACTTACGAGCATCCTTGAAGAGAGTAGGCCAATAAAAACCAGATTGCAATACCTTATGTGCAGTTCTATCTCCAGCATGGTGTCCTCCATAAGCTTTGGAGTGGCACTTGCGTAGGATCTGTTTCTGTTCATGCTCAAGTACACAACGTCTAATAATACCATCTACTCCTTCTTTATAAAGATGTGGGTCATCCCAGAAGTAATACCTCAAATCATAGAAGAACTTTTTCTTTTGCTGGTATATATGTGAAGCTAGGTGGTATAAACTTAGCAACAATGTAATTAGCATAATCAGCATACCATGGAGCAGTACGAGAAGTATTTATGACAGCTAATTGTTCATCAAGAAAGCTATCATCAATAGGTTGTGGGTCATCAAGAATATTCTCTAGCCTAGACAAGTTGTCTGCAACGGGGTTCTGCGCTCCCTTTCTATCAATAATATGCAAATCAAATTCTTGCAGCAAGAGAGCCCATCTAATAAGTCTAGGTTTAGCATCTTTCTTTTCCATAAGGTATTTGATAGCAGCACGATCAATGTGAATAGTTACTTTAGAATCAACAATATAAGGTCTAAACTTATCACAAGAAAATACAACTGCTAAAAATTCCTTCTCAGTAGTAGCATAATTTCTCTGAGCACTGTCTAGAGTTTTACTAGCATATTGGATAACATACAATTTCTTATCAACTCTTTGCCCTAGAACAACACCTACAGCATGATCACTAGCATCACACATAATCTCAAAGGGTAAATTCCAGTCAGGAGGCTGGACAATAGGTGCAGAGATCAATGCTTTCTTAAGTATTTCAAATGCTTCTAAACATCATTAAAGACAAAATGGACATCTTTTTCTAAGATATTAGTCAGAGGCCTGGAGATTTTGGAGAAGTCCTTAATGAACCTCCTATAAAACCCAGCATGGCCAAGGAAACTTCGTACACCTTTGATGTCCTTGGGACACAACATCTTTTCAATAGCATCAACCTTAGCCTTGTCAACTTCAATACCTCTTTCAGAAATTTTATGTCCCAAGATGATGCCTTCATTAACCATAAAGTGGCACTTCTCCCAATTCAAGACAAGATTAGTGTCTTCACATCTCTGCAAAACTCGATCAAGGTTGCTCAAGCAATCATCAAAAGAAGTTCTGTAAACGGAGAAGTCATCCATGAAAACCTCAACAATCTTTTCACAAAAATCAGAGAATATAGCCATCATGCATCTTTGAAAGGTAGCAGGTGCATTACATAGACCAAAAGGCATACGTCTATAAGGAAAGGTACCGAAAGGACAAGTAAAAGTGGTCTTTTCTTGATCCCCTTTTGACACAGGTATTTGAGAGAAACCAGAATAACCATCTAGAAAGAAAAAAATGAGTATGTTTGGATAACCTTCTAGCATTTTATCAATAAAAGGCAAAGGGTAATGATCTTTCTTAGTAGCTTTATTTAATTTGCAGAAATCAATTACCATCCTATAACCTGTAACAATTATTTGCGGGATCAATTCATCTTTATCATTAGGAACAACGGTCATACCTCCCTTCTTAGGGACACAATGGACATGACTTACCCACTGGCTATCAGCAACTGGATAGATAATACATGCCTCTAGAAGCTTTAGTATTTCCTTCCTTACCACTTCTTTCATCTTAGGATTTAACCGTCGTTGATGATCAATAACTGGTTTAGCGTCCTCTTCCAATTTTATCTTGTGTTGGCATAAAGTGGGACTAATGCCCTTAAGATCATCCAGAGTATATCCAGCACGATGCTTCTTCAGTGTTTTTAATAATTTTTCTTCTTCCTGCTCCGAAAGGTTAGCACTAATAATAATAGGATATATCTTCTTTTCATCAAGATAAACATACTTGAGATTATCAGGTAATGGTTTAAGTTCAAACACGGGATCACCCTTGGGTGGAGGAGGATCCCCTAGGATTTCCACATGCAAGTTGTTTTTCAATACGGGTCCCTGCTTAAAGATTATTCCATCTATTTCCGTTCTCCCATTCATATACATGTCATTTTCATGGTCTAGCAAATATTGTTCTAAGGGATCATTAGGGGGCACATCAATAGAAGCAAGACCAATAATTTCATCCTTACTAGGCAATTATTTATCACGGGGTTGTCTATGAAATTTAGCAAAGTTAAAATCATGAGACATATCCCCTAAACCAATGGTAACAATATCTTTTACACAATCTATCTTAGCATTAACAATATTCAAGAAGGGTTTACCAAATATAATGGGACAAAAGTCATCTTGTGGGGAACTGAGAACAAGAAAATCAGCAGGGTATTTGACTTTCCCACACAAGACTTCAACATCTCTAACAATCCCAAGTGAGCTAATAGTGTCTCTATTAGCAAGCTTAATAGTGACATCAATACCTTCTAACTCAGTAGGTGCAATATGATGCATAATTTCTTTATATAAGGAAATAGGTATTACACTAGCTCTAGCACCTACGTCACATAAACCATGATAACAATGATTTCCTATTTTAACAGAAATAACAGGCAAGCCTATAGCAGGTCTATGTTTATTCCTAGTATCGGGTTTGGCTATTCTAGTAGCTTCCTCTTGGAGGTAAATAACATGTCCATCTAAATTTTCAACCAAGAGACCCATAATCATAGCAACACTAGGTTCAACTTTAATTTGCTCAGAGGGTGTAGGTGTTCTAATATTACTCTTACGAACCACAGTTGAAGCTTTAGCATGATCCTTTATTCTAACAAGGAAAGGTGGTTTCTCAAAATAAGCAGTAGGAACAATAGGATCAACATTATAAGTGATAGTCTTTTCTTCAACTTTAACAGGTTCAACTACTTTTACTTCAATGGGAGGATGGTATTTAAACCACTTCTCCTTGGGGAGGTCAACATAAGTAGCAAATGATTCACAGAAAGAAGCTACTATCTCAGAATCAAGTCCATATTTAGTACTAAATTCACGAAAAACACCGATATCCATAGAAGCTTTAACACAATCAAACTTAGGGGTCATACTTGACTCTTTACCTTCGTCGAGATCCCAATCTTCAGAGTTGTGTTTAATTCTTTCCAATAAATCCCATTTGAATTCAACAGTCTTCATCATAAAAGAACCAGAACAAGAATTATCGAGCATGGTGCGATTACTGAGAGAAAGCCGAGCATAAAAATTTTGAATGATCATTTTTCTTGAGAGCTCATGATTGGGGCATGAATATAACATTGACTTAAGCCTCCACCAAGCTTGAGCGATGCTTTCTCCTTTGCGAGGCCAAAAATTGTATATATAATTACGATCACGATGAACCTGATGCATAGGGTAAAACTTTTGATGAAATTCCAACTTCAGTCGATTATAGTTCCATGATCCAATATCATCGCATAGCCTAAACCATGCCAATGCATCTCCCTTCAAAGATAAAGGGAAGTCTTTCTTCTTGATAACATCCTCGGGCATACCTGCAAGCTTAAATAATCCACACACTTCATCCACATAGATTAGGTGTAAATCGGGATGTAGTGTTCCATCTCCTGTAAAGGGATTATCTAGCAGTTTCTCTATCATACCCGAAGGAATTTCAAAGCAAACATTTTCAGTAAGTTCAGTATGTTGAGGAGCAACTCTTTGCTCTTCTGCTCGGGGTGAAGATACCCCGAACAAGCCCCCCAAAGGATTATGAGCCATAGTAACAAGTAACAATAAATTTCAGCACACTATGTAAATTTTCCCTTATCAAATTCCACTTCCCAAAGGCGCTTCACTCCCCAGCAATGGCGCCAGAAAAGAGTCTTGATGAGCCACAAATGTAGAGGATCTATCATAGTCCTTTTGATAAGTAAGAGTGTCGAACCCAACGAGGAGCAGAAGGAAATGATAGGCAATTTTCAGTAAGGTATTTTCTGCAAGCACTGAAATTATCGATAACAGATAGTTTTGTGATAAGGTAATTGGTAGCAAGTGAAAAATAGTAAAAGTAAATAAGGTGCATCAAGATGGCCCAATCCTTTTTGTAGCAATGGAAAAGCCTGGACAAACTCTTATATGAAGGAAAGCGCTCCCGAGGACACATGGGAATTATCATCAAGCTAGTTTTCATCACGTTCATATGATTCAGGTTCGTTACTTTGATAATTTGGTATGTGGGTGGACCAGTGCTTGTGTGGAATCCTTACTTGGACAAGCATCCCACTTATGATTAACCTCTATTCCAAGCATCCGCAACTACAAAAGAAGTATTAAGGTGAACGTAACCATAGCATGAAACATGTGGATCCAAATCAGCCCCTTACGAAGCAACGCGTAAACTAGGTTTTAATCTTCTGTCACTCTAGCAACCCATCATCTACTTATTACTTCCCAATGCCTTCCTCTAGGCCCAAACAATGGTGAAGTGTCATGTAGTCGATGTTCACATGACACCACTAGAGGAGAGACAACATACATCTCATCAAAATATCGAATGAATACCAAATTCACATGACTACTTATAGCAAGACTTCTCCCATGTCCTCAGGAACAAAAGTAACTACTCACAAGACATAATATTGTTCATGATTAGAGGGGTATTAATATGCATAATGGATCTGAACATATGATCTTCCACCAAGTAAACCAACTAGCATCAACTACAAGGAGTAATCAACACTACTAGCAACCCACATGTACCAATCTGAGGTTTGGGTACAAAGATTGGATACAAGAGATGAACTAGGGTTTGAGAGGAGATGGTGCTGGTGAAGATGTTGATGAAGATAACCCTCCCCAAGATGGGAGAGTTGTTGGTGATGACGGCGGTGACGATTTCCCCCTCCCGGAGGGAAGTATCCCTGGCAGAACAGCTCTGCCGGAGCCCTACATTGGTTTCCGCCAAGGTTCCGCCTTGAGACGGCGGCGTCTGGTCCCGAAAACCTCCTTATGATTTTTTCCAGGTCAAAACAGCCCATATAGGAGAAGATGGGCATCGGGGGGTCACTGAGTGGCCCACGAGGCAGGGGGCGCGCCCAGAGGGGGG
>LR738713.1:692515498-692537120 GCA_902687465.1 Secale cereale
CCCTCGTGGACAGGTGTGCCCCCCCCCTAGCTCACCAGATATTTTTTATATTTACTAAAATGGTGAATCATGGAGTTTAGGAGCTTTTTGAGTTGTGCAGAATAGGTCTCCAATGTTTGCTCCTTTTCCAGCCCAGAATTCCAGCTGCCGACATTCTCCCTCCTCATGTAAACCCTGTAAAATAAGAGAGAAAAGGCATAAGTATTGTGACATAATGTGTAATAACAACCCATAGTGCAATAAATATCAACATAAAAGCATGATGCAAATTGGACGTATCAGTTACTATGTTCGGAATCGTTGAGGTCCTCTAGATTGAGCGGGTCATCGTACTCCCCATGGCCATCTGGCTGATGGTCGTCGGCGTCGTTGTCATCAAGGTTGCTCGTATTGTCCAAGATGCCATTCTCCACAGTGTTTGTGTTGGTCGCATGGCTTCGACGTGCCTTGGAGCGACAATGCTGTTGTGGCATTTTGGCATCTTGTCGCTAGGTTTGCTCTTATTTTGCTTGGGTGTGCAATCGTCGTCTTTAGGAGTATCCACTATGTAGACATCGTAAGTGGACGTGTCCGTCCATTGACCAGTGATTGGAGAGCGTCGACGTTGGCTGTGGCTCCACCGTCTTCGTCCATGGATTCGGCGTTTTCTGAGGTGTAGTCCAACATGTCAGTCAAATCTTCAACTATGGCCACTAGGTGGGTGGTAGCTGGGTCATACAATTCCGTGTAATTGACCTCGAGGCACTGCTGAACGCTGGCCGAGGGTGGGTGATACGTCTCCAACGTATCTATAGTTTTTGATTGTTCCATGCTATTAATTATGAAGTCTTGGATGTTTAATGGGATTTGTCATACACTTTTATATCATTTTTGGGACTAACCTACTAACCCAAATGCCCAGTCTAGATTGCTGTTTTTTTTGCCTGTTTCAGGGTTTTGCAGAAAAAGAATATGAAACGGAGTCCAAACGGAATGAAACCTTCGCAAGAGATATTTTTTGGAGAAAATCACGCTCGGAGAACTTGAGAACCATGTCAGAAGAGCCACGGGCTGCCCACGAGGGTGGGGGCGCGCCCCCTTCCTCGTGGGGCCCCAGTGACTCCCCCGGTGTCCTCCTTCCTCCTATATAAGTCTACGTACCCCGAAACCATCAGCAACAGAGAGAAAACCCTAATCCCACCACCGTAACCTTCTATTCCCGTGAGATCCTATCTTGGAGCCTGTTCCGGAGCTCCGCCGGAGGGGGGATCCATCACGGAGTGCTTCTACATCATCATCATCACCATCACCATGAGTTGTGAGTAGTTTACCACAGACCTTCAGGTCCATAGCTTGTATCTAGATGGCTTCTTCTCTCTATCTAGATCTCAATACAAAGTTCTCCTCGGTCTTCGAGGAGATCTATTCAATGTAATCTCTTTTTGCGGTGTGTTTGTCGAGATCCGATGAATTGTGAGTTTATGATCAAGATTATCTATGAGAAATATTTGGTTCTTCTCTGAACTTTTTATGTGTGCTCATAATATCCTTGCAAGTCTCTTCGAATTATTGGTTTGGTTTGGCCTACTAGATCTATAGTTCTTGCAATGGGAGAAGTGCTTGGCTTTGGGTTCAATCTTGCGGTGTCCTTTCCCAGTGACAGTAGGGGCAGCAAGGCACGTATTGTATTGTTGCCATCGAGGATAAAAAGATGGGGTTTATATCATATTGCTTGAGTTTATCCCTCTACATCATGTCATCTTGCTTAAGGCGTTACTCTGTTCTTATGAACTCAATACACTAGATGCATGCTGGATAGCGGTCGATGTGTGGAGTAATAATAGTAGATGCAGAATCGTTTCGGTATACTTATCTCGAACGTGATGCCTATATACAATGATCATGCCTAGATAGTCTCATAATTATTTGCTTTTCTATCAATTGCTCGACAGTAATTTGTTTACCCGCCGTAGAATATCGCTATCATGAGAGAAGCCACTAGAGAACACTATGGCCCCCAAGTCTATTCTCAACATATCAATCTACATCTACTTTACTTTTACCGCTTTTACTTTCTGTTCTTATAAACAAAAATACCAAAAATATAAACTATCATCTCTATCAGATCTCACTTTCGTAAGTGGCCGTAAAGGGATTGACTACCCCTTACCGCATTGGCTGCGAAGTTCTTATTTGTTTGTGCAGGTACGAGGACTCGCGCGCGGTCTCCTACTAGATTGATATCTTGGTTCTCAAAAACTGAGGGAAATACTTACGCTACTGTGCTGCATCTCCCTTTCCTCTTTGAGGGAATACAACGCAAGCTCGAGAAGTAGCAAGAAGAATTTCTGGCGCCGTTGCCGGGGAGGCTTACGCAAAATTCATATACCAAGTACCTATCACAAACCCTTATCCTTCGCATTACATTTATTTGCCTCTCGTTTTCCTCTCCCCCACTTCACCCTTGCCGTTTTACTTGCCCTTCTTCTGCCGTGTGTTTATCGTTCGCTTGCTTCTTGTTTGCTTGTGTGTTGCTTGCCTTTTTGCCCTCATGTCTGAGATGGGGGACGGTTTTATCGAGAAGGGTAGCAATGTTGAGGGCAATGTTTATGTTGACCCCCCGGATGAAGCTACCACTTTATGATTTTATCTTTGTTCAATCAAGAAGACATAATGTGGTTGCGATCCCCTGATCATGTTGCTTTTAATGAAAACCTTAGAAAAAAGGTTCCTATTGAGGTCTCGATTGATATAATTTCTGAGATGAACGATGATTTTGCCGTTCAAAACAATGGGTTAGGTTCTCCCTGGAGCAAAGGCTTATGACCTTCTGCCAAAAGAATGCCTATAATGATGAATTGGTTGTCCAATACAAAGGGCCAAAAGAGGAGCCTATTCCTCCTGAGATTGATGTAGGGGACTTTTGTCCCATTAAATTTAGCCCTTTTGATTAATTTTGCTTGCCACAAAGAAAGCTTGCTGCTGAACGTAGGGAATATGAGATGAGCTTTCGCGACACATTGTATCATTATGGCATTCCCTAGATCTATCTTGTATCGTGCCTAGCTAGGGGCATAAAACGATAGCGCTTGTTGGGAGGCAACCCAATTTTTTTTGTTTTTTGTTTTTGTTGCTGTTAGGGAATAAATATTGCATCTAGATTCTATTTAGATGTGTTTTCATGTTTTGTTTAGTGTTTGTGCCAAGTAGAACCTTTGGTAAGATGTGTGCGAAGTTTATGTGATCTTGCTGTGAAAATCAGAATCGTTAGCGCTCGCTAGAATGGTCGTCAGATTTTACTGGAGCGTGCTATTTAGTTGATTTTTTTGCAGATGATTAATAGACAAATTCCTCACATTTGCCAATTTAGTTTGTTTTTTTTGGATTTACATAAGTATGCGAAACTTGCAGATTACTACAGACTGTTCTGTTTTTGACAGATTCTTTTTTTCGTGTGTTGTTTGCTTATTTCAATGCATCCATGAGTAGTATTGGCAAGTATGAACCATAGAGAAGTTGGAATAAAATAGGTTTAACACCAATATAAACAAGGAATGAATTCATTGCAGTACCTTTGAGTAGTGATTTGTTTTCTTATACTAACGGAGCTCACGAGAATTTTTGTCTAAGTTTTGTGTTGTGAAGTTTTCAAGTTTTGAGTATTGCTTTGATGGACTATGGAACAAAGAGTAGAAAAGGCCTAAGCTTGGGGATGCCCATGGCACCCCAAGTAAAATTCAAGGATAATCTAAAGCCTAAGCTTGGGGATGCCCCGGGAAGGCATCCCCTCTTTCGTCTTCATCCATCGGTAACTATACTTGGAGCTATATTTTTATTCACCACATGATATGTGTTTTGCTTGGAGCGTCTTGTATAATTTGAGTCTTTGCTTTTTAGTTTGTAACAAATCATATTTGCCGGAAACACCTATTTGAGAGAGTTAAATATGTCCTAGGAATTGTTAAAACACTCTATGTGCTTCACTTATATCTTTTGAGTTCAATAGTTTTTGCTCTAGAGCTTCACTTACATCTTTTAGAGCACGGTGGTGGTTATATTTTGTAGAAATTGTTGAACTCTCATGCTTCACTTATATCTATTTGAGAGTCTATTAAAACAGCATGGTAATGTGTTTAGGCTAAAAAATTAGTCTTCACATGATAGGCATCCAATGTCAATGTAGTAAAAACTTTCTCACTAAGTGCATTGAATATGATGAGATGTTGGATGCTTGATAATTGTTTTGAGATATGAGGATATTGATATTAGAGTCATGCTAGGGGAGTTATTATGAAATTGAGAAATACTTGTGTTAAGGTTAGTGATTCTCGTAGCATGCACGTATGGTGAACCGCTATGTGACGAAGTTAGAGCATGAGGTATTTGTAAAGTGCCAACCTTTGTGTGGAGGTCGGGGGCGCGCGATGGTTAACTCCTACCAACCTCCCTCCTAAGAGCATGTGTTGATTGCTTTGTTTTGATGACTCGTAGATTTTTGCAATAAGTATATGGGTTCTTTATGACTAATGTTGAGTCCATGGATTATACACACTCTCACCCTTCCACCATTGCTAGCCTCTCTTGTACCGCGCAACTTTCGCCGGTACCTTACACCCACTATATATCCTTCCTCAAAACAGCCACCATATTATTCCTCAAAACAGCCACCATACCTACCTATCATGGCATTTCCATAGCCATTCCGAGATATATTGCCATGCAACTTTCCATCGTTCCGTTCATATGACACGCATCATATTGTCATATTGCCATGCATGATCATGTAGTTGACATCGTATTTGTGGCAAGGCCACCATGCATAATTTTTCATACATGTCACTCTTGATTCATTGCACATCCTGGTACACCGCCGGAGGCATTCATGTAGAGTCATACTTGTTGTAGTATCAAGTTGTAATATCGAGTTGTAAATCAATAAAAGTGTGATGATGATCATTATTAGAGCATTGTCCCATGTGAGGAAAGGCCAATAAAAAAAAGAGATGGCCCAAAAAAATAGAGAGAGGCTAATAAAAAAAAGAGAAAGCCCCTCCAAAAAAAGTGAGAAAAGAGAGAAGGGACAATTGCTACTATCTTTTTCCACACTTGTGGTTCAAAGTAGCACCATGTTCTTCATGATAGAGAGTCTCATGTTTAGTAACTTTCATATACTAGTGGGAATTTTCACTATAGAACTTGGCTTGTATATTCCAACGATGGGCTTCCTCAAATGCCCTAGGTCTTCGTGAGCAAGCAAGTTGGATGCACACCCACTTAGTTTCTTTTGTTGAGCTTTCATACATATTTAGCTCTAGTGCATTCGTTGCATGGCAATCCCTACTCACTCACATTGATATCTATTGATGGGCATCTCCATAGCCCGTTGATACGCCTACTTGATGTGAGACTATCTCCCTCCTTTTTGTCTTCTCCACAACCACCTCTATTCCACCCATAGTGCTATGTCCATGGCTCACGCTCATGTATTGCGTGAAAGTTGAAAGGTTTGAAAGAATAGAGTATGAAAACAAGTGCTTGGCTGAAATCGGGGTTGTGCATGATATGAATATTTTGTGTGATGAAGAGGGAGCATAGCCAGACCATATGATTTTGTAGGGATAACTTTCTTTAACCATAGTATTTTGACAAGACATGATTGCTTTGCTAGTATGCTTGAAGTATTATTATTTCTTATGTCAATATAGACTTTTATCTTGAATCTTTCAGATCTGAAGATTCATGCCACAATTAAGAGAATTACATTGAAAAACTATGTTGGTTAGCATTCCACATCAAAAATTCTTTCTTTATCATTTACCTACTCGAGGACGAGCAGGAATTAAGCTTGGGGATGCTTGATACGTCTCCAACGTATCTATAATTTTTGATTGTTCCATGCTATTATTTATGAAGTCTTGGATGTTTAATGGGCTTTGTCATACACTTTTATATCATTTTTGGGACTAACCTACTAACCCAAAGGCCCAATCCAGATTGCAGTTTTTTTCCTGTTTAAGGGTTTTGCAGAAAAAGAATATCAAACGAAGTCCAAACGAAATGAAACCTTCGCAAGAGATATTTTTGGAGAAAATTACGCTCGGAGAACTTGAGAACCACGTCAGAAGAGCCACGGGCCGCCCACGAGGGTGGGGGTGAAGGAAATGTGCCCTAGAGGCAATAATAAAGATGTTATTTGTATTTCCTTATATCATGATAAATGTCTTTTATTCATGCTAGAATTGTATTAACCGGAAACTTAGTACATGTGTGAATACATAAACAAAACAATATGTCCCTAGCTCAACTAGACTAGCTCATTGATCAAAGATGGCTATGTTTCCTAGCCATAGACATGAGTTGTCATTTGATCAACGGAATCACATCATTAGGAGAATGATGTGATGGACTAGACCCATCTGTTAGCTTAGCACTATGATCGTTTAGTTTTACTGCTATTGCTTTCTTCATGATTTATACATGTTCCTATGACTATGAGATTATGCAACTACCGAATATCGTAGGAACACCTTGTGTGCTATAAAATGTCACAACATAACTGGGTGATCATAAAGATGCTCTACAGGTGTCTCCGAAAGTATTCGTGGTGTTGGCATAGATCAAGAATAGGATTTGTCACTCCGAGTGTCGGAGAGGTATCTTGGGCCCTCTCGGTTATGCACATCATAATAAGCCTTGCAAGCAAATGACTAATGAGTTAGTCACGATATGATGTATTACCGAACGAGTAAAGAGACTTGCCGGTAACGAGATTGAACTAGGTATAGAGATACCGACGATCGAATCTCGGGAAAGTAACATACCGATGACAAAAGGAGCAACGTATGTTGTTATGCGGTTTGACCGATAAAGATCTTCGTAGAATATGTAGGAGCCAATATGAGCATCCAGGTTCCGCTATTGGTTATTGACCGGAGATGAGTCTCGGTCATGTCTACATAGTTCTCAAACCCGTAGGGCCCGCACGCTTAACGTTTGATGACGATCGGTATTATGAGTTTATGAGTTTTGATGTACCGAAGGTAGTTCGGAGTCCCGGATGAGATCACGGACATGATGAGGAGTCTCGGAATGTCTGAGACATAAAGATTGATATATTTGATGACTATATTCGGACACCGGAAGTGTTCCGTAAAGTTTCGGAATTAACCGGAGTACCGGGGGGTTACCGGAACCCCCTGGGGAAGCTATGGGCCTTGATGGGCCATAGGAGAAAGAGAGAAGGAGGGCCAGGGCTGGGCCGCGCGCCCCCACCCCTTGGTCCGAATTGGACAAGGAAGGAGGGGGGGGGGCGCCCCTTTCCTTCTCCTTCTCCCTCTCCTTCCTCCCCCCTTCTCCTTCTTGGTGGACTCCTACTAGGAATAGGATTGCAATCCTATTCCTAGTAGGATTGCCTCTCCTGGCGCGCCATAGAGGGCCGACTGGCCTCCCCCTTGCTCCTTTATATACGGGGGCAGGGGGGCACCCTAGAACACACAAGTTGATCAGTTGATCTCTCCCAACCGTGTGCGGTGCCCCCCTCCACAGTAACACACCTCAGTCATATCGTTGTAGCGCTTAGGCGAAGCCCTGTGACGGTAACTTCATCATATCCGTCACCACGCCGTCGTGCTAACGAAACTCTCCCGTGAAGCTCAACTAGATCAAGAGCTCATGGGACTTCATCAAGCTGAACGTGTGCTGAACGCGGAGGTGCCGTACGTTCGGTACTTGATCGGTTGGATCGTGAAGAAGTTTGACTACATCAACCGCGTCACTAGACACTTCCGCTCCCGGTCTATGAGGGTACGTAGACACACTCTCCCCCTCGTTGCTATGCATCTAGTAGATAGATCTTGCGTGATCGTAGGAAAATTTTGAAAATACTACGTTCCCCAACAGTGGTATCAGAGCCAGGTCTATGCGTAGATGATATGCACGAGTAGAACACAAGTGAGTTATGGACGATACTAGTCATACTGCTTACCAGCATGTCATACTTTGCTTCGGCGGTATTGTGAGATGAAGCGACCCGGACCAACATTAAGCGTACGCTTACGCGAGAATGGTTTCACCGTTATGAGCACTCGTTGCTTAAAGGTGACTGGTGGGTGTCTGTCTCTCTCACTTTAGCTGAATCAAGTGTGACTACGCTCGGTCCTTGTGAAGGTTAAAACAACACATACTTGACGAAACATCGTTGTGGTTTTGTATGCGTAGGTAAGAACGGTTCTTGCTAAGCCCGTAGCAGCCACGTAAAACTTGCAACAACAAAGTAGAGGACGTCTAACTTGTTTTTGCAGGGCATGTTGTGATGTGATATGGTCAAGACATGATGAGTGATACGGTTTTGTATGACATGATCATGTTTTGTAATGTTATCGGCAACTGGCAGGAGCCATATGGTTGTCGCTTTATTGTATGAAATGCAATCGCCATGTAATTGCTTTACTTTATCACTAAGCGGTAGCGATAGTCGTGGAAGCAATAGTTGGCGAGACGAGAACAATGCTATGATGGAGATCAAGGTGTCGCGCCGGTGACGAAGGCGATCATGACGGTGCTTTGGAGATGGAGATCAAAAGCACAAGATGAAGATGGCCATATCATGTCACATATTTGTGATTGCATGAGATGTTTATCTTATTATGCTTCTTATTTTGCTTAGTATGGCGGTAGCATTATGAGATGATCCCTTACAAAATTTCAAGGAATAAGTGTTCTCCCTGAGTGTGCACCATTGCGAAAGTTCGTCGTGCCGAGACACCACGTGATGATCGGGTGTGATAAGCTCTACGTTCAAATACAACGGGTGTAAGCCAGTTTTGCACACGCAGAATACTCGAGTTAAACTTGACGAGCCTAGCATATGCAGATATGGCCTCGGAACACTGGAGACCGAAAGGTCGAGCGTGAATCATATAGTAGATATGATCAACATAATATGTTCACCATTGAAACTACTCCATCTCACGTGATGATCGGACATGGTTTAGTTGATTTGGATCACGTGAACATTTAGATGACCGGAGAGATGTCTATCTAAGTGGGAGTTCTTTAAGTAATATGATTAATTGAACTTTAATTTATCATGAACTTAGTCCTGATAGTTTTTGCATATCTATGTTGTTGTAGATCAATGGCTCGTGCTACCGTTCCTTTGAATTTTAATGCATTCCTAGAGAAAGCTAAGTTGAAAGATGATGGTAGAAATTACACGGACTGGGTCCGTAACTTGAGGATTATTCTCATTGCTGCACAAAAGAATTATGTCCTTGAAGCACCGCTAGGTGACAAGCCCCCTCCCGCTAATGTAGACGCTTTGAACGTCTGGCAGACGCAGTCTGATGACTACACGATAGTTCAGTGTGCCATGCTTTACGGCTTAGAACCGAGACTTCAACGACGTTTTGAACGTCATGGACCATATGTGATGTTCCAGGAGTTGAAGTTAATATTTCAAGCAAATGCCCGGATTTAGAAATATGAGATTTCCAATAAGTTCTACAGCTGCAAGATGGAGGAGAATAGTCCTATCAGTGAACACTTGCTCAGAATGTCTGGGTACTACAATCATATGACTCAACTTGGTTGCAAAGTTGACGAGGATAGTGTTATTGATAGAGTTCTTCAATCACTGCCACCAAGCTATAAAGGCTTCGTGATGAACTATAATATGCAAGGGATGTAGAAGACAATTCCCGAGCTCTTCGCTATGCTCAAAGCTGCGGAGGTAGAAATCAAAAAGGAGCATCAAGTGTTGATGGTTAACAAGACCACTAGTTTCAAGAAAAAGGGCAAGGGAAAGAAGGGGAACTTCAAGAAGAATAGCAAGACAGTTGCTGCTCCCACGAAGAAACCCAAGTCTGGAGCCAAGCCTAAAACTGAGTGCTTCTACTGCAAGGGGACTGGACACTGCAAGCGGAACTGCCCCAAGTATTTGGCGGATAAGAAGGATGGCAAGGTGAACAAAGGTATATGTGATATACATGTTATTGATGTGTACCTTACTAATGCTCGTAGTAGTACCTGGATATTTGATACCGGTTCGGTTGCTAATATTTGTAACTCGAAACAGGGACTACGGATTAAACGAAGATTGGCTAAGGACGAGGTGGCGATGCGCGTGGGAAATGGTTCCAAAGTCGATGTGATCATCGTCGGCACGCTACCTCTACATCTACCTTCGGGATTAGTTTTAGACCTAAATAATTGTTATTTGGTGCCAGCGTTGAGCATGAACATTATATCTGGATCTTGTTTGTTGCGAGACAGTTATTCATTTAAATCAGAGAATAATGGTTGTTCTATTTTTATGAATAATATCTTTTATGGTCATGCACCCTTGAAGAGCGGTCTATTCTTGTTGGATCTCGATTGTAGTGATACACATATTCATAATATTGAAGCCAAAAGATGCAAGGTTAATAATGATAGTGCAACTTATTTTTGGCACTGCCGTTTAGGTCATATTGGTGTAAAGCGCATGAAGAAACTCCATGCTGATGGACTTTTGGAATCACTTGATTATGAACCACTTGGTGCTTGTGAACCATGCCTCATGGGCAAGATGACTAAAACTCTGTTCTCTGGAACAATGGAGCGAGCAACTGATTTATTGGAGATCATACATACTAATGTATGCAGTCCAATGAGTGTTGAGGCTCGCGGCGGGTATCATTATTTTTTGAACTTCACAGATGATTTGAGCAGATATGGGTATATCTACTTGATAAAACACAAGTCTGAAACATTTGAAAAGTTCAAAGAATTTCAGAGTGAAGTAGAGAATCATCGTAACAAGAAAATTAAGTTTCTACCATCTGATCGCTGTGGCGAATATTTGAGTTATGAGTTTGGTCTTCATTTGAAACAATGTGGAATAGTTTCACAACTCACGCCACCTGGAACACCACAACGTTATAGTGTGTCCGAACGTCTTAACCATACTTTATTAGATATGGTGCGATCTATGATGTCTCTTACCGATTTACCACTATCGTTTTGGGGTTATGCTTTAGAGACATCTGCATTCATGTTAAATAGGGCACCATCTAAATCCGTTGAGATGACACCTTATGATAGTGCAACTTATTTTTGGCACTGCCGTTTAGGTCATATTGGTGTAAAGCGCATGAAGAAACTCCATAGTGATGGACATTTGGAATCACTTGATTATGAATCACTTGGTGCTTGCGAACCATGCCTCATGGGCAAGATGACTAAAACTCCGTTCTCCGGAACTGTGGAGCGAGCAACAGATTTGTTGGAAATCATACATACTGATGTATGCGGACCAATGAGTGTTGAAGCTCGCGGCGGGTATCGTTATTTTCCGACCTTCACTGATGATTTGAGCAGATATGGGTATATAGATTACCGAACCTAATCCGGTGTTCTGGGGCGAAATTGTCGATTTGGTCTAGATGACCCGTCGGGTTGGCGTGCAACACAATACTGGCAGAGAACAAATAAGTCCCCGGTGTTAACACCGTCTCAGGCAAGCCATCGGTCCTTCGGCGATCCCAACAACGGAACTCTCAATGAAAGCACTAATGTCGGTGTCAGAACCGGCGGATCTGGGTAGGGGGTCCTGAGCTATGGATCTTGGTGGGGAACAAAGGACGAAGAACACGGTGTTTACCCAGGTTTGGGACCTCTCTAGGAGGTAAAATCTTACGTCCTGCTTGATTGTATTGATGCTTATGGAATGGTTACAGAGTATCTACCACGAGATCAGCTGAGCTAAACCCTAGACGAATAGGGAGATGGATGTTGCTCTGCCCTAAAGGCTAAAACCCTCTGGTTTATATAGACACCAGTAGGGCTAGGGTAACACATGATTGGCTGTAATAAAGGGAAAATCATACTAGATCTTGGCTTGGAGGATACACCAAGGCTTTGAAGGTCTTCTATTTGGTCACGGGTCCATGCGTTGGCTTGGCTCCAAAGTAGCCCATCGGTCCGGCCCATGAGCAACAGGCCGGCGGCTTGAGGACCCCTTAATCCATGACACCCTCAGCCAGGTGCCGAATTGACGTCTATAAGATCTTCATATGCATTGAGGGAGCTCAGATGGCCTTTGGCAAGACCATGGTGCACTGGCTGAAGATCAAGCCCGTTGAGATGACCACTGGACCCCCGCCTCCTAGGAAGGAGCATAGGCACCCCGAGCAATATATTCCCATCATGATGGACAGTGCTCGGGCGATAGAGGCCTAATGCTCAAAGGATGTAATTAATGAATAAATGTACTATCATTCATTCGAGGAGGTTGAAAATTTTGTGCTTTATAATGCAGCTGGTTGGTATGGGTGTACCGTGCTATGTTTGTTTATTTTCACTCCTGTGCGGCCGTTTTAAACTGATAGTTACCAGTCACCAGCTACAGCCCCCTTGTAGATACTACAAGGGGTGTTTCTTCCTTAACATTGTAACCCTTAGCTGAAGTCTCGGTGCTCGGAGGTGATAGTGTGTAAGGGAAACGAGGCAATCAGACTATGCGGTTTTAGTGCTTTCACTTAGCCATAGGAGCTTGACTGCGGGAGCTAGTGACTAGACCCAGTGTTTTGTGATGTTCGGGTGTGCCGAGGTTGAGACCATTATCACTTGGTTTGTTTAACAAGAAACCCTTTGTATAACACGGCATAACCTCGATCAATTTTTAGTTTGACACTTGTCATCGAATTGCGACCAGTTCTTTCCTATTATGACAATCACTTTTTGGCTTTTTCCACTGAGGTACTTAACCAGGTGAGCTAGAAGTACAATCGCAATGGTTCTCCATTTACCCTCCTAGCCGAACAATGCGAAACATAAGAGGGCAAACACAGGAGCCGGGCAACCCAACTATAGACTCAAGACATAATTCGAAACCGATTCATATAATGCAATATCCAAGACGCCGAGCACATGAGAAGAAAACAGTGCCAGAATGATGCTTGGGGCGAGTTTTATAGTCGAGTCCCCAGTCTATTAGCCGATTGCATCTAAAGAAAGCATGTATCAAACTAGTTTGCTTCGGCATCAAAAAGCGGAAAAATTGAATGCAACATAAATGACTACAATGGGACCGTAAAAATGGTCTTTATTTCCGATGAATTCATGACGTCTATCCATACAATCAGAACAGCCAAAGAAAGTGCTACAGATACTTAAAAGAAATTGTATAGAGGAAAGGTTTACACATGGACTCCATGAGAGGCTTGACGTCCCTATTATGCCCCGTTGCACATCTGCGCCTTTACTCCTTGAGAGGGTTCCGTAGAGGATATAGTGATTGGCGGCTGGGCCCTTGAAAGTGGGTCTTGATAAGTCGTCGTAGTATGTTGGATTTATGCCAGTTAGTGAAGGAAATATGCCCTAGAGGCAATAATAAAGTTGTTATTTATATTTCCTTATATATCATGATAAATGTCTTTTATTCATGCTGGAATTGTATTAACCAGAAACTTGATACATATGTGAATACATAGGCAAAACAAAGTGTCCCTAGTATGCCTCTACTTGACTAGCTCGTTAATCAAAGATGGTTGAGTTTCCTAACCATAGACATGTGTTGTCATTTGATCAACGGGATCACATCATTAGGAGAATGATGTGATGGACAAGACCCATCCGTTAGCTTAGCACTACGATCGTTTAGTTTTATTGCTATTGCTTTCTTCATGACTTATACATGTTCCTCTGACTATGAGATTATGCAACTCCCGAATACCGGAGGAATACCTTGTGTGCTATCAAATGTCACAATATAACTGGGTGATTATAAAGATGCTCTACAGGTGTCTCCGAAGGTGTTTGTGGTGTTGGCATAGATCGAGAATAGGATTTGTCACTCCGAGTGTCGCAGAGGTATCTCTGGGCCCTCTCGGTAATACACATCATAATAAGCCTTGCAAGCAAATGACTAATGAGTTAGTCACGAGATGATGTATTACTGAACAAGTAAAGAGACCTGCCGGTAACGAGATTGAACTAGGTATGATGATACCAACGATCGAAATTCGGGCAAGTAAGATACCGATGACAAAGGGAACAACGTATGCTATTATGCAGTTTGACCGATAAAGATCTTTGAAGAATATGAAGGAACCAATATGAGCATCCCGGTTCCACTATTGGTTATTGACCGGAGATGTGTTTCGGCCATGTCTACATAGTTCTTGAACCCGTAGGGTCTGCACGCTTATCGTTCAATGATGATTTGTATTATGAGTTATGTGTTTTAGATGACCGAAGATTGTTCGGAGTCCCGTATGAGATCACAGACATGACGAGGAGTCTCAAAATGGTCGAGACATAAAGAATGATATATTGGACGATGTTATTCGGACACCGGATGAGTTTCGGGGGTCACCGGGTAAATATTGGAGTGCCGGGGGGTTATCATAACCCACACTAATGGGCCAACATGGGCCCTGTGTGTGAGAGAGAGGAGGGGCTCTAGGGCTGGCCGCTCCCCCCCTTGAGGAGTCCGAATTGGACTAGGAGGGGGCGGCGCCCCCCTCTTTCCCTCTCCCTCTCTCCCTCTCCTTCCTCCCCCTCTCTTCCCTTGTTGGAAACTTACTAGGAATAGGATTCCTAGTAGGAATCCTACTTTGGGGCGCGCCCTAGGAGGGCCGGCTGGCCTCCCCCTTGCTCACTTATATACGGGGGCAGGGGGCACCCTAGAACACACAAGTTAACAGTTGTTTTAGCCGTGTGCAGTGCCCCCTCCATAGATTCCACCTCAGGCCACATTGTCGCAGTGCTTAGGCGAAGCCCTGCGTAGATCACATCATCAACACCGTCGCCATGCCGTCGTGCTAACGGAACTCTCCCTCGTCCTCAACTGGATCTAGAGCTCGAGGGACATCATCGTGCTGAACATCTGCTGAACACGGAGGTGCCATACATTCGGTACTTGGATCGGTTGGACCGTGAAGACGTTAGACTACATCAACCGCGTTACTAAACGCTTCCGCTTTCGGTCTATGAGGGTACGTGGACACACTCTTCCCACTCGTTTCTATGCTTCTTCTAGATAGATCTTGCGTGATCGTAGGTAATTTTTTTTGAAATACTACATTCCCCAACAGTGGTATCAGAGCTAGGTCTATGTGTAGATGATATGCACGAGTAGAACACAAAGAGTTGTGGGTGATAATAGTCATACTGCTTACCAACATGTCATACTTTGATTCGGCGGTATTGTTGGATGAAGCGGCCCGCACCGACATTACATGACCACGTTCATGAGACTGGTTCTACCGACGTTCTTTGCACATAGGTGGCTGGCGGGTGTCAGTTTCTCCAGATTGTGATGAATTGAGTGTGACTACGCCCGGTCCTTGTTGAAGTTTAAAACAACACATTTGACGAAAAATCGTTGTGGTTTTGATGCGTAGGTAAGAACGGTTCTTGCTAAGCCCGTAGCAGCCACGTAAAACTTGCAACAACAAAGTAGAGGACGTCTAACTTGTTTTTGCAGGGCATGTTGTGATGTGATATGGTCAAGACGTGATGAGCTATACATTATTGTATGAGATGATCATGTTTTGTAAATTATCGGCAACCGACAGGAACCTTATGGTTGTCTCTTTATTGTATGAATTGCGAAAGCCATGTAATTGCTTTACTTTATCACTATGAGTTAGCGATAGTAGTAGTAGCAATAGTTGGCGAGACGACCACGATGCTACGATGAAGATCATGGTGTCAAGCCGATGACGATGGAGATCATGACGATGCTTTGGAGATGGAGATCAAAAGCACAAGATGATGATTGCCATATCATGTCACATATTTTGATTGCACGTGATGTTTATCTTATTATGCTTCTTATTTTTCTTAGTACGGCGATAACATTATAAGATGATCGCTTACAAAATTTCAAGGTACAAGTGTTCTCCATGAGTATGCATCGTTGCAACAGTTCGTCGAGCCGAGACACCACATGATGATCGGGTGTGATAAGTTCTATGTTCAAATACAACGAGTGTAAGACAGTTTTGCACATGCAGAATACTCGGGTTAAACTTGACGAGCCTACCATGGACAGACATGGTCACGGAACACTGGAGACCGAAAGGTCGAGCGTGAATCATATAGTAGATATGATCAACATAAGATGTTCACCATTGAAAACTACTCCATCTCACATGATGATCGGACATGGTTTAGTTGATTTGGATCACGTGATCATTTAGATGACTAGAGGGATGTCTATCTAAGTGGGAGTTCTTTAGTAATATGATTAATTGAACTTTAATTTATCATGAACTTAGTCATGATAGTTTTTGCATATCTATGTTGTTGTAGATCAATGGCCCATGCTATCGTTCCCTTGAATTTTTATGCGTTCATAGAGAAAGCTAAGTTGAAAGATGATGGTAGCAACTACATGGACTGGGTCCGTAACTTGAGGATTATCCTCATTGCTGCACAGAAGAATTATGTCCTTGAAGCACCTCTAGGTGACAAGCCCCCTCCCGCAAATGTAGACGCTTTGAATGTCTGGTAGACGCGGTCTGATGACTACTCGATAGTTGAGTGTGCCATGCCTTACGGCTTAGAATCGGGACTTCAAAGACATTTTGAACATCATGGAGCATATGAGATGTTCCAAGAGTTGAAGTTAATATTTCAAGCAAATGCCCGAATTGAGAGATATGAAGTCTCCAACAAGTTCTATAGCAGCAAGATGGAGGAGAACAACTCTATCAGTGAACACTTACTCAGAATGTCTGGGTACTACAATCACATGACTCAACTTGGATGCAAAGTTGATGAAGATAGTGTTATTGATAGAGTTATTCAATCACTGCCACCAAGCTATAAAGGCTTCGTGATGAACTATAATATGCAAGGGATGCAGAAGACAATTCCCGAGCTCTTCGCTATGCTCAAAGCTGCGGAGGTAGATATCAAAAAGGAGCATCAAGTGTTGATGGTTAACAAGACCACTAGTTTCAAGAAAAAGGGAAAGGGAAAGAAGGGAACTTCAAGAAGAATAGCAAACCAGTTGCTATTCCCGTGAAGAAACCCAAGTCTGGAGCCAAGCCTGAAACTGAGTGCTTCTACTGCAAAGGGACTGGACACTGGAAGTGGAACTGCCCCAAGTATTTGGCGGAGAAGAAGGATGGCAAAGTGAACAAAGGTATATTTGATATACTTGTTAATGATGTGTACCTTACTAATGCTCGTAGTAGCACCTGGGCATTTGATACTGGTCTGGTTGCTAATATTTGTAACTCGAAACAGGGGCTACGGTTTAAACGAAGATTAGCTAAGGACAAGGTGACGATGCGCGTGGGAAATGGTTCCAAAGTCGATGTGATCGCCATCGGCACACTACCTCTACATCTACCATAGGGATTAGTTTCAGACCTAAATAATTGTTATTTGGTGCCAGCGTTGAGCATGCACATCATATATGGATCTTGTTTGCTGTGAGACGGTTATTCATTTAAATCAGAGAATAATGGTTGTTCTATTTATATGAGTACTATCTTTTATGGTCATGCACCCTTGATGAGTGGCCTATTTTTGTTGAATCTCGATCGTAGTGATACACATATTCATAATATTGAAGACAAAAGATGCAAAGTTGATAATGATAGTGCAACTTATTTGTGGCACTGCCGTTTAGGTCATATTGGTGTAAAGCGCATGAAGAAACTCCATGCTGATGGACTTTTGGAATCACTTGATTATGAACCACTTGGTGCTTGTGAACCATGCCTCATGGGCAAGATGACTAAAACAATGTTCTCTGGAACAATGGAGCGAGCAACTGATTTATTGGAGATCATACATACTGATGTATGCAGTCCAATGAGTGTTGAGGCTCGCGGCGGGTATCATTATTTTTTGAACTTCACAGATGATTTGAGCAGATATGGGTATATCTACTTGATAAAACACAAGTCTGAAACATTTGAAAAGTTCAAAGAATTTCAGAGTGAAGTAGAGAATCATCGTAACAAGAAAATTAAGTTTCTACCATCTGATCGCTGTGGCGAATATTTGAGTTATGAGTTTGGTCTTCATTTGAAACAATGTGGAATAGTTTCACAACTCACGCCACCTGGAACACCACAACGTTATAGTGTGTCCGAACGTCTTAACCATACTTTATTAGATATGGTGCGATCTATGATGTCTCTTACCGATTTACCACTATCGTTTTGGGGTTATGCTTTAGAGACATCTGCATTCATGTTAAATAGGGCACCATCTAAATCCGTTGAGATGACACCTTATGAACTGCGGTTTTGCAAGAAACCCAAGTTGTCGTTTCTTAAAGTTTGGGACTGCGATGCTTATGTGAAAAAGCTCAACCTGATAAGCTTGAACCCAAGTCGGAGAAATGTGTCTTCATAGGATACCCAAAGGTAACTATTGAGTACACCTTCTATCACAGCTCCGAAGGCAAGATATTCGTTGCTAAGAATGGATCCTTTCTAGAGATGGAGTTTCTCTTGAAAGAAGTGAGTGGGAGGAAAGTAGAACTTGATGAGGTAATTGTACCTCCTCTCGTATTGGAAAGTAGTTCCTCACAGAAACTAGTTGCAGTGATTCCTACTACACCAATTAGTGAGGAAGCTAATGATGATGATCATGAAACTTAAGATCAAGTTACTGCTGAACCTCGTAGGTCAATCAGAGTACGTTCCGCACCATAGTGGTACGGTAACCCTATTCTGGAAGTCATGTTACTAGACCATGATGAACCTACGAACTATGAGGAAGCGATGATGAGCCCAGATTCCGCAAAATGGCTTGAGGCCATGAAATCTGAGATGGGATCCATGTATGAGAACAAAGTGTGGACTTTGGTTGACTTGCACGATGATCGGCAAGCCATTGAAAATAAATGGAATTGTAAGAGGAAGACTGACGCCGATGGTTTACTGTCTACAAAGCTCAACTTGTTACGAAAGGTTTTCGATAAGTTCAAGGAGTTGACTACGATGAGAGTAGATTGTCAGAATCACGATTTTGAATCGGATCGAAGCCCTGATGGTAGGATCGCAAATCGTGGAATCTTCACTATCAGGATCGTAGAAACGTAGATTCTATGAACTGAAGTTGTAGAATCAGAGGGGTTAGTTTGGATCGTAAAGTCGTAGAATCATACAACAGAATCGCGATTCTGACAACCTTCATGAGACGTTCTCATTCGTAGCGATGCTGAAGTCTGTCCGAATCATGTTAGCAATTACCACATTTTATGATTATGAAATCTGGCTAATGGATGTCAAAACTGCATTCCTTAATGGATATCTCAAATAAGAGTTGTATATGATGCAACCAGAAGGTTTTGTCAATCCTAAAGGTGCTAACAAAGTGTGCAAGATCCAGCGATCCATCTATGGACTGGTGCAAGCATCTCGGAGTTGGAATATACGCTTTGATGAAGTGATCAAAGCGTATGGTTTTATACAGACTTTTGGAAAAGCCTGTTTTTACAAGAAAGTGAGTGGGAGCTATGTAGCATTTCTGATATTATATGTGGATGACATATTGTTGATTGGAAATGATGTAGAATTTCTGGATGCCATAAAAGGATACTTGAATAAGAATTTTTCAATGAAATACCTCGGTGAAGCTGCTTATATATTGGGCATCAAGATCTATAGAGACAGATCAAGACGCTTAATTGGACTTTCACAAAGCACATACCTTGATAAATTTTTGAAGAAGTTCAAAATGGATCAGTCAAAGAAAGGGTTCTTGCCTGTGTTACAAGGTGTGAAGTTGAGTAAGACTCAATGCCCGACCACTGTAGAAGATAGTGAGAAAATGAAAGTCATTCCCTATGCCTCAGCCATAGGTTCTATCATGTATGCAATGCTGTGTACCATACCTGATGTATGCCTTGCTATAAGTCTGGCAGGAAGGTACCAAAGTAATCCAGGAGTGGATCACTGGACAATGGTCAAGAACATCCTGAAGTAACTGAAAAGGACAAATGATATGTTTCTCGTTTATGGAGGTGACAAACAGCTTGTCGTAAATGGTTACGTAGATTCAAGCTTTGACACTGATCCGGATGACTCAAAGTCACAAACCGGATAAGTATTTTTGTTGAACGGTGGAGCTGTAAGTTGGTGCAGTTCCAAGCAGAGCGTCGTGGCAGGATCTACGTGTGAAGCGGAGTACATAGTTGCTTCAGAAGCAGCAAATGAAGGAGTCTGGATGAAGGAGTTCATATCTGATCTAGGTGTAATACCTAGTGGATCGGGTCCAATGAAAATATTTTCTGACAACACTGGAGCAATAGCCTTGGCGAAGGAATCCAGGTTTCACAAGAGAACCAAGCACATCAAGAGACGCATCAACTCCATCCGCGATCAAGTCAAGGAGGGAGACATAGAGATTTGCAAAATACACACGGATCTGAATGTCACAGACCCATTGACTAAGCCTCTTCCATAAGCAAAACATGATCAACACCAAGACTCCATGGGTGTTAGAATCATTACTATGTAATCTAGATTATTGACTCTAGTGCAAGTGGGAGACTGAAGGAAATATGCCCTAGAGGCAATAATAAAGTTGTTATTTATATTTCCTTATATATCATTATAAATATCTTTTATTCATGCTAGAATTGTATTAACCGGAAACCTAATACATGTGTGAATACATAGACAAAACAGAGTGTCCCTAGTATGCCTCTACTTGTCTAGCTCGTTAATCAAAGATGGTTGAGTTTCCTAACCATAGACATGTGTTGTTATTTGATCAACGTGATGAGATCATTAGGAGAATGATGTGATGGACAAGACCCATCCGTTAGCTTAGCACTATGATCGTTTAGTTTTATTGCTATTACTTTCTTCATGACTTATACATGTTCCTCTGACTATCAGATTATGCAACTCCCGAATACCGGAGGAACACCTTGTGTGCTATCAAACATCACAACGTAACTGGGTGATTATAAAGATGCTCTATAGGTGTCTTCGAAGGTGTTTGTGGTGTTGGCATAGATCGAGAATATGATTTGTCACTTCAAGTGTCGGAGAGGTATCTTTGGGACCTCTGAGTAATACACATCATAATAAGCCTTGCAAGCAAATGACTAATGAGTTAGTCACGAGATGATGTATTACAGAACGAGTAAAGAGACTTGCCTGTAACGAGATTGAACTAGGTATGATGATACCGACGATCGAATCTCGGGCAAGCAACATACGGATGTGTGGCGACCATGATCCGAATGGACCGAAGTCTCTGTGTTCTGTGTCATCCCTGGATCGGTAATGTTGACACACACAGTACTTGAAGGATTTATAACAGAGTGGCAATCACACACTTATTACATCGAATGTCTCAAAAGAGACTTATTACAAAAGTCTATGTCTTAAGGCCAGCTAACAAAATAACAGCGGAAGGTGATACGTCCAAAACGTATCTATAATTTCTGCTGGCTCCATGCCACTTTTGGGTGATATTGCTATGATATTTATACACTTCCATACACTTTTGATCATATTTGGACTAACCTACTAATCCAGTGCACACCAGTGCCAGTTTCTGTTTTCGGCTGTTTTTGTATTTCAGGTTTTCACATTACGAGAACTGCCAGGAAAAATCCAGAAAAATTATATAAAAATCAGCGTTCCAGAACCTACCTTGCGCCCGAAGGATAGCC
>LR738713.1:692537233-692554902 GCA_902687465.1 Secale cereale
CGCCTGGGCCCCCCGAGCCCCGTCTGGTGCCCCCCTTTGGCATATATTTAGAGTGTCCTTCGAAACCCTCGGGACGGGAACTCTTTTTCGCGATCTCATCTCTGTTCCACCGCCGTCGCCGCTTCCAAGATTGGGAGCACCAGGAGAACTCTTCCCGGCACCCTGCCGGAGGGGAGGATCACCATCGGGAGCCTCTCCACCACCATGGACGCCTCCCGGATGAGTTGTGAGTAGTCTCCCTTGGACCATGAGTCCATGACCAGTAGCTATGTGATATTCTCCTCCCGTTCTTGTGCTTCACTAATTAGTCCTCGTGAGCTGCCCTACATGATCGAGGCACATATGTAATCCTTATGCTGTTGCTATGTTGAGTTTGCTGGGATCCGATGGATTATGAGATTATGTTCAGATTGTGATTGAGTAATATATTTGATCTACCTCTTTTATATTTATGTTCATAAGTAATTCTTGCATGTTCTCCGTTGTTATTTATTGCTTTGACCAAGTAATAGGTAGTGACTCCAAGAGGGAACGTTATGCTCGATTGTGGGTTCATGCCCCTCGATGACTAGCTTGAGTGACAGAAACATGAGTCTAGGGGACGTGCTATTGCCACAAGGGGGAAAACAACGGTGCTTGTGCCCGCGGGTGCAAGGATTGTTTACTTTACGCAAAGTTCTTTTAATGCAGTTGTCTGTTGTATTGAGTTTACACTATGGGTGGGGCTCGCAACTTAATACCAACGAGATGTTCTGGATAGATATCTCAAGGTGGATGATTAGTAGTAGATATTGATGGATTTCGGTCTACTTACTTTGGCGTACCGCCCATGCTTTGAACCTCAACCTTTCTTGCAATGTAGTCAGCATTGGTTTGCGTTCGTGGTCCAGTCAATTGCCCAGCTGTAATTCGTTTACCTCACATAGCTGTTTTATCGTCTTTTGGGAGAGAGACATCACTAGTGAACATCATGAGACTCCGGTCCATATTACCATCATTGATCACATCCGCTATTTACTTTTCACTTTTACTTACTATTGCAAACATTATCTATCACTACTATCATTTGCGTTTAATCCTTTGTGAACTACAAGGCCGGAGGGATTGACAACCTCTCTGTACTCGTTGGGAGCAAAGTTATTTGTATCTGTGTGAAGGTCCACGTTGATTGCTAATATCTGGCGCCGTTAGCAGTTGACACCTACTTGTTGAACCTAGGAGTCTCTGGGGATTCGATCCTTGGCATCTTTGCTAAGGGAAAAACTTCCACAACACTGCATCTCACACCTTCCACTTGGGGCAACCAACGAGGGGTTAGAGGCCCATCAAGGAGTTTTTCTGGCGCCGTTGCCGGGGACTCCACTCTTCAGGATAGGGGAGTTGCATGCTATCTTTTACCTTTGCTTTTTAGTCTTGTCAGTTTACCTTTTAGTTTTCTCTATGTCTTTTTACCAGTTATGCTTATGGACAACCTTGCTATTGGATCGTTGCTTGTGGGAAGACGCCCCACACCTGTGGTGGTTGATCCTCCCCCTACTGAAATAGTGCCCTATAAAATACCAGCTGATATTATCAATTATGTTTTGGCTAATCATTATGCAGGAGACAGACATCCCGGTGAACACTTGCTATATCTGTCACAATTATGTTCATTATCTAAGCTTGCAGGTGTATCAAGGGAGTTTGTCATGAGGACATTGTTCGCCGTATCACTTATAGATAAAGCTTCAGATTGGTATAAGCTTCTCGATAACTCGCACTTGCTTCATTGGCAAGAGCTTATGTCTCTCTTTTATACTAAGTTTTATCCTCTTCATGATGCTTATGTGGAGAGTAAGAGTACCTTTTTGCATGTGGGTCATGGTAACAATGCTTTATGTGATGCTTATATTGTTGAGTTTATTCGTGATCCCACTGAAAATTATTATGAGAAGGGAACATATGCTTATAGATATTTCAATAATATTAAGTTCCCTCTCTTTATGTTGAAGGTTTTGAAGCTGCACTTGTTTTGTCTTCCTTTGCTTATTGCGTTGTGCTTCAATGAATTATTCTATTGCAATATTCCTATGCATAGGAAGCATGTTAGGCTTAAATGTGTTTGGTTTTTGCTTCTTGATGCTCTCTTTTGTTCTTCAATTCTTATTCCTACAAGAGCATCATTAAAGTCTTATGCCTAGCTTAAAGGCATAAAAGAAAGCGCTTTTGGGAGGCAGCCCAATGAATAAATTTTATTTTGCTTTTGTTGTGTCTTGATGTTGTTTACTACAGTAGGATCATCATTGTATCTTTGCTTTTCATATTTGTGCCAAGTATAGCCTCTGATTGCTAGAAAGTTCAAAAGTTGCGAGGCGCTGTCCAGGAAACAGATTCTGTCCTTGGATAGAAAAATTCGTATAAAATCACCAGTTCATCTTTTTGGTCTGAATTTTTTCGACAGCGTTCTCTATATAATTGTCTTTCGTGCATCTGTTCTGAATTTTTTAATTTGAGTTGCAGAAGTACCCCGAACAAATCAATTACTACCTGCTGTTCTGTTTTTCACAGATTCTGTCCTGTTTTGCCTTTCCTTCAGTTTGCAAATCAAGAGCTTGCTTTTTCTTTGCAAAAACCTTTTGGCAATCTTGAGAAACAGTAGAACTTCAAGAATATCTTTATTTCCAGCAAGGTGCAATTATTTTATTAAGGGTACTAACCTCGCTAATCAGATTATGATGAGTTATGTATGAAGGGAGTTTTCAAGTGTGCGAGGGAAGATGATAAAAAGATTCAGGAGTGTCAAGCGCTCAAGCTTGGGGATGCCCCCGTGCACCCCCAAGAAATATTCAAGGAGACTCAAGCGTCTAAGCTTGGGGATGCCCCCGTGCATCCCCTTCTCCATCAACATTATCAGTTCGTCTTTCGTTCCGCTATATTTTTATCACTTCATGTGTTATGTGCTATGCTTGGAGCGTCTTGCTTTTAGTTTTCTTTTTAGTTTTTCATAACGAGTCGGAACTCAGCTTTCTTTATGTGGGAGAGAAACACGCTCCACTTCTACCTAGAACATAACATATAATTTTCATGTTTATCTTTGCTGTGTGTGTTCTTTGTCTTTTAATAGCTACTATCATGCTCAGCTCTTAGTATTCATGCTTATCTTTTCAAAGAGCTTTTGTTTAGTTGGTTGCTTGAACTCTCTTTAATTATCATGCTCACCTTATTAAGAGAGTCTGCTTCCGTTGCATTGGTTAATATGTCTATGATAAAGATGCTACGTGCATAATGGCGCTTAGTAGTTCAGGTTTTCTTATGGTTAGTCTCAAATAGCTGGGGGGGGGGGTTCCCAATGTGTTATTGGAGTACCAACGTGATTTGTTTGCCTATGATGTGGTATGGTTTAGTAATATCTTCCTTCGATAATTTATTTTGATTGACTTGGCGTATGCTCACGCATATTTAAGACTGTAAAGAAAGTCTGTCAAGCCTTGATGATCTTTTATTTCTGAGTAGCGATATAACTACCATGCCTGATTAAATATTGCTTTGTCGCTCTGCATGATTATGACCGTCATTGCTCTCTTAGTTGGTCGCTCCCAGTCTTTTGCTAAACCTCCACCTGTACTAAGCAGACTATCTTTGCAATACATAGCTCATGGGAAAGTAGCTTAAAAACTATTATGGTAAAGAATATGTTGCCTATGTATCTTATTTCTTATAAGTTACTTGCTGAGCGGTAACCATGTTTCTGGGGACGCCATCAACTGTCACACTTTTGTTGAATATCATGTGAGTTGCTATGCATGTTCGTCTTGTCTGAAGTAAGGGTGATTTGCCATGGGTTGAATGAGTATGCATATTGTTAGAGAAGAACATTGGGCCGCCAACCAAAGCCATGTATCATGGTGGAAGTTTTAGCTTGGACATTAATCCTCAATCTCTTATGAGAATATGCTTATGCATTGAAGAGGAGTCCATTATCTATTTTCTATGTTGTCCCGGTATGGATGTCCTCAAGTTGAGATCTATCAAAAACGAGAAATCAAATGCGATTTATCTCCTTGGACCTTTGTACAGGTGGCATAGAGGTACCCCTTTGTGACACTTGGTTGAAACATATGTAATGCAATGACAATCCATGGAAATCCGAGCTAATTAGGACAAGGTGCGAGCACTATTGGTATTCGATGCATGAGGCTTGCAACTTATAGGATGTCTTATGCATGACATATATGAAGTACTACTACCGTTGACAAAATTGCTTCTATGTTTTCAAAATAAAAAGCTCTAGCACATAACCATTCTTTTACTTTTATGTTGAGTCTCCACCTTCTTTTAAAGCACCAACTACTGAGAGCATGATTGTCATTCTGAGTGTAATGTGCATTGTCCCAAAGTAGCATTGTCTTTTGCATGATTGTGATATCGTTTATTCCGAAATCATTGTATCTAGTCATCACTTAAACCTTGGAGGTGCCCCTGCATTTATGTTTTGCTTCACTAAAGGGGGCAAGCTAGATATCACTTTATCATATTTGCACATCATGTTCATTGCAAATCTTTTTGATGTTTCAGTTTCATATTGTAAAACTTTCAGTCATTTGTGATTTTCTCATGAGGCAACTTAATTACTATAGAATCATTGTCTCAGTAAGCTTTTGTCATATGACTATGAAAAAGTCCTATATGGTTAATAGCATGTCACCACAGAAATTATTCTTGTTATCATTTACCTACTCGAGGACGAGCAGGAATTAAGCTTGGGGGTGTTGATACGTCCAAAACGTATCTATAATTTCTGCTTGCTCCATGCCACTTTTGGGTGATATTGCTATGATATTTATACACTTCCATACACTTTTGATCATATTTGGACTAACCTACTAATCCAGTGCACCCCAGTGCCAGTTTTTGTTTTCGGCTGTTTTTGTATTTCAGGTTTTCACATTACGAGAACTGCCAGGAAAAATCCAGAAAAAATATATAAAAAATCAGCGTTCCAGAACCTACCTTGCGCCCGAAGGACAGCCGGGGGGGGGGGGGCACCAGGGCCCCAGGCGCCCTGGCGGCGTGCCCCCCCTGGGCCGCGCCGGGGGGGCGCCTGGGCCCCCCGAGCCCCGTCTGGTGCCCCCCTTTGGCATATATTTAGAGCGTCCTTCGAAACCCTCGAGACGGGAACTATTTTTCGCGATCTCATCTCTGTTCCGCCACCGCCGCCGCTTCCAAGATCGGGAGCACCAGGAGAACTCTTCCCGGCACCCTGCCGGAGGGGAGGATCACCATCGGGAGCCTCTCCACCACCATGGACGCCTCCCGGATGAGTTGTGAGTAGTCTCCCTTGGACCATGAGTCCATGACCAGTAGCTATGTGATGTTCTCCTCCCGTTCTTGTGCTTCACTAATTAGTCCTCGTGAGCTGCCCTACATGATCGAGGCACATATGTAATCCTTATGCTATTGCTATGTTGAGTTTGCTGGGATCCGATGGATTATGAGATTATGTTCAGATTGTGATTGAGTAATATATTTGATCTACCTCTTTTATATTTATGTTCATAAGTAATTCTTGCATGTTCTCCGTTGTTATTTATTGCTTTGGCCAAGTAATAGGTAGTGACTCCAAGAGGGAACGTTATGCTCGATTGTGGGTTCATGCCCCTCGATGACTAGCTTGAGTGACAGAAACATGAGTCTAGGGAACGTGCTGTTTCCACAAGGGGGAAAACAACGGTGCTTGTGCCCGGGGGTGCAAGGATTGTTTACTTTACGCAAAGTTCTTTTAATGCAGTTGTCTGTTGCATTGAGTTTACACTATGGGTGGGGCTCGCAACTTAATACCAGCGAGATGTTTTGGATGGATATCTCAAGGTGGATGATTAGTAGTAGATATTGATGGATTTCGGTCTACTTACTTTGGCGTACCGCCCATGCTTTGAACCTCAACCTTTCTTGCAATGTAGTCAGCATTGGTTTGCGTTCGTGGTTTCGTTTACCTCACATAGCTGTTTTATCATCTTTTGGGAGAGAGACATCACTAGTGAACATCATGAGACTCCGGTCCATATTACCATCATTGATCGCATCCGCTATTTACTTTTCGCTTTTACTTACTATTGCAAACATTATCTATCACTACTATCATTAGCGTTTAATCCTTTGTGAACTACAAGGCCGGAGGGATTGACAACCTCTCTGTACTCGTTGGGAGCAAAGTTATTTGTATCTGTGTGCAGGTCCATGTTGATTGCTAATATCTGGCGCCGTTAGCAGTTGACACCTACTTGTTGAACCTAGGAGTCTCTGGGATTCGATCCTTGGCATCTTTGCTAAGGGAAAAACTTCCACAACACTGCATCTCACACCTTCCACTTGGGGTAACCAACGAGGGGTTAGAGGCCCATCAGAAGGCTTGGAAGATAAGTGAGTCCATCAACTCCAACGGCATAGCTGAGTGCATGACCAACGACCTAGAACGTCTTACTCCTCGTCTTAAAAGTCTGCAACGTAACATGTTGCAGCCCAAAACGGGTCAGCACATGGAATATGCTGGCAAGATAACATAGAAGATGCAAGTAACGGAATAAAGGCTATCACTATATGCATATTTGGCTGGTGGAGGCTCTAAGGTTAAGGTTTTTGCATAAAGCCAATTTTTCCCTACAACAAAGGAATAAATTTTTATTTTAACTATCTTGGTAGTTGAAACATCATTGAGAAGGTACCTCCAACTCAATCCCAATTAAGGTAATCATTAACCCAACAAATTAATTTTTAGAGTGATGAGATCAACCAATAATTCAAGTACCAGATACTCAAGATTGTCCATAACCGGGGACACGGCTAATCATGATTAGTTTGTACACTCTGCAGAGGTTTGTGCACTTTTCCCACAAGACTTGATCTCCTCCGTTGGATTTCTCGCACTACATGGTGTTTGAGAAACGGATGACCGAGACACAGTCTTTCGGAAGCATTCACTCTTTACCCCGGGTGGACCGGTACACCTATTTTCCCCTACATCTGCTAGTCCACCACTGAAAGAACTCACACAACTTATGCATACTATGCCAGAACCCATAATGGCATTGTGGCTGCACACAGAAGTTTCTAGCATGAATAGTTTTATGATCCCTTTGAGCCTGGGTGGCATTCCATAGGACAATCACACGGAACCCCAGGATTTCCTAGGACAACACTGGATTCTCCAGGTGCCCTGCAACCAATCCACCCAGATGTGTATTCAAGTAGCCACCTTAAGTTGAACCATTAATTAACAACTCACATCTGTCATGGATTTCACTCAAACCCAAACCACGTCTACGAGCATAGCATGGCAACCTAAGCATAGCGTAGAAGTAACTCCCAAGGGTTTGAAAATAATGCGGGTAATAGGTTCTACCTCAATCTACTTCCTAGACGCACAAGTTAAGAGATCCTACCCATGCAATGTGTGAGGGTTTGATCTAATGCATACAAACTGGGTAATAAAGGGGTATGATCAAAGTGTTACTTGCCTTGCTGATGATTCGCAAAACCTAGAGACTCGTAGTAGCACGCTTCATAGTCTGGCTATTCTATCGCAAACAAACAATAGCATACATAAGCAATCAAGCAAAGATGCACAAACGAAACTCCAAATAAGAAGATCTAACCGGAAAGTTCAACTTAAGAACTCCGGTTTGCAAAAAGAATCAAATCAAACGGAGCAACGAAACTTAAACTGCGAACGAAACAAGATCCATTTACTAGATTGATCTAGGGTCAAATTTTACAGTAGCAAAACCTTGTTCAAGTTCGTGAAACGAAAAGAGGGCGTCAAGACGAAGATCTGGGATTTTGAATCACCTGATTCCAACTCTCGAGCGAAAAGAGAAACGAAAAACAAGATCAGGGCAGAAATCACGATCGAAAATAATCGCGGATAAAAACCCCAAAAAAGAAAACTGACGGACAGGCTAACGAATGAACATTCACTATCTGTAACTAACGGGCGGACAATGTTCGTTAAAACGAACGTACGGACGAACGTCCGCTAAATAACTAAACCGAAAAGAAAACCGAATCGATCTAAAAAAACGGATCTAGGGTTTACTAAAAAAACCGAACGGTTTTTACGGAAAAACCGTCGGCTACCTCGGGACAACGAACACCGGTGGTAGCGGGCTCCGGCGGCGAACGACGGCGGCGAGGCGGCGGAACGGCGGCGGGGCTTGGCGCGGCGGCGGCAGCGAGGCGCGGCACGGCGAACAGCGGCAAAGGCGGCTCGCACCATCGGCGGTGGCGGCTAAGGGCGGCGGCGGCGCGCACGCTTTTCGAGGCGGCAGCTAGGGTTTGCTGCGGGCTGGGGTGGGCTGCGGGGCGGCGGCTCGGGCTTTAAAGGCCGCCCGGGCAGAGTCCTAGCCGGACACGGCCCGGTTAGGTCGGTTCACCCTTTTTTTAAACGAGTCCGGATGCACGAAAACTAATGAAAGAAATACCAAACGGACTTCAAAAATTCCGAAATAAATTTTCACCGTCCTCTGATAATATTTAGGACAAAGTGAACATTTTTCCCGAACCTAAATGCAATTTTGAAAAATGCGCATTTTTCCTATGCAAATAAAATCGCAAATAAATCCGAATAAAAACCAAAAGGTGATTTTTAATATTTTCCTCCAATATTTCTTTTATTTTGGAGAAGTCATTTTATCTCCGCTCGTATATTTTATTTAGAAATATTTTTAGGGAGAGAAAAATAATTAAAATCAATTCGATCCTCGTACCAGTATTCGAGAAAACTCAAATACGAAAACGGTAGAATTCCCAACTCTCTCCGTAGGTCCTTGAGTTGCTTAGAATTTTCGAGGGTCGCCACGCAGAAAATGCAAAGAGATATGCAATGCAATATGATCTATGTATAACATTCCAAATTTAAAATTTGGGATGTTACAAACCTACCCCCCTTAGAATGAATCTCGCCCTCGAGATTCGACTTGGCTAGAGAACAGGTGTGGGTGGTCCTTGCGCAGATCATCCTCTCGTTCCCAGGTGGCTTCTTCCTCGGTGTGGTGACTCCACTGAACTTTGGAAAACTTGATAACCTTACTGGGGATGACTCTACTCGAAAATTCGAGAATCTTGACAGGTTTCTCCTCGTAGGTCAGATCACTATGCAACTGAATTGCCTCCAGAGGTACTGTGTCTCTTAAAGGAATATCGGCCATCTCCGCATGGCACTTCTTAAGCTGAGAAACGTGAAGCACATCGTGCACTCCTGACAATCCCTCGGGTAACTCCAATTTATAGGCAACATCTCCCATGCGTTCCAAAACACGGTAAGGTCCCACAAATCTCGGGGCTAGCTTTCCCTTAACTCCGAAATGTTTAACTCCTCGCAGAGGCGATACTCTTAAGTACACTCTGTCTCCAATTTCATAGGCTACTTCCTTGCGCTTCGAGCCTGCATAACTCTTCTGCCTGGACTGAGCTACCTTTAGTCTATCTCGGATCAGTTTTACCTTCTCTTCAGACTCTTTGATCAAGTCTGGTCCAAACAACTGACGGTCTCCAACTTCGTCCCACATCAACGGCGTTTGGCATCTTCGTCCGTACAACGCTTCGAACGGTGCCATCTTTAAACTGGCCTGGTAGCTGGCAAATCATCATCCCAACTGGATCCATAGTCTAGCGCACAAGCTCTCAACATGTCTTCCAGAATCTGATTGACTCTCTCGGTCTGTCCATCGGTCCGTGGATGAAAAGTTGTACTGAATTCCAGCCTCGTTCCCAAAGTCTGGTGTAGCTGATGCCAAAACTTTGAGGTAAACTGTGTTCCTCTATCTGATACAATGGTCCTCGGAACTCCGTGCAGACATATGATACTGGTCATGTATATCTTGGCCAACTTTGCACTGGTATACGTGGTTTTCACGGGGATAAAATGGGCTACCTTGGTTAAGAGGTCCACTACTACCCAGATTGAGTCATATCCTGATTTGGTCCTGGGCAATCCGGTGATAAAGTCCATGCCAAGCTTATCCCACTTCCATTCGGGTATCGGCATAGGCTGTAGCAATCCTGCTGGCTTCTGATGTTCCGCCTTTACTCTCTGGCATACATCACATACTGCTACATACTCGGCAATATCCTTCTTCATACCCGTCCACCAGAAACGTTCCTTCAATTCCAAATACATCTTAGTGTTTCCGGGGTGTATCGAGTATGGCGAATCATGTGCTTCCTATAGTATCAACTTCCTAATCTCCGGGTTGTTGGGCACATAGATTCGATCCTCAAACCACAAGGTGTCGTGTTCGTCCTCACGAAATCCCTTGGCTTTTCCTTCACTCATCTTCTCCTTTATCTCGGCAATCTCTTTGTCATCCTTCTGGGCTTCACGTATCTTTCCCATCAATGTTGACTGAGCCTCCAATGTTGCAACAAAACCTTTAGGAACTATCTCCAAACGAAGCTCCCTGAGAACTACTGCTAACTCCTGTGGCAATTCCCCCTTTACTAGGGTATTCACATAACTCTTCCGGCCCAAAGCGTCTGCCACGACGTTGGCCTTTCTGGGGTGATAGTGCAGCTTCATATCATAATCCTTTATAAGCTCCAACCATCTCCTTTGTCTGAGGTTCAACTCCTTTTGAGTGAAAATGTACTTCAAACTCTTGTGATCCGTGTACACATCACAACAATTTCCAATAAGGAAATGTCTCCAAGTTTTGAGCGCATGAACAACTGCGGCTAGCTCCAAATCGTGCGTCGCATAATTCAACTCGCGCGATCGCAGTTGACGAGATGCATAAGAAACAACTCTTCCATCCTGTATGAGTACTCCTCCAAGTCCTAAGCATGAAGCATCACAGTACACTTGGAAATCCTTGCGTATATCTGGCAAGATCAGCACTAGGGCTGTAGTCAACCGTTTCTTCAACTCCTGGAAACTTTCTTTGCACTCTTCCATCCAATGGAATTTTGTCTCCTTCTTCAACAATGTCGTCATTGGCTTTGCAATCTCGGAGAAATTTTCTATGAATCTCCGGTAATATCCCGCGAGTCCAAGAAAACTGCGAATCTCTGCAACTGAAGTGGGTGCCAGCCACTCAGTGACTGCCTGTACTTTGACGGGGTCCACTGCTATACCTTCTCCTGATATAACACGCCCTATGAATCCAACTTCCTTCAACCAAAACTCGCATTTGCTAAACTTGGCATATAACTGATGTTCTCCGAGCTTCTCTAGTACCAAACGCAAATGCTCCGCATGTTCCTCTTTGTAATTCGAGTACACCAAAATATCATCAATGAATACCACGACAAACTTATCCAAGAACTCCATGAACACCTTATTCATCATACTCATGAAATAGGCAGGGGCGTTAGTCAATCCAAATGACATAACCGTATACTCATATAGCCCATACCTTGTGGTGAAGGCTGTCTTAGGTATATCCTTCTCTCGGATCTTCAACTGGTGGTATCCAGATCGTAGATCGATCTTGGAGAATACTTTCGCTCCTTGAAGTTGGTCGAACAGAATATTGATCATTGGCAGCGGGTACTTATTCTTAATAGTCACTTCATTCAGTGCTCGATAATCAACGACCATTCTTAAAGATCCATCCTTCTTCTCGACCAAAAGCACTGGGGCTCCCCACAATGATGAACTCCGGCAGATAAATCCTTTCTCCAATAACTCCTTAATCTGCTTCTTGATCTCCTCTAGATCATTTGCTGGCATCCGATACGGTCTCTTTGATATAGGTCCGGTGCCGGGCAATATTCCAATCAAAAACTCAATATCCCTATCTGGTGGCATGCCGGGTAGCTCATCTGGAAACACAGCCGGATAATCCTTTACTACGGGCACTTCCTCCTGAACAACTCCCGTGAGAGAATGTACTTGTGTCCTTATAGGCGAATGCCTAGATACATACTTGATCCTTGTTCCCTCCGGGGTGGTAAGCAAAATAGACTTGCTGGCACAATCGATGTTCCCTCCATACATCAATAGCCAATCCATACCTAGTATCACATCCAATCCTTGTGACTCCAAAACTATCAGGTCTGAGGGGAAAACATGGCTTCCAATGGTCAATGGCATATGAAAACATCCTTGATGTGCCATATACTCTGCTCCTGGAGAGCTTACTAACATGGGGGTCTTAAGGACTTGGGTGGACAACTTATATCTATTTATGAATCCCCTTGAAATGTATGAATGCGATGCACTAGTATCGAAAAGAACTACTGCGGTAAATGACTTAACCAAAAACTTACCGATCACCGCATCTGGTTGCTCTTCAACCTCCTCCACGGTCACGTGGTTCACTTGTCCTTTGTTGAACGGGTTGGGCTTCTTCCCAGCACTTCCATTGCCGTTCCCATTCTTAGCTTCAGGGCACTCCGTGGCATAGTGTCCATTCTTCCCGCACTTGAAACAGGTAACGTGGCTCAAATCCCTCTTGGCGGGTGTGGATGGAGTAGAGCGGTTCTGATTATTATTTGCTCCATTCCCATTCCCATTCTTAGAGCCATTGTGGTTGTGAGAACTTCCTCTAGTGTGGGTGTGGCTTCCATGGTTATGGGTGTATCCTCTCGAATTCGGGGTGAATCGGGGTTTCTGCTGGGCTCCAGAACTATTCCTTCCTTGTCCATACTTCCTCTTGCAGCTCTCAATCTGTTGTTGCTTCCCTTCAATCATAAGAGCCTTATCTACCAACTTCTGGTAGTTGTTGAAGGTTGCCACCATCAACTGTACGCTCATCTCATCATTCAGCCCTTCCATAAACCTCTCCAGCTTAGCGGCATCTGTGACCACATCATCTGGGGCATAACGAGATAGGGTACTAAACTCATCTACGTACTGAGCCACAGTACGATTTCCTTGGCGCAAGTTGCGAAACTCCCGCTTCTTCATGCTCATAGCTCCAGTTGAGACATGAGCAGTGCGAAAAGCTTGCTGAAATTGATCCCAAGTGACATTGGCTATAGGGAAAGTGGATGTGTAATTCTCCCACCATGCTGCTGCTGGTCCAGACAACTGATGTGCGGCAAATCGCACCTTCTCAGCATCCGAGCAATTGGTGGTGGTAAAATTCCTTCCAATCTTGCGCAGCCAGTCATCAGCAACTATTGGTTCAATGCTGCTAGCAAACACCGGTGGTTGCAACCTTAAGAAACGTGTCAGGTTGTCCACGGGTGGTGGTGGTGGAGGGTTGTTGTTGTTGTTGTTGTTGTTGTTGTTGTTGTTGTTGTTGTTGTTGTTGTTGTTGTTGTTGTTGTTGTTGTTGTTCTGGTTGTTCTGAGTGTTTTGGACAAGTAGTTGCATCAAAGTGTTCTGCTGCTGGATCAACTGAGTGAGCTCAGGGGGAAACTGGAATTCTGGCTCACGTCTCGAAGGCATCTGATGAGTGTAGAGGGAAGAGATTAGAATAGAAATGAGGTCTAAGGGAAAATTCACTACCCATGTGCACATGAGACAAACACAATCATATCACACCAATCAATTTCAAACAAGGGCTTACAAAGATCTAACTAACGTTACAAAAGTGCTCTAAATACTACTTTGTGGGGAAAATCTACTAGTCATAGGGTGGTCATCTAGAAATTTTGATCGCCGAAAGATTCCATGATGTCTGCTCCAGCTTCATCTTCATAGTCTTCGTCATCACTATTGTCGGGGTCTGAATCCGTGTTGTCGATGATGATGTAATCTTCAGGACAAATCTCCTTGGGTTCTTCTTCCTCTTCTTCTCCTCCTGGTGCTGGATCTCCCATGAATACTCCTAGCTTCCTCGTCAAATCATCATTCTTCTCCACAAGTATCATCATCTCCTCCTCGTATCCGTCACGTGTAGACTTGAGTTCCTCTTCTAGCTCCAAGTTCCTGGTTAGTGCCTTCTTCAAATCTATCATCCCTGCACACATCTGGTGCTCCTGTCGATGAATGTGCTGGTTTAGCTCCTGGATGAACGCTACAATGGACCTATCCATCCGGGTTCTGATCATGTCCCAACGCTCATCTCGGCGTCCACAAATCTGGTAGATAGTGTCCTTCAGCTCCTGCTTGTAGACTTCTCCGATCCTTCCCATACTGATGTGGTCTGCCATACTCTTGCCTAGGCTCGAGGTTGGTGCATCAAAAAAAAACTCTATTGGCTCAGTGGATGGTGCGAATGTTCTTCCGGGAATTTGAACTTGAATGCTCCATCGCTCCTCTTCTGGTAAAGTGGTGGTGTAGGTCCCGGTGAAACTTGGTATTCCTATGTTCAGGTACCTAGTGACCTCCTTCAAGTGCCGTCCAAACGGTGTGTCTTCATCTGGTTGAGTGAACTTGTTCCTTGGGTCCGCCATCCTAAAGAGTAGAAAATGGAGAGGAGTCATAAATGAGTAGAGAAGAGTGACATATGGTTTATCTTAGTGGTCGTGTCCTACATTCAGCGTGTGCTCTGATACCATCTTGTAGCGACCACGATCCGAATGGACCGAAGTCTCTGTGTTCTGTGTCATCCCTGGATCGGTAATGCTGACACACACAGTACTTGAAGGATTTATAACAGAGTGGCAATCACACACTTATTACATCGAATGTTTCAAAAGAGACTTATTACAAAAGTCTATGGCTTACGGCCAGCTAACAAAATAACAGCGGAAGGCTTGGAAGATAAGTGAGTCCATCAACTCCAACGTCATAGCTGAGTGCATGACCAACGACCTAGAACGTCTTACTCCTTGTCTGAAAAGTCTGCAACGTAACATGTTGCAGCCCGAAACGGGTCAGCACATGGAATATGCTGGCAAGATAACACAGAAGATGCAAGTAACAGAATAAAGGCTATCACTATATGCATATTTGGCTGGTGGAGGCTCTAAGGTTAAGGTTTTTGCATAAAGCCAATTTTTCCCTACAACAAAGGAATAAATTTTTTATTTTAACTATCATGGTAGTTGAAACATCATTTAGAAGGTACCTCCAACTCAATCCCAATTAAAGTAATCATTAACCCAACAAATTAATTTTTAGAGTGATGAGATCAACCAATAATTCAAGTACCAGATACTCAAGATTGTCCATAACCGGGGACACGGCTAATCATGATCAGTTTGTACACTCTGTAGAGGTTTGTGCACTTTTCCCACAAGACTCGATCTCCTCCGTTGGATTTCTCGCACTACACGGTGTTTGAGAAACGGATGGCCGAGACACATTCTTTCGGAAGCATTCACTCTTTACCCCGGGTGGACTACACCTACTTTCCCCTACATCTGCTAGTCCACCACTGAAAGAGCTCACACAACTTACTCATACTATGCCAGAGCCTATAATGGCATTGTGGCTGCACACGGAAGTTTCTAGCATGAATAGTTTTATGATCCCTTTGAGCCTGGGTGGCATTCCATAGGACAATCACACGGAACCCCGGGATTTCCTAGGACAACACCGGATTCTCCAGGTGCCCTGCAACCAATCCACCCAGATGTGTATTCAAGTAGCCACCTTAAGTTGAACCATTAATTAACAACTCACATCTATCATGGATTTCACTCAAACCCAAACCACGTCTACGAGCATAGTATGGCAACTTAAGCATAGCATAGAAGTGACTCCCAAGGGTTTGAAAATAATGCAGGTAATAGGTTCTACCTCAATCTACTTCCCAGACGCACAAGTTAAGAGATCCTACTCATGCAATGTGTGAGGGTTTGATCTAATGCATAAAAACTGGGTAATAAAGGGGTATGATCAAAGTGTTACTTGCCTTGCTGATGATTCGCAAAACCTAGAGACTCGTAGTAGCACGCTTCATAGTCCGGGTATTCTATCGCAAACAAACAATAGCATACATAAGCAATCAAGCAAAGATGCACAAACGAAACTCCAAATGAGAAGATCTAACCGGAAAGTTCAACTTAAGAACTCCGGTTTGCAAAAAGAATCAAATCAAACGGAGCAACGAAACTTAAACTGCGAACGAAACAAGATCCATTTACTAGATTGATCTAGGGTCAAATTTTACAGTAGCAAAACCTTGTTCAAGTTGGTTAAACGGAAAGAGGGCGTCGAGACGAAGATCTGGGATTTTGAATCACCTGATTCCGACTCTCGAGCGAAAAGAAAAACGAAAAACAAGATCAGGGCAGAAATCGCGATAAAAAATAATCGCGGATAAAAACCCCGAAAATAAAACTGACGAACAGGCTAACGAACGAACGTTCGCTGTCTGTAACTAATGGGCGGACAACGTTCGTTAAAACGAACGTACGGACGAACGTCCGCTAAATAACTAAACCGAAAAGAAAACCGAACCGATCTAAAAAAATGATCTAGGGTTTACTAAAAAAACCGAATGGTTTTTACGGAAAAACCGGCGGCTACGTCGGGACGACGAACTCCGGCGGCAGTGGGCTCCGGCGGCGGCGAGGCAACGGAACGGCGGCGCGGCGGCGGGGCTTGGCGCGGCAGCGGCAGCGAGGCGGCGGGGCGCGGCGTGGCAGCAGCGGCGGCGGCGGCTAAGGGCGCACACGCCTTTTGAGGTGGCGGCTAGGGTTTGCTGCGGGCTCGGGTGGGCTGCGGGGCGGCGGCTCGGGCTTTAATGGCTGCCCGGGCAGAGTCCTAGCCGGACACGGCCCGGTTAGGTCGGTTCGCGCCCTTTTTTTTAAACGAGTCATGACGCACGAAAACTATCGAAAGAAATACCAATCGGACTCCAAAAATTTCGAAATAAATTTTCACCGTCCTGTAATAATATTTAGGACAAAGTGAACATTTTTCCCGGACCTAAATGCAATTTTGAAAAACACGCATTTTTCTTATGCAAATAAAATCGCAAATAAATCCGAATAAAAACCAAAAGGTGATTTTAATATTTTTCCTCCAATATTTCTCTTATTTTGGAGACGTCATTTTATCTCCGCTCGTATATTTTATTTAGAAATATTTTTAGGGAGAGAAAAATAATTAAAATCAATGCGATCCTCATACCGGTATTCGAGAAAACTCAAATACGAAAACGGTAGAATTTCCAACTCTCTCCGTAGGTCCTTGAGTTGCTTAGAATTTTCGAGGGTCGCCACGCACAAAATGCAAAGAGATATGCAATGCAATATGATCTATGTATAACATTCCAAATTGAAAATTTAGAATGTTACAGGATGACAAAGGGAACAACGTATGTTGTTATGCAGTTTGACCGATAAAGATCTTCGTAGAATATGTAGGAGCCAATATGATCATCCAGGTTTCGCTATTGGTTATTGACAGGAGATATGTCTCGGTCATGTCTACATAGTTCTCGAACCCGTAGGGTCCGCACGCTTAACGTTCGATGACGATTTGTATTATGAGTTATGTGTTTTTGATGACCGAAGTTTGTTCAGAGTCCCGGATGAGATCACGGACATGACGAGGATTCTCGAAATGGTCGAGACATAAAGAATGATATATTGGACGATGTTATTCGGACACCAGATGAGTTCCGGGGATAATCAGATAAATATCGGAGTGACGGAAGGGTTATCGGAACCACCGGGGAAGTAATGGGCCTTATTGGGACTTAGGGGAGAGACAGGAAGGCAACCAAGGGCTGGTCGCGCGCCCCCCCATGGGCCTAGTCCGAATTGGACTAGGAGGAGGGGCGGGGCCCCTCCTTCCTTCTTTTCTCCCTCTCCTTCCTTCTTCTCCTAGTTGGACTAGGAAGGGGGGG
>LR738713.1:692556021-692566269 GCA_902687465.1 Secale cereale
GCAGTGATTAAGTAATAACACCGACGGGGCAATTTTGACATCGGTTTATGATAAAATTCTGACCTCCCAACGGTTGAGGACAATATCGCTGACCGGCCAAATTTTAACCGGTCTGTGTTGTCAGTCTTGGACGGCCAACATAGGCTTGTCATTGACGCGCGTGTGCTGGCCCGTCCGTGATGACCCTCATTAGTGATGCAGGGCCACAAGCCGGTCAGTGACGAGGGGTCAGTAGTATGTCGCTTTGTAGTAGTGTGCGGGCCTACAACTAAGACTATGATGACACAAGGGACGACTCAAGATCGAGTTTTGAGGTCATTTCCAAGGTACCCTCCTAGAGCAGTGCCACATGCACATACCCGCATAATGGTAGATTAGATGCAATCGCCAAAGTCACCAACTGCTAAAAGACAGAGCGAAGCTGGGCTATGAGATGCAGTCAACATCTCGAGGAAGCAAACAAGAGGAAAACATGCAGTGATAATCAAAACCAAATAAAAGATGGAGGAAGTCAAGCAAGCTTTGATTGGCCATTTTCTCCAGCTTCTGCTATGCGATGCCTAGGATAAACCTACTTAGTTCTTACATCTCTGTTGAAATGGTGCTTCTGTTGGTGAACTTGTCATTTCCCGAGCTGCTAGATATATACCATAATTTTGTTTGTAAATACGGTATGTAACTTAATTGTTTATTTACGAGATTATGCAATAATTTAAGTAACTTTTTAGCTTGTTTCTCCAAAATTATTGCGTGTTTTTTTAGGGGTCCAAAATTATTGCAAGTGCTTGATATATATGGGTTGTGGCCCACTTACTGGCCCACTTAAAAATGAGCTTGGCTACAATGGGCTACTGAATAATGGACCGTCCGGAACGGGAAATTGGACCAAACAAAAGTGAGCCTCTAGTGGCCCAAAACGAAAAGGGAAATTTTAATGGATGCAAATTGGATTCTTATCGTCATCAAGGGGAAATATAAATACTACATTTCAGTTCATCAAAAAAGAAAAATAAAATACATTTAATTGGGAGGCCATAAATGCACGAGTAATTGTAGAGAATTATGAGAATGACTGCATTGCTAGAAATAACATCGCCAGCATGCTTTCTTCCATTCTTAGCCAATCCCCCATCCCGCTCCGTAACTATAAAACCTCCACCGTGGAGTAGTGCAAGCAAGCAACCAAAGTACGTCTCATCTCCAGCATCTGCAAAAATGGAGTCCTCTGGTTCCTCCGTGTCCACCTTCCCTGCCGACAACGACAAGTCCCTGCCGCTGGCCACCCGTGCCGAGGATGGCAAGGCAGGGTACACGAGCCAAACGTCTTCTCGCACGGCGTCATCGACTTCCAGCAACGCGGTGCAGAAGGCCACCTTCAAGTGCGAGTACTGCCCGCGCACGTTCACGACCGTGCAGGGGCGGTGCGGGCACCAGTCGGTGCACAGGCACCTGTGGGCGTCCCCCGGCCCCGTCAAGAAGAAGGCACGCATAGACCGTCCTCCCTCGTCGTCGTCGGCGCGCATCTGGGCTTCGTCGTCCGACACCACCGCCTTGGGCAGAGCTTGCCTCCATGAGAACCTGTTTGCCGCCCACTACTACCCCTCGCCCCCCTTCCTGCCTCCTTCGCTGCAGTGGCAATGGCAGACTGGTACTGGGCCTGCACCGTTTCAACCATCATCTCCTGTGTCGGCGCGCGTGGCCGGCGGCTACCGCGGGATTGGAGATGGTGGCCACCGTGGACACCAACAAGGCGTGCGTGAAGTGGATCAGGAAGAGACTGCCGACGGGATTGATCTGACCCTGAGGCTCTAAAACTAGGGGTTGGGTTCTGAAGTGAATCAGGAAATCTTTTTAAGTTGTTCCATTAGTTCGATTGTTCGAATCCTCTATTTTCTTCCATTTATTAGTATAAGCTAGTAGACTTGATCGTATTTCCCTGGGATTTATGGATGCGTATCTAAGGCGAATTGCAATTGGGCCATGTACTGAGTGATTTGTTTGTGTTCAAAGGGCAATTCAAATATTCAGTAAGGTGGTTATTTGAATGGGATTTCTTCTAAGATTTTCGTTGTGTACTAACCCATAAGACAGTTTTACAACGAAGTAGGTATATGTGATCTTATCATTTTATACAAAGAAAAACCGTGTTTCTAGGTTTTTCATTGTGTTTTGCTTCGTGACATCGCCTTCACGTTATGGTTTCCAAAGCACATCAGGGATAGAAATTAGATCTAACTATTCCCCTCTTTATAAGAATATATTATGAGAAGATAGTGGATTTTTTGCTCTCGGGCTCTATGGAGCCCGGAAATTTCAAAACTTCAAAAAACAACTTGTTAAGTTTCAAAAAATTCTAAAAATAAATACACAAGTACTTCTAGATGTATACAAAATTTGTGTCAAATTTCATCACAAATATGTTTTGATGTGAGCAAAAATACAAAATCATGTAGTTTTATACTGAATAGTACATGTGCTAGAAATACGCGATTTTATTGTTTTTGTAGCTCGCGTGAAAAAAATATTTCGATAATTTTAGAGTAGATTTTTTTTCAGAATTTTTTAAAGCCCAAAAATTGAGTTTTGAATTTTACAAATCAAGGGCTCCATGGAGCTCGAGCTCCGTTAGCAATTTCTCTAATATGAACTATTATATATATAGTGACATTGAGACATTCAATCATCTTCATCTCTTAGATTCATGGAATAATAAATCTCCTCACATCTACAAAACAACTCAGCAAATCATCAACACGACAAACAAACAGTTCTATTGGTTGTTGGGGAATGGTGATCCATGTGCTTAAGGTGAAAGCTAATTTGTGTCACGAGACATCACAATATCTGACTTAGAGCCTCACCATCCGTTTTCATAAAAAAAAACTCCACCAAAAATCGAAAACCCTTCTACTCCTGAGCTCATTTGAGCTCGGGATGAACAGTAAATTTCTAAAAAAATGAAAACACATTCGAACAATGCTATTTTTTTTTGGGTGCAATCTTTTGACAAATTTGCTCAGTACTTGTAAATTTTCACCACTAAGTAGCATTCATGCAAGTCATGGAAAAAAAAGCTCCAAAATGTTTTCGAAAATACCAGTTTTGGAGTGTCAATTTTGTCTTTTTACCACAACCTCCACAAATGCTATTTCAGTATGAAAATATGCATGAACTGAGAAAATTTGTCAAAGTTTGCACCAAAAAAATTCAGAATTTTTTGATAATTTTTACTGTTCATTAAGGAGCATATGAGCTCGAGGTGAGAATAGTTGCGTCCTCCCTAAATATGGTTTTATGGGGTATCCAAATAATCTAGGGGAGGTTGACAGGTGAGCTGCTGTTGCGGTCTCATAAAAAATCTTCCCCTAAAAATAGCATTTGGGGGTGGCGCCACACCTTTGGCGGTGGCGTACATCAAATCATGGTGGTCAGTGCGGTGGGGGAGTTGGCGGGCAGGCCGCGCGATGGTGATGGTCGGCTGAGGCGACAATAGTGGTAGTCGGCGGCGGCGTGGTGATTCTGGCGGCGACGCGGTGGATTCTGCTGGCGGCGTGCTAACATGGTAGTTTTAGGGAAATGTTAGGCAAAGGGTCACCCCCCCCCCCTAGATGGAGGGAGGTTTGGTTGATTATGCCATGTCCATAATTATTTTTTGCTTCTATTGGAACTATTGGAGTATTCGGTTTTCGCCCAACTCCCCCAAAACCAGAATATTTTACAGGAAAGGGGAACTGTTAGTGATGCTCTAATTTGGTCGAATCACAATTGTTGTTAACGGATGACCCCTTTGGATTCCGGGGTACTTCATTGCGTAGGAGAAAACAAAGGTGACTGAGATACTTGATAGTGAATGCTAACCGAATAAGATGCAAAAGCGTAGTAGCTGCCAGGGAGCTAACAATAACATGACCATCCACATAAATAAAAAAAACATATGTGAAAGTGCATCTATTACCCCCTGACATGTTTTCCTCTTTGCATTTGAGCCTACCATTCAAATACTCAACTTCTCCACACCCAAGGATCCATCCTAGTAGAGTTTAAGTATGGATGAGATTATATTTTTGAATCGTAAGAGATTAATCAGGAAGCTACTTTATATTGCTACTTTTGGCTTTTGGAGGATGTTAGATGCTTGTGGTGTGCGTGGTAGTCTTCAATATGTGAAGGAACCAAGCAATTTTTGAGGGTTTGGAGACCGCCTACTTCATAAAGATCTTCCATAAGTGACATTTGACCTTTGTGTTCTATAATCCATGGTGGAGTAGGTTGGTTTGCGCTTGGTGAGCGATTTTTGGGGAACTCAACAGAGACCTTTGTGGTGTTAGAGCCTTTGATATTTGTAGATTTGCATGTGTAGGGTGTTTAAGACAACCACTAGCTATGTGTAAAGTTGCAAAGTACTAAAACTAGGAAGGTCTCTAAATTGCGGTGTTAATTTTTTTTTAGTCACAAAGGCGTATCTGCTATAGAGGACATAAAACCAAATTGCTAGAGTATAGCGCTAAGTTTGTGATACCATGCCCTCAAAACCACCTTCAAGCCATATAGTGCTTTATTATGCCTATAGACATGTTTTGGTCGAAAAGCATAAATACATCCAGGCAATTGCGTCAAATAAATAGACTCATGGAGATCACTATACGGAAACACATTTTGACTTCTGTTTTCCAAAGAAACCATCCATGAGAGACTTTAATAGACAATAAAAGGAGCACCATTGCCAGCTTTACAACAATTCTGAAGGTATTGTCATATCAATAGCCATGGCGTTTAAAACATCCCTTATCAGCATTGGGAGCATTACAAAACATGCACCATTTATTCATCTTGCACACAATCAATATTTGGAACAAAAGCCTCCTGATTAGTTATTCACATCTTTTGTAGGAATACTCCCAGCGATAGGTTGGTGGGCGGCTATGTGGGTTTCTATAAGGTGAAGTTTATCAAGCTAGGACATATTTGTTGACTAGGTAAGATGAACAAGAAAATTTCATGCATTGGATTGGATATATGCAAAAATGGGAAGGCATTGTCTTCAAAACGATGCCATGTGATATATACACATATAGTGGGTTCAACAAAGCAGCCCCTTACGCATTCACATGAACAAAAGTATTGAGACATACATATATTCTGGTTTCGTTAATTTGTTTCAGAGAGCTGAAATCTCTAAAGATATTATGGAGGCCAACTCAACTTTTGAAGAAAAATATATATTCAGATGTGTCATCATGGCCAATAAATGAGTACGAAATGCCGAGACAAAAAGATGGGTAAGTTCATACTGCATACCACTAGTACAAGAAATTACATGTTACATCCTAAGCTGATCGCACTTGTTTATTGCAGAGTGTCATGTGGACCTTTTTGTGATGTGGTGCATACAACACTGGGACGGAGATCACTGGACACATGAATTTGACCAGGAAGAGATTAAAGAGTCAAGGCCACGTATTGTCGCGGAAATTATTTTTTCGGAGGTGAACACATTAGAGAAGGTCAAGATGAAAATTGTTAAAATCATGGAGAAGGAATAGGTGTTAGCATCGGTAGGGTTTTAGTCCCGCAAAAGGTTTCCCTGCCGTTGTTGATTACTTACCATTTCGTTGGATTGTAATGCACATGGCACTTTTAGTTTATTCGTTATGCTACTTTGTTAAAGGATATGAGACATGACACTTTCAGTTTATTCATTATGCTACTTTGTTAAAGGATATGAGACATGGCATTCTAATTGTTATGCGTGAAATATGATATATTTGTATTAATGTGTTACTGCTGCCATGACTTTTGTCGACTGTTTAATATATCAAAAAAATTAATCTATGTGAAATAAAAACATATTTCAAAAAAGAGGCCCGGCTGTGGCCGGGCGCGCGCATGGATACTTTACTAGAACCGTCCCGATCTAGCCTGAAGGCGAAAGGGACGGCCTTTCGGCCACCGAGCGGCCCAGCCACGGCGTACAACATGGTAGTCATGGTAGTTTTGTGTAGTGAGCTTGTGAGACGGGCGACCACGCGGGTATATAAACCGGTCGTGGCTTCCCTCGGTGGGCGATGTGGGACTAAACCTAGTCGGCGCAACGCGCCAGCGTCCCCAGCCGCACATGAGACGACCTTAAAAGGCCAGCCCACGCGCCTCCGACGTGGTCGTTAATGGGCCGACGTACAAACATTGCCATCTCTCCCACCCGCGCATTGACTAGGCCGACCAACGCGGTGCGCCCAGAGGCCCGCGCAGCCGCGAGTGCAGCTTCTATAGTTTAGTCCCACCTCGTCTGCGGAGGGACGCACAGACAGGCTTAAATAGCCGCCTCGCCGTTCCCTCGTAAGCTTCTAAGCTGTCCTGATGCCTTGGGTTCGTTGCCGCCGCGTCACTGTGCCTTTTGGCGCCAACTCAGGACGGCGGGGGTATTTTTCAATATTAAAAGAATATGATGGCCGCCAATACAAACAACAACAGTACGTACTAAAAACATTGCAAACACCACAGACGCAAACTGATACATTTTAACACAGCAAAAATGTTACTTTGACAGTACTAATAACACTAGTTGCGCACACTTATAACATTCCGTCTCACAAAATAGTACCAATGATAGTTGGAAAACATTTAAATGTTTAGTCTCACACGAAAGCGACAATAAAACGTAAAAAAATTGTCTGCAAATATAGTACGTCTAGCAACACAACGACATGCGAATTGAACTCTGTCCCAGCGCCTTTCATTTATTAATAACACTTCATCTTTATGCCCAGTACCTACATAACAAATTGTAAACAACCCATCAGACAATTGTAAAGAGAGGAATAAAAGATAATTAAAAAAATGTAAAAGTTATTTTTCATTCTGGGGGCACGTTTTCTGTCTATGGCCCTCTTCGCGACATATACCACAAAGAGGACCGGGTTTTCTCTCAGAAAATGATTTTGGTCTTCCATTTTTTTTGTAACATTTGGATCTTTCTTTGTCCGCTCTGTCTTGCTCTGTTTAGGGGCGCCCTTCATGGAAACTTTCACGGATCACCTATGACATCAACATGTTGTTCTGGCTCATGTGGCTCCTCATGCACATTCCTTCTACTACCAACAACATCATCATCAGGGACCTTTTTCTTAGCTATTATATTCTGTAGACACTGCATCAGCTCATCAAAGATGAATGGATCATTTGATGCAACATGGAAAGCTTCTTCTCCTGTTATACTGGGTTGACTATAGTGAGCACGCTGCTCTGCCCCTGTCCAACCCCAGCCAAACATGTCACTCTTCCGCTGTGCAGGCAGCCCACCTCTCGCAACTTTCCACATCCTCTTAAGGATGCAACACTTAGGTATTTCAGATTTTTTCAAATGAACCAACACATACAAAATGTGTTTGCAAGGCAACCCTTTCTGAAGCATTCGTCCACAACTGCAGTCTATAGTATTCTCAGAGTTTTCAGCTCGGTAATTCACGCTGAACTAAAATTTGCGGTTATTTCTCCATGTCACGATGAAGGTGTGACAGTCAACTCCCACTAGCGTCTCAAAAATCTCAAGCTCTCCCATCTTCTTCAGATCTTGTTGAAGAATATAAAAATTGGCATGAGTGAATACTTTGGCAGCATGCTTCTCAATGTCCTTATAGTCAGTGCCTTCTGGTGGCAATGACTGATTAGAAACACAGTCATCATGCGCCTCGTTCTCACGTAGTTGAACTATGCAATTGTCATAACGCACAACTAGATCAACAATAGTAATACCACCGTCCAGGTGAAGGTGAAGACAAGAGTTAAGGCTTTCACTCATCTGATTACTGCGCATACCCTGAAAAAAACCATCTGACAGATATGATGCTGCCCATGGACTCGTCTTCATGTACATCCTACACAACCACTCTTCTGTTTTATCAGTCTTGCATTAAAGGACAAAAGCGTGCCATCTCGCCTCAAAGTTAGAAGGAGAGGTGTAGTAGTACAAGAGTGCCCTGAAATCATTTAGTGATTTGTAATTAAGGTGCTTCTGCATATTGTTTTCCACGTGCCATGAGCAGAGACGGTATAACACATCAGCCAAAACCAACCGAATAGCTCATATCATTGCAGCGTCTCCATCTATGATGATTGACCTTGGCTTCTTCTGACAATTGGCCTTCAAGAATGTCTGGAGCAGCCACACATACGTCGCTTCGGTCTCATCGGACACAATGGCACAACCAAACACTGTGGTGCAACGGTGATTATTTACACCAACAAAGGGGATGTACGACATACCATATCTGTTTATCTTATACGTGCTGTCAAACACAGTCACATCTCCATACAACTGATAGTCTCGCCGCGACTGTGCATCGCACCAGAACATGCTCTTTAAACGGCCCTCCTTATCGAGCACGTACTCAAAGAAGAAGTCTGGATCCTTCTCCTTTCTGCTCCTCATAATCCCAATTGCCGTGTTAGCATCACCCTTCGCAATCAACTTCATTTTTTCTCGGCAACATAGGTTGTAGACGGCTCGTCTCAGAAACCCACACTTATCGTACGAACCATACCTGCTAATGAAGTTGTCACGATGATATGCTTTCTGATCCCAGCTCCTTCCATCGCCAAGATATCAGCTATGTGGTGATCTCCGAACACTCTATGTGACCACATAAATACCACCTCATCTGCTCTAGCCAACAAATGGTTGTGATCATCCATAAAAGCTGCCACGAACCAAACTCCACGTCCTTTGTCCAACTTCACGACCAAATGTGCGCCACACTCGCAAAGAGTCTCAAGTATTAGCCTGCGGGTACGGCCCTCCGGGTTTTAAAATTTACTCAGTCATTTTCCTGCCCTCGAGCAAATGTACCGCCTATACCGAATAGTGGTTGAAAGACCTTTTCCTCGTTTCACCTTATCTTTTCTGATACTGAATCCACGATCTCTGGCGTAGTTATTGTAGAACGTGTAAGCCTCCCATTGTGATGCAAAGGTGGTACCCATAACCTTCAACTATGTCTCCAACGCCCGTTGCTGGATTTCAGCCTCCTCAATGTCCATATTAGCTGCATCCTCATGCTCATAGCCATCATCACCACTCCAACCATCCAAGTTAGCCTACAATATTACACGTAAGCAAGTGTAAGTTGTCATTATTGTATGACATCTAAAAGTTCGGACCGAACCTGACTTATGTTCTCCGCGAAAGATTCAACACCGTGATTTTCCTTGTTCTGGACGTCAATATCCTCATACACATAAAAAACCATATGCACATGTAAGTACCCATATGGTTCTTCGTCCGACGAAATGAATGTACACGTCACTTACGTTTTCACTACAAGAACCATCCTCCTTTTGAAAATCCTCCTCAGGTAAATTATTGTACGACGACCAGGATTCATTGTTGCTGCTATCATAATCATTTTTACGTCCATCTTCATTTGTACGATCAACACTATCGCTACCATACCACTCACTCGCCTCGAAGAACGCATCCGTAAATCCAGTTTCTTTCTCCATTTAATGACCTCACTACCAACACCGCAGCATTTAAAATAAAAATTGATCTATCAATTCAAAATCAAACAAGATGTACTACGGTCATACAAATGAATAGTTCATAACAAACAAATGATTGTAAATAATTATTTGCAGCTACCAATTTTTTGACAAACTAGACGGCATACATGGCAGACCTAGACGCTAGAGGTCCCAATGTCCAGCGTTCAGGTACGTGCACTCCTGCCTGCCTGCGGACGATGAGGACGTGCCCAGAGAGGTTGATCACGTCGTTGCGGACGGCGAGGGTGTCCACGTAGGCCACGTCACCACGACGACCTGTACGGAGGCTAGATCGCATACGGCGGCGACTCCAACAACGTCCATGGCGGCCAGATCCTGGGTGAAGACGTGGAGAAAACTGAGATGGTCGGCGATCAGCGGGGAAGGGCGGCGATTGGCCGAACGGGGAGACGTTCCAATGGTCCGCGTGGTGGCGGCTTGGTCGTGAGAAAACTGATATGGTCCCCGATCGGCGGGGAAGGAAGGCGATCGGCCGGACAGGGTGACGTTGGAATGGGCCGCGTGATCCCGACTAGGTCGTGGGTCCTTTTTTCGCGCGAGGGGCGCGGGGTAGATGCGAGTTGGTCGAATCAGCTCGAGACGTGCGCTCGGCTCTACGTGTATGCGCACGACGGATACAGCGCGTGATACGTTAAGCATCGTATGCCAAAAATGCCCTGATACGTTAAGTGGGGGGGGGGGGGGGGG
>LR738713.1:692566367-692626550 GCA_902687465.1 Secale cereale
GGGGTGTACCGAAGCAGAGCTCCACTAAATACGGTTTTATAGGGTGTCCATATAATCTAGGGGTGGTTGACAGGTAAGCTGCTTTTGTAGTTTCTGTAAAATCTTCCCCTAAAATTAGTTCTTGGCGGTGGCGCAGCGATGATGGCGACATGCAACGGATCGCGGTGGTCGGCGATGGTGGGCTGACGAACAGGCGGGCGGCGGAATGGCAACACGGTAGATCTGGCTACCGCGTGGCGGATTCTAGTGGACATGACAGTTTTACAGAATGTTCAGGGAAAGGGCCATGGGTAGTTGGGCTGATTATACCGGGTTCCTTTTTTTTTCGCTTTTACATGAACTGTTGAAGTTTTTTTTGGCCCAACTCCCCTCAAACCTGAAACTTTTATGGAAGTGGAACTATTCGTGATGCTCTTATTTGGTCAAATCTCATATGCTGTTAAAGAATGACTGTAACACCCCATATGTGATACCTTCCATATATGACAATAAAGCAATTATCAATTTGATCCTTGTCCTATTCCTTGGGGGTTCTTTTTCAATTATGCATTCTTATTGTATTGTATTGCATTGTCATTTTATTTTTCCTTTTGCATTCATGCATTACTTCATCATCACCATGGCATCATGATCATCATAGTAGTCTTACTTGTGTTGTGTTGGTCCTTGTCCTAGCTTGTCATGTGAGTGCTTCTTGTCCTTGTGTTGGTGGTGATAGTAAGACCATGGCCATGCTAACCCTACCCCTCTTCTTCTAGCACCACTCACTTCCTTCTTTTCTTCTTTCCTATTCTTTAATTTTTGCAAGTGGCTAAACCCCTTCTCCTTTAATGTTCATCTCCTCCCACACCCTTATTACCTTGTCCTAAGCCACATTGCAAAGCCTTGCCTCTTTTGGGATTGTTTTGGTTAGGTTTTAAAATGGCTCAAGTTTGAAATATTTTCAAACTTGAATTATTTTACTTCCTCTAAAAATGCCGAGGACAATTTTATAAAATAGTGTGTAATTCCAGGAGCTTGAGGATATTTTCATATCTATCAAACTCCTCACCTAGCCCCTGCACATTTTCTTTTATGCAGTTGTTTATTAATTAAATAGAAGTAAAGAAAATGGGAAAAGGAGCAGCGCAGCCAGCAGCAGCCCAGCAGCGCAGCCACCTGGCCCAGCCCACGCCTGCGGCCCAGCCAGCTCCTCCACACGCGCAACCCGCCAACGTGCAGTCGCACCGTGACCCCCCTCTCGCCCGGGCCCGCCTGCCAACGACTAACCCCTCGCACAGCCACCTGCTCCGTTCCCCCCTCTGTCCTCCTCGCTTCAGAGGCAGAGCGCAGAGCGCCGTCATGCCGTGATCTCACGGACGTTGAGGCCGCGGCGCTCGCGCCTCTATAAAGCCGCAACTCCGCGCCTCCTAGGGTTTCCGCCTCGCCTCCTTTCTCCCTCCGCGCCGCGCATCTCCATGCCTCCTCCTCGCACGCTACCGCCGACGCCATGACCGACCCGAGCCGCAGCTCGCCGCGGCATAGCTCGCCCTGCCTTCCTCCTTGACGTCGTCCGGAACCGCAGCGCTGCCCCGGATCTGTTCGGGCGCAAGGCCAAGCCCAACGTCTCCTTCCACGACGTCCCCGTCGTCGTCTTCTTCTCGGTCAGAAGTTCGCCAGACTTCCTCGCCGTCGTCGCCGTCGTTCCGTTGCGTCCCCAGCCCCGTCTTCATGTCTTAGGTATACTAGGTATACCCAGCCCCCTTCCCTGCTCCTTCCAATCGTCTTTAGTGCACTAGCATCGTCGCCAGATCCATGCTCCGGCGGAGCTCTGAAACTTCAGAGCGCACCCGCAGCCGCGCGCACGCCCGCGTCACTTGCATCCGCACGCCCCGCAACACCTGGAGCCACGTACACCCACAACACCCGCAGCTCGCCTCGCGCCTCGCGATGCCTCACCGCGTCCCCGCGGTACCCCGCCGCCATGGCCGGAGCATCAAGCTCACCGCGCCCCACCTAGCGAGCCCAAGCAAGCGCGCGTCCTACAGCCGCTACCTTCACAGGTTTCTGCGCGCCCGCCGTGACCCATCTAGCCCCGCCATCGCAACGGCTGCCTTGCCGGCACCGTCGTGTTCAGACGTCGTCTTCTCTCAAAGAGGCTCGACGAGGTAGATCAATAGGGCCGAGCCCTTCTTCCTAGCCAGTAACCGCGCCTAGCCCAGCTGGTACTCGTGTCGTGCCTTCACTAAGGAGACCCAGGTTCGAATCACGCTGGGGCAGTGGAATTATTCCCCCTTTTTGCATTATCCTGTGCCACTGACAGGTCGGCCCCAGCTGTCATCCTCAGCGCCTCTCACACGCACTCTCACACCCGCTGGCGCCACCTCCGCTCCTCATGGACCCACTAGTCATTGACTAGAGTGAGTCCAGGCTGTGTCAGCTTAGTCTTTTTCTTTTTTGTTTTGTGTTTTTATTTTCTTTTTCTGCATTATCTTTGCATAATTTATACCTTTTAAATTATGCTTCTGTTGAAAATGAGTTGTATATGAAAACTGCTTAGTTTTTCATGTAGAATGTTAATATGCAGTTTGTTGCCATGTTTAAAAACATTTAAATTGTTGTTTGAATTAATTTGTGTTTAAAATATGCTCAAACTTGTAAAAATCATAACTAAATAACTACAACTCCAAATTTGACAAACTTTATATGTATTTGGGGTGAAAAAATGTGTAGATTAATGAGGTATTGTTGTTTTGCATGTTTAACAACTTTAAAATATGACTTTCTCAGATCTGTCCTAATTGTATTTAAATGAATATGGGAGTTTTCCGGAAATTGTTGTTTGTTCTTTCCGGCCCATTTAAAATGCTAGCATGTTGCTGTTAGTCTTAGATGCACCCCTTGCCATGTTAAACAACTTTTAAAACTTGTTGGGGGCTTGTTTAAATCATCTACATATCCACTTGTGGCCATGCTAGTTTTGTTCCTTTTGCTTGTGTTCCACATGTGTGTGATCTTGTTATTGCCATGATGCTTGTGCACTCTTCTTGTCCCTAGGAGTTGCATCATATCCTACCCATGTTCATATGCATCATATTCATGCATCATGTGTTTGAGCATTGCATGATGATTGATTGTTGTTCCGGTGTTTGCATTGTTGTGTTGGTTAGAGCCCGGTGACGATTCGGAGTTCGAGGTACCTTTCAAGGCTGAGTTTGAGGAGCAAGGTTACGATCCCTCCGTGGACTCAACAGGCAAGATGACCATTCCCAGATATCACTTCTATCTTTGCCTATGCTAGATGTCTCGTTCTTTTAGATATGCCTTGATGCCTATTCCTGTTTGTCAGCCTCCCTATTGTTGCCATGAAACACTCTAACCGCCTTCCTAGCAAACCGTTGTTTGGCTAAGTACGCATCGCTTAACCCCTCTTATAGCGTTGTTAGTTGCAGGTGAAGTTTTGAAGATTGCTCCGGGATGAAGTTGTTGTTGGGATAACACAATATATAAATACATGTTAAACTAATTCACCTATATATTGGTAAAGGGTGGAAGGCTAAGCCTTTATGCTTGGTGTTTTGTTCCACTCATGCCACCTTAGAAACCGATAAACCGGTGTTATGTTCCTTGATTTTGCGTTCCTAACACGGTTGGGGTTTATGGCCCCCCTTGATTATTCGCTCTGTTTAAAGCTTTTCCAGCAAGGCCCAACATTAGTTTTACATTTGACCAATAACTAACACTTGCATAGGGCGTTGCAAACCCGAGTTCTTAATTAACAACCCGGGCCAGTGCTCCTCATGAGTGTTGGTCCAAACTGGGGGTTATGCGGGGCCACTATGGGGAAACCCGAGGTTTGGTTTTACATGTAGGATCGCCCATCCGGTCGTGGCCTGAGACGAGATACGCGCATCTACTATCAAGGTGTCAGCACGCCGGGAGGTCTTGCTAGATTAGTTTTACCTTTGTCGAAATATCTTGAGCACGGAATTCCGAGAATACTCGGGTCTTCCCACTTTGGAGTTGCGACTCCGTGGATCGTGAGCTTGTGATGGGCTAAGTTGGGACACCCCTGCAGGGTCTGATCTTTCGAAAGCCGTGCCCGCGGTTATGTGGCAGATGGGAATTTGTTAATATCTGGTTGTAGATAACTTGACACCTTATTCATAAGAATACACTACCTGTGTGAGTAATCGTGATGGTCTCTTTCCGAAGGGCTTCGGGAAGTGAACACGGTGGGGTTATGTTTGATCGTGAGTAGCTAGGATCACTTCTTGATCAACTTGGCGATCGTTGGCACTTGTTCTCTTCTCGCTCTAAATTCGTAAGCTAGTGCTTAGTGCTTGCTGCAACCCTTGTTTAAAGCCTTTACCACACCTAAGGCTTTGGTAGTTTTGATACCCGGGAACGGGATTGCTGAGTCCTCTGTGGCTCACAGATTCAACACACACAAGATGCAGGTACCGCTGAGAACAATGCAGGAGATGGCTCAGAACTTCACTGGGAGTTCAATGAAGAGCATGGATGTTATTATGTTTCGTATCCCGACGATCAGTAGTGGTTCTTACTAGGAGGATCCAGGCTTGTGTTTTGGTATCTTTCTCATTTGGATTTTCGTCCGTAGTCGGAGCCTGATGTTCTTTGGATGATGTATGCTATTGTATTCATTGTGTGACGTGGCGTGTGTAAGCCAACTATCCTTTTACAATTTCATCCCTGAATTTTACATGAGATGTGCAAAGATACCATACTTGAGATCATTCTAGTATGCGCTTATGTCTTTAAGTCATGCCTCGACACGTGGGAGACATAGTCGCATACTGGGCATTACAAGTTGGCATTCAGAGCCTTCTCCGACCTAGGAGCCCCCTGATTGATCGAATCGCTGACGGTTGAGTCTAGGCACACACACAAAATCTTTTGAGTTCTATATATATATATATATATATATATATATCGGAGAGTAGGATTTCTTTTTACTCCTCATCCCCTTCATCGCTCTGGTGAGGACTCCTGACGTTGTTCTATCTCCTCTATTCTCAAAATTTCACAATTTTTTTTAGGATCACGCTGGCATTGTTTGGATTGTTCCGATATCTTTGTGACGAGAACATTGTTCTCGATGCCTCTTGTCATTTAGGGGTTGTGGCAGTGTCCCGGGGAGTTGAGCTCCGAGGTGTTGTCGTCACAAATGTATCGTAGCGGTTCTAGAATACCAGAGTCGGCCGACATCGAAAACTCTTCTATGCGGTTAGTGGTGAGATAACCCCCACGTCACCCAGTACTGGTGGGATAGTTCAGGAGTATTGCCACAGCTAGTATAGCGGATGCGTTTCGAAGGTATGAGGTAAACAGTTTCCGAGGATGACTGGTTATGTGTTGACGGATGGATACAACCAGATGTAGGTTTAGAGTTGAGTGTGCGGTGCTTCCCCTGTATCCCCAACACCAGATTGCATAATCGGAAAGCTTCGGGAATTAATAGGTGGTTTTCAAGTAGATCGTAGGTATTCTTCCAACGAGTGCATGGTATGAGGTTTGGGGTTCAACATCGAGTGAAGAGGTTTCATGGGCGCTGTTCCAATTGGGAGTTGCATCTTAAAGGGTCCTTGGCTATGCTGATCCGGGGATTGCAAGACCCTTTGTAACACGTACCATGGGGCATTCAACACGAACATGTGGGACGAAACTTCTATCATGTATTTGTTCCATCTGCACCTTGTTGTTTTTATTTTATCTTTTGTCTCCCAAGTGGCTTCTCGACAAGATTGTTGTACCATTAAGCTGTGGAATTCATTCGTTCATTTTGTTCGAATGTTCATTGTGAAGACTTTATGTTGCAAATATCTAGCCATTGATTCAGCTTACCTATTTTGCATCGATGGCTAACGGTTGTCATCATATTCAGGATGGCTCCTAAGAAGGTTCCCAACCCAAACCAAGAGGGTGAAGAAGAGTGTCCTCCTGAACGTCCTCCTTCCCCTCCTCCTCCGTTTGAGGCATGGAGAGCAATTATGAAAGCAACCAACCAGAACACTCAGATGCTTATGCAGATGATGCAGAATTTTCAAGCCAATCAAGCAAATCAAGGCAATCATGGGAACCAAGGACAAGGTAATCTGTTCAATCAACCTCACTTTGCGACACTGAACCAATTCCTGGCAAACCAACTGAAGTCTTTCAGTTACTGTGTGGACCCACTTGATGCTGAAGATTGGATCACAGACATCAAGAAGCACTTTGAATGCAGTAACGTGAGGCCTGCGGATTATGTCAAGTTTGCCACTTTCCAACTCAAAGATCAAGCTGCTGATTGGTGGCAACAGTACAAAGACTCCAGAGGTGGTCGTGAGATCTCGTGGACTGATTTCTGCAGAGATTTCCGTTCTCATCACATTCCAACCAGTGTCATTGAAGGAATGCGTGAGCAATTCCGCAACCTGAAGCAAGGCACCATGTCCGTCTATCAATACAATGTCAAGTTCCATAATGTTTCCCGTTATGCGAAGCAAGACATCCCCGATGCCAAGAGCAAGATATACCAGTTCCGAGGTGGTCTGAAAGATGAACTCGAACTTTCTCTCACCTTGTTTGAGCTGGATGAATTTGACCAATTCTACAATATGGCTCTCAAGCAAGAGGCAGCTCAGCTCAAGAGTGAAGCATTCAAAAAGAGGTTAAGAGATGCTGTTCACTCCTCCTCTTCCTCTCGAGTGGTTGCCAAGCAACAGAAGTTCTGGCTACCGCCTCCTCTAGTGCTCCGTCCTCCAAGCAACAACAAGCACTCAGGTGGTCGTGGATTCTCCCACCCACCCAACCCAAGCAACCAGTCCAAGCCTCAGTTCCAAGCTCCAAGACCAAGTGGTCCTTATCATCTGCCTCTTTCAGAAGTTACTTGCAACAAGTGTTCTCAGAAGGGTCACTATGCCAACAAGTGTCCCAACCCAAGGCGCCTTCCGCCTCGTCCACCTGTCAGCAATGCTATTTTCAAGCACAATCCCAAGTCAGGAAAAGTGAACCTGATGAATGCAGCTCAAGCAAAGAATTCTTCTGATGTGATAATTGGTAACCTTCCAGTTAACTCAATACCTGCTAAAGTCTTGTTTGATTCGGGTGCATCATGTCACCCATTTGCATCGAAGCACAATTTTCAAACTGAAGCTTTGCCAAGGGAGTTATCAATTGTTTCTCTAGGAAAACTAATGCATTCTAGCATGTTTACTCCGGATATATCTATTCATATGGGTGATTATAGTTTTCTGGTTTCCCCGGTTGTTCTCGGTAACTCGGACATTGATCTTATTCTTGGGATGGATTGGCTCTCGAAGCATGATGCTCTTATTGATTGTGCAAATAAGGAGGTCAATCTAACTCATCCTTCCAAAGACGTGATTATCTTCGCTTCTCGAGATAACACAATCAGGCTATTCTCTCTCAATGACAAGGGCGAGATTAATGCCATTTCTCAGATTCCGGTGGTTTGTGAATATGAGGATGTATTCCCTGAAGAGCTTCCAGGCATGCCTCCAAACCGTCCAGTTGAATTCGTCATTGAACTTGAACCCGGTACCGAGCCAGCATGTCGGCGTCCGTACAAGTTTTCTCCTAAAGAGTTGAAGGAGCTGAAGAAACAACTCGATGAGCAAGAATGTATGGGTCTAATCAGACCAAGTACTTCTCCTTGGGGCTGTGGTGTTCTACTCCCTCCGTTCCTAAATATTTGTCTTTCTAGACATTTCAAATGGTTACAACATACGGATGTATGTAGACATATTTTTGAGTGTAGATTCATTCATTTTGCTTCGTATGTAGTCATTTGTTGAAATCTCTAGAAAGACAAATATTTAGGAACGGAGGGAGTATTTGTCAAGAAGAAGGATGGCACGGAACGCCTTTGCGTTGATTACCGGCCATTGAACAAGAAGACAATAAAGAATAAGTACCCGCTCCCCAATATTAATGAATTGTTCGAGCAGCTCAAAGGAGCCAAGGTTTTCTCGAAGCTCGATCTCCGGATGGGTTACCATCAGATTCGTATCTGTGAAGAGAATATTCCTAAGACCGCATTTAGAATGAGTTATGGCTCCTATGAATACACGTTCATGGCTTTCGGCCTTGCAAATGCTCCACCCACTTTCTCTCGAATGATGCACTTCATATTCAACCCCTACACCAATGAATTCGTGCTCGTCTACCTCGATGATATCTTGGTATTCTCCAAGAATAAAGAAGACCATGCCAAGCACCTCCGTTTGGTCCTTGACAGGCTCCGTGAGCACCGATTCTATGCGAAGTTCTCCAAATGTGAATTCTGGCTGGATAAAGTCCTCTATCTTGGCCATATTATCTCTGCCGAGGGCATTTCTGTTAACCCCGAGAAGGTTGAAGCTATTGTCAACTGGGAACCTCCGCAGAATGTCAAGCAACTCCGAAGCTTCCTTGGTCTCGCTAGCTATTGCAGAAGGTTCGTTGAGAACTTCTCCAAGATTGTCAAGCCTCTTTCCAACATGTTGCAGAAGAATGTCAAGTACTTGTGGACTCCTGATTGTGATGTGGCATTCAAGACACTCAAAGAGAAGCTCATTTATGCTCCGGTTCTTACTCCTCCGGATGAGTCCAAGCCTTATGAAGTCTTTTGTGATGCTTCATTGCAAGGTCTTGGTGGTGTTCTCATGCAAGACAAGAAGATTGTGGCATACACTTCACGTTAGCTGAAACCAAATGAGAAGAATTATCCCACACATGATCTTGAGCTAGCAGCAGTTGTTCATGCCTTGATCACGTGGAGACACCTTCTGTTGGGCAGAAAAGTGGACATCTTCACCGATCACAAGAGCTTGAAGTACATCTTCACTCAGCCAAACCTTAACCTTTGCCAGACTCATTGCGTTGAAATGATTCAAGAGTACGATCCAAGCATTGAGTATACTCCTGGCAAGGCCAATGTCATTGCAGATGCCTTGAGCAGAAAGGTGTATTGCAACAGTCTCCTTCTCAAACCGTTCCAGCCTGAACATTGTAAATCATTCAGGAAGCTCAACCTCCAAGTTGTTCCGCAAGGCTTTCTTGCAAACCTTCAAGTTGAACCTACCTTGGAAGTTCAAATCCGTGAGGCCCAACTCAGTGATGCTATGGTGCAGAAAGTGAAACATGGTATTGCTAAGGGTACTCCCAAGTACAAGTGCTATCGCGTTGATGAGAAAGACACTTTGTTCTTTGAGAACAGGCTTGTGGTTCCCAAAGGTGATCTCAGAAAGCTTATAATGAATGAAGCACATGACTCACTTCTCTCGATACATCCAGGAAGCTCCAAGATGTATCATGACCTCAAGCAATCGTATTGGTGGACTCGCATGAAAAGGGAGATTGCCCAATTTGTAAATGAATGTGATGTCTGGAGAAGAGTGAAGGCAGAGCATCAACGTCCAGCCGGACTCCTTCAACCTCTACCTATTCCCGAGTGGAAATTCGATCACATTGAGATGGATTTTGTCACCCGTTTTCCCAAGTCCAAGAAAATAAATGACGCTATCTTTGTGGTGATTGACAAGCTAACTAAAGTGGCTCATTTTCTTCCCATCAAAGAATTCATCAACGCAGCTCAGCTGGCAGAGCTCTACACCTCCAGAATTGTTTCTTTGCATGGCATTCCTCAAGTGATCTCCTCAGACCGTGGAAGCTTGTTCACTTCCAAGTTCTGGGATTCTTTTCAGTCAGCCATGGGCACAAAGATTCGCTTCAGCACTGCGTTTCACCCTTAGACTAGTGGTCAAGTCAAAAGAGTGAACCAAATCCTTGAAGATATGCTCAGAGCTTGTGTCATCTCCTTCGGTATGAAATGGGAAGATTGCCTTCCATTTGCCGAATTCTCCTACAACAACAACTTCCAAGCATGTGTTGGCAAAGCTACTTTTGAAATCCTCTATGGCAGAAAGGGCCGTAGCCCTCTCAACTGGTCTGAGACTGGTGAACGTCAACTTCTTGGAAATGGTTTGATCTCAGAAGCCAAAGAAATGTGCAAAGTCATATGTGAGAATCTCAAAGCCGCGCAATCGCATCAAAAGAGCTACTATGACGGCAAGCATTGTGACTTGGCTTTCGACATTGGAGATCATGTCTATCTCCGTGTTTCACCCATGAAGGGCACTCAGAGGTTCGGTATCAAGGGTAAGCTTGCTCCAAAATATGTGGGCCCTTTTAAGATTCTTGGCAAGAGAGGCGATCTAGCCTACCAACTCAAGCTTCCCTCCAACTTTGCAAATGTGCATGATGTGTTCCACGTGTCTCAACTCCGCAAGTGCTTCAAGACGCCTAAACGCACCATTCCGTTCAAAGAGATTGATCTTCAACAAGACTTGTCTTATCGTGAGCACCCCGTTGCTATTCTTGAGGAAACTGAGCGCAAGACCCGCAACAAGTCCATCAAATTCTTCAAAGTGAAGTGGTCACACCATACCGACCGAGAAGCTACATGGGAACGAGAAGGTCATCTCCGTTCCGAGTATCCCTCCTTCTTTCAGTCCTAGATCTCGGGCCGAGATCTTTTTGTAGTGGAGGAGAGTTTGTAACACCCCATATGTGATACCTTCCATATATGGCAATAAAGCAATTATCAATTTGATCCTTGTCCTATTCCTTGGGGGTTCTCTTTCAATTATGCATTCTTATTGTATTGTATTGTCATTTTATTTTTCCTTTAGCATTCATGCATTACTTCATCATCCCCATGGCATCATGATCATCATAGTAGTCTTACTTGTGTTGTGTTGGTCCTTGTCCTAGCTTGTCATGTGAGTGCTTCTTGTCCTTGTGTTGGTTGTGATAGTAAGACCATGGCCATGCTAACCCTACTCCTCTTCTTCTAGCACCACTCACTTCCTTGTTTTCTTCTTTCCTATAATTTAATTTTTGCAAGTGGCTAAACCCCTTCTCCTTTAATGTTCATCTCCTCCCCACACCCTTGTTACCTTGTCCTAAGCCATATTGCAAAGCCTTGCCTCTTTTGGGATTGTTTTGGTTAGGTTTTAAAATGGCTCATGTTTGAATTATTTTACTTCCTAGAAAAATGCCCAGGACAATTTTATAAAATAGTGTGTAATTCAAGGAGCTTGAGGATATTTTTATATCTATCAAAATCCTCACCTAGCCCCCTGTACATTTTCTTTTATGCAGCTGTTTATTAATTAAATAGAAGTAAAGAAAATGGGAAAAAGGAGCAGCGCAGCCAGTAGCAGCCTAGCAGTGCAGCCACCTGGCCCAGTCCACGCCTGCGGCCCAGCCAGCTCCTCCACACGCGTAGCCCACCAACACGCAGTCACGCCGTGACCCCCCGCTCGCCCGGGCCCGCCTGCCAGCGACTAACCCCTCACACGGCCACCTACTCCGTTCCCCCCTCTGTCCTCCTCGCTTCAGAGGCAGAGCGCAGCGCGCCGTCGTGCCGTGATCTCACGAACGTCGAGGCCGCGACGCTCGCGCCTCTATAAAGCCGCAGCTCCGCGCCTCCTAGGGTTTCCCCCTCGCCTCCTTTCTTCCTCCGTGCCGCGCATCTCCATGCCTCCTCCTCGCACGCTACCGTTGACGCCATGACCGACCCAAGCCGTAGCTCGCCGCGGCAGAGCTCGCCCTGCCTTCCTCCTTGACGTCCTCCGGAACCGCAGCGCTGCCCCGGATCTGTATGGACGCAAGGACAAGCCCAACGCCTCCTTCCACGACGTCCCCATCGTCGTCTTCTTCTCAGTCAGAAGCTCGCCGGACTTCCTCGCCATCGTCGCCGTCGTTCTGCTATGTCCCCGGCCCCGTCTTCATGACCTAGGTAAACTAGGTATACCCAGCCCCCTTCCTTGCTCCTTCCCGTCGTCTTTAGTGCACCATCGTCGTCGCCAGATCCATGTCTTCCCCGCGCTCCCCATGCTCCGGCGGAGCTCTGAAACTTCAGAGCGCACCTGCAGCCGCGCGCACGCCCGCGTCACATGCATCCCGCACGCCCCGCAGCACCTGCAGCCGCGCACACCCACAACACCCGTAGCTCCCCTCGCGCCTCGCGGTGCCTCACCGCGTCCCCGTGGTACCCCGTCGCCATGGCCGGAGCATCAAGCTCACCGCGCCCCACCTAGCGAGCCCAAGCACGCGCGTGTCCTACAGCCGCTACCTTCATAGGTTTCCGCATGCCCGCCATGACCCATCTAGCCCCGCCATCGCCACGGCTGCCTCGCCAGCGCCGTCGTGTTCAGCCGTCGTCTTCTCTCAGAGAGGTTCGACGAGGTAGATCAATAGGGCCGATCCCTTCTTCCTAGCCAGTAACCGCGCCTAGCCCAGCTGGTACTCGTGTCGTGCCTTCACTGGGGAGACCCATGTTCGAATCACATCGGGGGCAGTGGAATTATTCCCTCCTTTTTGCATTATCCTGTGCCACTGACAGGTCGGCCCCAGCTGTCATCCTCAGCGCCGCTCACACCCACTCTCACACCCGCTGGCGCCACCTCAGCTCCTCGTGGACCCACTAGTCATTGACTAGAGCGAGTCCAAGTTGTGTCAGCTTAGCCTTTTTCTATTCTGTTTTGTGTTTTTATTTTCTTTTTCTGCATTATCTTTGCATAATTTTTACCTTTTAAATTATGCTTCTGTTGAAAATGAGTTATATATGAAAACTGCTTAGTTTTTCATGTAGAATGTTAATATGCAATTTGTTGCCATGTTTAAAAACATTTAAATTGTTGTTTGAAATAATTTGTGTTTAAAATATGCTCAAACTTGTAAAAATCATAACTAAATAACTACAACTCCAAATTTGACAAACTTTATATGTATTTGGGGTGGAAAAATGTGTAGATTAATGAGGTATTGTTGTTTTGCATGTTTAACAACTTTAAAATATGTCTTTCTCAGATCTGTCCTAATTGTATTTAAATGAATATGGGAGTTTTCTAGAAATTGTTGTTTGTTCTTTCCGGCTCATTTAAAATGCTAGCATGTTGCTGTTGGTCTTAGATGCACCCCTTGCGTTGATAAACAACTTTTAAAACTTGTTGGGGGCTTGTTTAAATCATCTACATAACCACTTGTGGCCATGCTAGTTTTGTTCCTTTTGCTTGTGTTCCACATGTGTGTGATCTTGTTATTGCCATGATGCTTGTGCACTCTTCTTGTCCCTAGGAGTTGCATCATATCCTACCCAATATGCATCATATTCATGCATCATCTGTTTGAGCAATGCATGATGATTGATTGTTGTTCCTGTGTTTGCATTGTTGTGTTGGTTAGAGTCCGGTGACGATTCGGAGTTCGAGGTTCCTTTCGAGGCTGAGTTTGAGGAGCAAAGTTACGATCCCTCCGTGGAATCAACAGGCAAGATGACCATTCCCATATATCACTTCTATCTTTGCCTATGCTAGATGTCTCGTTCTTTTAGATATGCCTCGATACCTATTCCTGTTTGTCAGCCTCCCTGTTGTTGCCATGAAACACTCTAACCGCCTTCCTAGCAAACCATTGTTTGGCTAAGTACGCATCGCTCAGCCCCTCTTATAGCGTTGTTAAACTAATTCACCTATATATTGGTAATGGGTGGAAGGCTAAGCCTTTCTGCTTGGTGTTTTGTTCCACTCATGCCACCTTAGGAACCGATAAACCGGTGTTATGTTCCTTGATTTTGCGTTCCTAACACGGTTGGGGTTTATGGGCCCCCCTTGATAATTCGCTCTGTTTAAAGCTTTTCCAGCAAGGCCCAACATTGGTTTTACATTTGCCTAATAACTAAAACTTGCATAGGGCGTTGCAAACCCGAGTTCTTAGTTAACAATCTGGGCCAGTGCTCCTCCTGAGTGTTGGTCCAAACTGGGGGTTATGCGGGGCCACCTTGGGGAAACCCGAGGTTTGGTTTTACTCGTAGGATCGCCCATCCGGTCGTGGCCTGAGACGAGATACGCGCGGCTACTATCAGGGTGTCGGCACGCCGGGAGGTCTTGCTGGATTAGTTTTACCTTTGTCAAAATATCTTGAGCACGGGATTCCGAGAATACTCGGGTCTTCCCACTTTGGAGTTGCGACTCCGCGGATCGTGAGCTTGTGATGGGCTAAGTTGGGACACCCCTGCAGGGTTTGATCTTTCGAAAGCCGTGCCCGTGGTTATGCGGCAGATGGGAATTTGTTAATATCCGGTTGTAGATAATTTGACACCTTATTCATAAGAATACACTACCTGTGTGAGTAACCGTGATAGTCTCTTTTCGAAGGGCTTCGGGAAGTGAACACGGTGGGGTTATGTTTGATCGTGAGTAGCTAGGATTTCTAGCAAGAACGTTTCTTACCCACGCCAAAACCACAACGTGATTTGTCAACTTCTATTTACCCTTCATAAGGACCCTTTTCATCGAATCCGATCCGAATAAAGTAGGAGAGACAGACACCCGCCAGCCACCTTATGCATCTAGTGCATGTGTGTCGGTGGAACCAGTCTCACGTAAGCGTACGTGTAAAGTCGGTCCGGGCCGCTTCATCCCACAATACCGCCAAATCAAGATTGACTAGTAACGGTAAGAAAGTTGAACAAAACCAAACGCCCACAACTTCTTTGTGTTCTACTCGTGCAAGATGCTACGCATAAAACCTAGGCTCAGATGCCACTGTTGGGGAACGTAGCATAATTCAAAAATTTTCTACGCTTTCACCAAGATCCAACTATGGAGACATCTAGCAACGAGCAAGTAAGAGTGCAACTACATACGTTATGTAGATCGCGTGCGGAAGCTTTCGAAGAAGCGTGGATGAAGTAGTCGTACTCTCCGCGTTCTTCGTCACCGATGATCTAGCGCCGAACGGACGGCATCTCCGCGTTCAACACACGTACGGTGCAGCAACGTCACCTCCTTCTTGATCCAGCAAGGGGGGAGGAGAAGTCGTCAGAGATCCGGCAGCACGACGGTGTGATGACGGATGCAGTGGAGATCGCAGCAGGGCTTCGCCGGGCGCCCTGCGTGGGAGTATGGAGGTGTGACGGGAGGGGGAGAGGCGCCAGGGCTTGGGTGCGGCTGCCCTCTCCCTCCCCACAAATATATCGGGGCCAGGGGGGTGCGCCTGGGCCCCCTGCAGATCCAATCTGCAAGGGGGCGGCGGCCAGGGGGGGTTCCTTGCCCCCCAAGGCAAGTGGAGCCCCCCTCCCCCTTAGGGTTTTAACCCTATGCGCATGGGGAGGTGGGCCCCCTAGTGGTGCACCAGCCCTGAGGGCTGGGCACTTCCCCTTGCGGCCTAGGGGCCCCACCAGGATGGGTGGCCCCACCCGGTGGACCCCCGGGGCCCCTCCGGTGGTCCCGGGACGCTCCCGGTGACCCCTGGAGATCACCCGATGGCCGAAACTGGACTTCCTATATATCAATCTTTACCTCCGGACCATTCCGGAACTCCTTGTGATGTCCGGGATCTCATCCGGGACTCCGAACAACTTTCGGGTTTCCACGTGCATTTATCTCTACGACCCTAGCGTTACCGAACCTTAAGTGTGTAGACCCTACGGGTTCGGGAGACACGTAGACATGACCGAGACCACTCTCCGGTCAATAACCAACAGCGGGATCTGGATACCCATGTTGGTTCCCACGTGTTCCTCGATGATCTTCATCGGATGAACCACCGTGTCAAGGATTCACTCAATCCCGTATGTTATTCCCTTTGTCCATCGGTACGGTACTTGCCCGAGATTCGATCGTCGGTATTCCCGATACCTTGTTCAATCTCGTTATGGCAAGTCTCTTTACTCGATCCGTAATCCATCATCCCGTGACTAACCACTTAGTCACTTTGAGCTCATTATGATGATGTCTTACCGAGTGGGCCCAGAGGTACCTCTCCGTCATACGGAGTGACAACATCCCAGTCTCGGTTCATACCAACTCAACAGACACTTTCGGAGATACCCGATGCGTACCTTTATAGTCACCCAGTTACGTTGTGACGGTTGGCACACCCAAAGTACTCCTACGGTATCCGGGAGTTGTACAACCTCATGGTCTAAGGAATAAATACTTGACACCAAAAAGCTTATGCATTACGAACTATACGATCTCGTGTTATGCTCAAGTTTGGGTCTTGTCCATCACATCATTCTCCTAATGATGTGATCCCGTTATCACTGACATCTCATGTCCATGGTCAGGAAACCGTGACCATCTGTTGATCAACGAGCTGGTAACTAGAGGCCTACCAGGGACTCATTGTGGTCTGTGTATTCACACATGCATCGCTGTTTCCGTACAATACAATTCAAGCATGAATAACAGACAATTATCATGAACAAGGAGATATAATAATAATGCTTTTATTATTGCCTCTAGGGCATATCTCCAACAGTTGCATCAAAGTGTTCTCCTGCTGGATCAACTGAGTGAGCTCAGGGGGAAACTGGAATTCTGCAACCCTTGTTTAAAGCCTTTACCACACCTAAGGCTTTGGTAGTTTTGATACCCGGGAACGGGATTGCTGAGTCCTCCGTGGCTCACAGATTCAACACACACCAGATGCTGGTACCGCTGAGAACAATGCAGGAGATGGCTCATAACTTCACTGGGAGTTCGATGAAGAGCGTGGATGTTACTATGTTTCGTATCCCGACGATCAGTAGTGGTTCTTACTAGGAGGATCCGGGCTTGTGTTTTGGTATCTTTCTCATTTGGATTTTCGTCCGTAGTCGGACCCTGATGTTCTTTGGATGATGTATGCTATTGTATTCATTGTGTGACGTGGCGAGTGTAAGCCAACTATCCTTTTACAATTTCATCCCTGAATTTTACATGGGATGTGCAAAGATACCATACTTGAGATCATTCTAGTATGCGCTTATGTCTTTAAGTCGTGCCTCGACACATGGGAGACATAGTCGCATACTGGGCATTACAATGACCCCATTGGATTCCAGGGCACTTCATTTCCAAGGAGCAAACAAAAAGGCGACCGAGATACTTGATAGTGAATGCTAGCCGAAGATGATGCAAAGTGTAGTATGTGAAAGTGCATCTTATCCCCTGATGTGTTTTCCCCTTTATATCCAAGCCTATACCATTCAAATACTCAACCTCTCCATATCCAAGGATCCATCCTATTAGAGGTAGGTGTGGAGGAGATTATGTTTTTGAAGCATAAGTCAGAGATTCATCATGAAGAAACATTCTGCTGCTACTTTCGAGGAGGTTAGACCCCCCTAGGTGTGCTTGGGAGCCTTCAATATGTGAAGGAACCAAGCAATTTGTGAGGGTTTCGAAATTGCCTACTTCGTAAATATCTTCCCGAGTGACACTAAGGAATCAGGAGCATGAAAAAGAAACCCCTTTTATTTTAAAGAATCATCGTCTATTTCACAAAGACTATCATGTGATGTTTTTCTATGTCTCCCCATAGAAGATGCTACAACAAGAGTATTATCACTAACCATCATTAGTCTAGAGGCCGGTCTGTAATGTTTATTCTTGCTAGAAGCAAAATGCTGCAATGCGTGCAGTCGAGCTGTACTACTCCTAACAGTGCATCCCAGTTTCAGAACCATACAAGTAACAACATCATATACACATATTTCCAATAATACATTTCATATGCACATGTACAAAATCTCTTACGTTGCATTTCATGGATTACACATACAAACAATCTCAAACATTGCATAGGTTAGCCCCACATACAAACTATATATTCACAATCATAAAATACTAGTTTAGACATGAACTGGAAAATGAGTGTACTAAAGCTCACCAGCATGGACGCTACCGCGGCCCAAGAACATGGCAGCGATGAAGGGGTCAACGGTCGTCCATGGTGACACGAGAGACCCAATAACATTGCACACACACCAGGCCTTGTGCCGGCTGTCATGCGCCCGGACCACGGGCATGCGATGGCACCTGACACACGTGCCAACCACATGCCTACGTGGGCACCTACTACACGACACATCATCGGGGAGGGCGCGGGCTTGCGTAGCGGAAGTAGGTGATGGGAGGGCAGGGGATTATGAGGTGGGCGGCGACAGAGGGCTGGGATATGGTTAAGTGTTAAGGGCATCTCCAATGCCGACCCTCAAACCACTCACAGCCGTCCGGATTGTGTGGTCCGGATGACTTTTGACATTCAAGACGGTCCTGTATAAGTCCGCTCAGCAGTCCGGACACAACTTTTCCCAGGGAAGCGGGCTATTGGCGTCCGGACCGCTGCCACATCCGCTTTTGACTGTCCTGTCCCACCATTAACCCCCTCCCTTGCTTCCCATGGCCAGCGCCGCTCCAGAGCACCATTGCCACATTCATGTCTGGCCAGAGCGGACGCAAACTCTAATGCTGCTGGCATTGAAGCGGCGCGCCGGCCACGCCGCTTCCTGGTGCACACGACTGCTCCACGTTCAAACGACTCCCAGTCGGTACATCGCCCTACATTAATGACACGCGATTGGCAAGGAATCTACTCCGGCGCCACCCGTCTGTTTGTCTGTCACCCACCATTAACCGCACCACCGTGACTCATTTCCACCGGCCCGCTATATAAACTCCAGCCCCGACCATAGCAGCAGTCATCCTCCTCCGGTCCCTTTCTCCTCTCCGCACCACGCCCGGCATGGCCTCCTCGCACTCCAAAGACTTATGGGACAACCTCTCGTCCGAGCAGAAAAAGGAGATGACCTCCATTGCTGCCGGCTTGCAGGCTGGCAGACAGACGGTGGCTGACAACATCCCAACGGAGGACGAGCCGATGCCACTCTCCTCGCCGGTCCAACCCAACATCACCATGAGTGAGGCCCATGCTCACTACACCGACATGGTGCGCACGGAGCGGGAGGCCGAGTTCCGGCAAGTGCATGCCAGCCGAGCCTACAACCTTCGCCTCCTCGATGAGCATCAACGCGCGGAGGAGCAACTCGCTGCCGGCACAACCATAGTGCCAGTTGACCCATGTGTGACAACGGATCGCCTAATCTGTCACTTCTCCATAAAAAAGTGCAACAATGAGAGTATTGTCACTAACCATCATTAGTATAGAGGCTGTTCAGTAACGCTTATTCTTGCTAGAAGCAAAATGCTGCAATGCTAGTAGTCTGAATAGTACTACTGCAAGCAGTGTAGCCCAGCTTCACAACCATACAAGTAACAACATCACATACACATATTTCCAATAACACATTTCATATGCACATATACAAGATCTCTTACGTTGCGCTTCATGGGTTACACATACAAATAATCTCATACGTTGCATAGGTTAGCCCCACATACAAACAATATATTCACAATCATAAAAAACTAGTTTAGACATGAACTGGAAAACTACGAGTGTACTAAAGCTCACCATCATGGACGCTGCCGTGGCCGAAGAACATGGTAGCGATGCCGGAGTCAACGACCGCCCACGGCGGCCCGGGAGACCCGACAACATTCCACGGACACCAAGCCTTGTACCGGTTGTCACGCGCCCGGACCAAGGGCATACGATGGCACCTGCACGCACGTCTAACAACATGCCTACGCGGGCACCTACTACATGACGCATTGACGAGGAGGGCGGGGCCAGGGGCAGAGTACATCCGGAGATGGGGAGGGTAGGGGATGATGAGGCGGACGGCGGACAAAGGCTAGGATATGGTTAAGTGTTTAAGAGTGCGGGGTTATATACACACTTGGAGTCATCACCGACAGACCTCCAGAGTTGGCCGGCCGGTGATGTTATCAGAACATAGACCGAATGCAAGCTTAACCTGTCAATTTTCCTCCGCCATAGAATTTTGTTTCTTCATTTTTAGTGCTAATCCCATGTTGACATTTCTAATATGCCGGAGAAAAATGTTAGCCGACCGGTGTCCTGGGAAATGCACACTAAGTGCCGATCCGCCGTGTGAATCGTAGCCGGTCAATGCAAATTGAGTTCCTACCGCCAGTTCTAGCTGCCGGCATTGCTATTCACCATCACCCAACCCCCTCGTGGTTTGCTTCGCCCCTTGCCCTACCTTGTATGCTTCAAAACCTCCCCTTTTGCTAGATCCAATGCTCATGGGGGTTCGGAGGTGGTGCCACCCTCCGACAGCAGATGCAACGCCGCCATCCCCTCTTCCGACATGGTGGCTGCGACCAGCATTCCTTCCTCATCTTCGTTTCCAAAGACAGTGGCTATGGGATTGCTCAGCCTCAGGCCAGGGAGAAATCCCTGCTCGGCTTGCCAGTGCTGGCAGCAGCGGCGTCTACGGATGTCGTTTCCTTCTTGGAGGCGCTGTCAAGGCCTGCGGCTGCGCCCCTCTTCGAGCTCAAGGGAAACCCTAGGTCTGTTTCCTCGGACGGATAGCGACGACGTCTCGGCGTCGTCCTGCTTCTTAGAGGCGCTATCTTGCTCACACGCGGTGTCCCCTATTTTGGTTCTGGAGATGTTGGTGCTCTTGTTGGTTCGTCATTGCCACCCTTGGGTCATGCATGGTAGGTTTAGCTGTGTTGTATCGTCCATTCGGGACGAGCATCCCTTGTCTCTCTGTTCCGGGCATCATGTTCACGTGTGTCTGCATTCGTGTCATGTGTTGTACCCCTATCTGTAGTCATTCTATCTCTTCTATCAATGCAATGATACACATGCTTTGCGTATTCGCGAAAGCATTTCAAATAAAAAAAAGAAAATACATTTAATTTTTTTGAGGGAAAAAATACATTTAATTGGGAGGCCATAAAGATACGAGTAATTGTAGACAATTATGAGTATGATTCCACTGCTAGAAATAACACCGCCAGCATGCTTTCTTCCATTCTTAGCCAATCTCACATCCTGCTCCGTAACTATAAAGCCTTCAACATAGAGTACTGCAAGCAAGCAGCCAAAGCACACAACAAGATCAGTACGTCTCTCATCTGCTGGTCCATCTGCAGAAATGGAGTCCTCTGGTTCCTCCGTGTCCACCTTCCCCGCTGACAACGACAAGTCCCTGCCGCTGGCCACCGGTGCCGAGGATGGCAAGGCAGGGTACACGAGCCAAACGTCGTCTCGCACGGCGTCATCGACTTCCAGCAACGAGGCGCAGAAGGCCACGGTCAAGTGCGAGTACTGCCCGCGCACGTTCAAGACCGTGCAGGGGCGGTGCGGGCACCAGAAGGTGCACAGGCACCTGTGGGCGCCACCCGGCGCTGTCAAGAAGAAGGCACGCATAGACCATCCTCCCGGTTGGTCGTCAGCGCCCATCTGGGCATCGTCGTCGGACATCACCGCCTTGGGCAGAACTTGCCTCCATGAGAACCTGTTTGCCGCCCACTACTACCCCTCGCCCCCCTTCGTGCCTCCTTCGTTGCAGTGGCAATGGCAGACTGGTACCAGCCTTGCTCCAACTCAACCATCATCTGCTCTGTCGGTGCATGTGGCCGGCGGCAAACAGGTTCACCGTGGACACCAGCAAGGCGTAGATCACCGTGGACACCAGCAAGACGTAGATGAGGAAGAGACTTCCGACGGGATTGATCTGACCCTGAGGCTCTAGAATTAGGGGTTGGATTCTGAAGTGAATCAGGAAATGTTTCCCTGTGATTGTTCGAATAAGCAAGACTTGACCGTATTTCCCTGTGATTTATGGGTGCCTATCTAAGGCAAATTGCAATTGGGCTATGTACCGAGTGTTTTGTTTGTCTTCATCAAAGTGTAGTTCAAGTATCCAGCAAGGTGATTATCTGGATGGGATTTCTTCTAAGATTTTCGTTGTGTACTTATCCAACAAGGGAGTTTTACAACGAAGTAGTATGTGATCTTATCATTTATATATATAACGTGTTTCCAGGATTTTCGTTGTTGTGTTTGGCTTCGTGACATCGCCATCACAAACTTTCATGATTTCCGAAGCACATCACGGATAGAGATTAGATCTAACTATTCCCCTCTCTATAAGGGTATACTTTTTGCTCTCGGGCTCCTTTGGAGCCTGGAATATTAAAAAATTAGAAAAAAGAGTAAACTTCTTAAGTTTCAAAAAAACTTCTGAAGATAAATACACAAGTACTTGTAGATATATACTAGATTTGTGTGAAAGTTCACCACGAAATATGTTTTGATGTGAGCTGTATAAAATAATAAATCTTGTACTTTTATAGTGAATAGTACATGTGCTAGAAACACGTGATTTTATTATTTTTGTGTAGCTCGCATAAAAACGTATTTTGATATTTCGAGAGTTGTTTTCAAAGAATTTTTAAGAACCTAACAAATTTGATTTTCAAATTAAGGGATCCATGGAGCTCTAGCTCCATTAGAAATTTCTGTAATATGAACTATGTGTGCGCGCGCGTGCGTGCGTGCATGTGTGTGTGTGTGTGTGTGTGTGTGTGTGTGTGTGTGTGTGTGTGTGTGTCATGGATGGAGACATGCGATCATCATCTATTAGATTCATGGAATAATATTGCCTCACTACCATGGAACCACTCAGCAAATCATTATCAAGACGGCAAGCAAATAGTTCTATTGTTTTTTTGGGGAATTGTTTTTCATGTGCTTCAGGAGAATGCTAATTGGTGTCGCGATAGATTGCGAGAGATGACAATATCTGACTTAGAGCCTCACCAACAGCCCCCATGAAAAACTCTCACTAAATATGGTTTTACAGGGTGTCCATATAATCTAGGGGTGGTTGACAGGTAAGCTGTTTTTGTAGGTTCTGTTAAATCTTCCCCTAAAATTAGTACTTAGCGGTGGCGCAGCTGTGTTGGCGACAGACAGCGGATCGCGGTGGTCGGCGATGGTGGGCTGACGGATGGCGGGCGACGCGATAGCAACACGGTGGATCTGGCTAGGGCGTGGCGGATTCTGGTGGACATGGCAGTTTTACAGAATGTTTAGGGGAAGGGCCATCTCCCTCCTAGAGGGAGGGGTAATGGGCTGATTGTACTGGGTTCCTTTTTTTACTTTTACATGGACTGTTGAAGTTTTTTAATTGGCCCAACTGCCCTCAAACCTGAAACTTTTATGGAAGTGGAACTATTCCTGATGCTCTTATTTGGTCAAATCTCATCTGTTGTTAAAGGATGACCCCATTGGATTCCAAGGCACATCATTTCCAAGGAGCAAACAAAGGCGACCGAGATACTTGATAGTGAATGTTAGCCGTTAATGATGCAAAGTGTAGTATGTGAAAGTGCATCTTATCCCCTGACGTGTTTTCCCCTTTATATCCAAGCCTACCATTCAAATACTCAACCTCTCCATATCCAAGGATCCATCCTATTAGAGTTAGGTGTGGAGGAGATTATGTTTTTGAAGAATAAGTCAGAGATTCATCATGAACTAACCTACTGCTGCTACTTTCGGAGGAGGTTAGACCCCCTAGGTGTGCTTGGGAGCCTTTAATATGTGAAGGAAACCAGTAACTTGTGAGGGTTTGGAAATTGCCTACTTTGCAAATATCTTCCCAGGAGCATGAAAAAGAAATCCCTTCTATTTTAAAGAATCATCGTCTCTTTCACAAAGACTATCATGTGATGTTTTTCAATGTCTCCCCATAGAAGATGCTACAACAAGAGTATTATCACTAACCACCATTAGTCTAGAGGCCGGTCAGTAATGTTTATTCTTGCTAGAAGCAAAATGCTGCAATGCTAGCAGTCGAGCAGTACTACTCCTAGCAGTGCAGCCCAGCTTCAGAACCATACAAGTAACAACATCATATACACACATTTCCAATAATACATTTCATATGCACATATACAAAATCTCTTACGTTGCATTTCATGGGTTACACATACAAACAATCTCAAACATTGCATAGGTTAGTCCCACATACAAACAATCTATTCACAATCATAAAATACTAGTTTAGACATGAACTGGAAAACTAGTGTACTAAAGCTCACCATCATGGACACTGCCGTGGCCGAAGAACATGGCAGTGATGCCAGGGTCAACGATCACCCGCGGCAGCCCGAGAGACCCGACAACATTGCACACACATCCGGCCTTGTGCCGGCTGTCACGCGCCCGGACCACGGGCATGTGATGGCACCTGCACGCACATGCCAACCACATGCTTACATGGGCACCTACTACATGACGCATCGATGGGGAGGGCGCGACCAGGGGCATAGTACGTCTGGTGATTGGGAGAGTAGGGGATGATGAGGCGGACGATGGCCGAAAGCTGGGATATGGTTAAGTGTTTAAGAGTGCGGGGTTATATATATACACACTTGGAGTCATCATCGACGGGTCCCCAGAATTGGCCGGCCGGTGATGATATCATAACACAGACCGACTGCAAGCTTAACCCGTCAGTGTTCCTCTGCCATAGAATTTTGTTTCTTTATTTTCAGTGCCAATCCCATTTTGACATTTCTCTAATATGCCAGAGAAAAATGTCAGCCGACCGGTGTCATGGGAAATGCGCACTGAGAGCCGAACCGCCGTGGGGATCATAGCCGGTCAATGCCAATTGAGTTCCGATTGTCATTAAGGGGAAATGAATTTCAATTACAAAAAGGAAAATACATTTAATTTTTCGGGGAAAAAATTCATCTAATTTAATTTTTTGCATGAAAAAATACATTTAATTGGGAGGCCATAAATGTACGAGTAATTGTAGAGAATTATGAGAATGACTGCATTGCTAGAAATAACATCGCCAGCATGCTTTCTTCCATTCTTAGCCAATCCCCCATCCCGCTCCGTAACTATAAAACCTCCACCGTGGAGTAGTGCAAGCAAGCAGCCAAAGTACGTCTCATCTCCAGCATCTGCAAAAATGGAGTCCTCTGGTTCCTCCGTGTCCACCTTCCCTGCCGACAACGACAAGTCCCTGCCGCTGGCCACCCGTGCCGAGGATGGCAAGGCAGGGTACACGAGCCAAACGTCGTCTCGCACGGCGTCATCGACTTCCAGCAACGCGGTGCAGAAGGCCACGTTCAAGTGCGAGTACTGCCCGCGCACGTTCACGACTGTGCAGGGGCGGTGCGGGCACCAGTCGGTGCACAGGCACCTGTGGGCGTCCCCCGGCCCCGTCAAGAAGAAGGCACGCATAGACCGTCCCCCCTCGTCGTCGTCGGCGCGCATCTGGGCTTCGTCGTCCGACACCACCGCCTTGGGCAGAGCTTGCCTCCATGAGAACCTGTTTGCCGCCCACTACTACCCCTCGGCCCCCTTCGTGCCTCCTTCGCTGCAGTGGCAATGGCAGACTGGTACTGGGCCTGCTCCGGTTCAACCGTCATCTCCTCTGTCGGCGCGCGTGGCCGGCGGCTACCGCGGGACTGGAGATGGTGGCCACCGTGGACACCAACAAGGCGTCCGTGAAGTGGATCAGGAAGAGACGGCCGACGGGATTGATCTGACCCTGAGGCTCTAAAACTAGGGGTTGGGTTCTGAAGTGAATCAGGAAATCTTTTTAAGTTGTTCCATTAAGTTCGATTGTTCGAATCCTCTATTTTCTTCCATTTATTAGTATAAGCTAGTAGACTTGATCGTATTTCCCTGTGATTTATGGATGCGTATCTAAGGCAAATTGCAATTGGGCCATGTACTGAGTGATTTGTTTGTGTTTAAAGGGTAATTCAAATATTCAGTAAGGTGGTTATTTGAATGGGATTTCTTCTAAGATTTTCGTTGTGTACTACTAACCAATAAGACAGTTTTACAACGAAGTAGGTATATGTGATCTTATCATTTTATACAAAGAAAAACCGTGTTTCCAGGATTTTCGTTGTGTTTTGCTTCGTGACATCGCCTTCACAAAATTTCATGGTTTCCAAAGCACATCAGGGATAGAAATTAGATCTAACTATTCCCTTCTTTATAAGAATATATTATGAGAAGACAGTGGATTTTTAGCTCACGGGCTCCATTGAGCCCGGAATTTTCAGAAATGCAAAAAACAACTATGTTTCAAAAATTTCTGAAAATAAATACACAAGTACTTCTAGATGTATACAAAATTTGTGTCAAATTTCATCACGAAATATGTTTTGATGTGAGCAAAAATACAAAATCATGTAGTTTTATACTGGATAGTCCATGTGCTAGAAATACGTGATTTCATTGATTTTGTAGCTCGCGTGAAAAAAGTATTTCGATAATTTTAGAGTAGATTTTTTCAGAATTTTTTAAAACCTACAAAATTGAGTTTTGAATTTTTGAAGTCAAGGGCTCCACGGAGACATTGAGACATTCAATCATCTTCATCTCTTAGATTCATGGAATAATAAATCTCCTCACCTCTAAAAACCACTCAGCGTCCACTAGTATATCTCGTCCGCGTCGCTCTTCAGGGGGGGCGGCCCGAGCGTACCCTAGCACCGCCGCCGCCGCTACACCCGCTCCTCCCCGCCCCTCCCGCCGTCGTCGGGCGTCGCTGCCGGGCAATGCCCGCGCAGCAGCCGGTGGCGGCGGGCCTCTCGCACGGATGCGTTTCGGGGCCGGCCCTAAACGACGTGGCGCGCTCGGCGAGACTGGGCGCCGGGGCGGCGACCCGGTGGGAGGTGGCGACTCAGCGGTCGGTGCTCTGCGCGCGCATCGGAGCGGCTCCTCCCCCGCTCGGGATGATGGTGGTCCAGGCAACAGGTCCCACGGCGACGGCTGCTCCTCCGGTGGGACGACGGCTGGGCGGCGTGACGAGTTGGCGCGGCTACGACGGCTGCCTCGCTACGTCCGACAGTGGGTCCAGGCTAGGCGGCCGCAGCGGTTCCATCTCGCTCGTGCGGCTTCGGCTTCCGGCGATTCAAATCTGGTGCGGCTCGGCTGTAGCCTCCCGACGGCGGCTTAGGCTGTCCTCCGACCCACCGCGGCCAGGCTTGGGGCGAGGTCGCAGTTTGGTCAGGCCCTCCCTTGCGGCCATGCTTGGGACGATGTGGGCTCCATGTCGTTGGGCCTGGCGAGCCCCCTGCTGACGGTGAAGACAGTGACGTAACAGCTCTTGGACTCCGGGGTAGCAGCCTCGGGTTTGGTGGCGGCGGCTTCGGCCAGGGGGTGGTGCGTGTCTGGTCACGGTGGATCATGGGATCCCGTGGCCAGAGTGAGGTCGGCCTCGAAGGGGTGGTGGTTCATGGGCGGCAGTCGGTGGTGGCAGGTGGTTGGCACATCTCTGGGAGAAATCCTTGCTCCGGTCTTCACCGAAGCCGATGACGGCGGTGCCCGCGGGTGCCGTGATCTTTCTTGGAAGCATCGTTGTGGAGGTGCTCCTTCTCTCCACATGGCTTTTTCTCTGGAGGGAAGCCTCAGATCCGCTGGATCGGGCGATGGAGGCGTCTGCGCGTCTTTCTCCTCCTTGGGAGCATCGTCTCGGAGCCGGCTACGACTGAGAGGTTGGTGGATGATGGCATCTTCACTGTCGATGGCGGCATTTTCATTGCGTGGTTTGCCAAGGCGGGGTGCTGGTTTCTGTTTGGCAACGATGATGACGTCGAGAGGAGCTTGGGTTGCGGCGTGGTCTTCGATAGTCGGTTCTACCAGGCGTGTTCGAGGTGCTCTTCCGTGGTTGCTTGGTTGCTTTGAAGTCGGAGCTGCGTTGAAGCGAGTCCAGGTTGTGAAGATGACAGGCATTCGGTGGTCGTTTACGGAGGGCACGGTCGGCCCAAGTCATGCATATTTCCCTTGTGTTGCTCGTCGCCAAAGTCGAAGCTGTTGTTTGCTTGCGCGTGTAGCCATCCGTTGGCATGTGCTGTCGTGGCTTCTGTTCCATGTCAGTGGCCAGGTTGGCCGGTGGTGCCGATGTTATGTGGGTTGTGTCGTATCGGTTTTAGCCTGGTTTTCCGACAATTAACGGGGCAATTTTCTTCTTCTTAATCAATGAAAATGACATGTCTTTGGCCTCGTTTCAAAAAAAAAAAAAACACTCAGCAAATCATCAACACGACAAACAAACAGGTCTATTGGTTGTTGGGGAATGGTGATCCATGTGCTTAAGGTGTGTGCCAATTTGTGTCACGAGACATCACAATATCTGACTTATAGCGTCACCAACCGTTTCCATAAAAAAACTCCACCCTAAATTGAAAGCCCGTCTAGTCCTAAGCTCATTTGAGCTCGTGATGAACAATAAATTTCTAAAAAAAATGAAAACACATTCGAAAGATGCTATTTTTTTTGGGCGCAATCTTTTGACAAATTTGCTCAGTATTTGTGAATTTTTTACCCCCAAATACCATTCATGCAAGTCATGGCAAAAAACACTCCAAAATGCTTAAAAAAATGTCAGTTTTGTAGTGCCAATTTTGTATTTTTACCACAACTTCCAGAAATGCTATTTCAGTATGAAAATATGCATGAACTGAGAAAATTTGTCAAAGTTTGCACCAAAAAAATTCAGAATTTTTTGATCATTTTTAATGTTCATTAAGGAGCATATGAGCTCGAGGTGAGAATAGTTGCGTCCTCCCTAAATATGTTTTATGGGGTATCCATATAATTTAGGGGAGGTTGACAGGTGAGCTGCTTTTGCAGTCCCGTAAAAATCTTCCCCGAAAAATAGCATTTGGCGGTGGCGCCACACCTCTGGTGGCGGTGGACATCAATTCATGGTGGTCAGTGGGGGGAGTTGGCGGGCAGGCCGCGCGACAGTGATGGTCAGCTGAGGCGACAATAGTGGTGGTCGGCGGAGGCGTGGTGAGTCTTGCGGCGACTCGGCAGATTCTGCTGTCCGTGTGCTAATGTGGTAGTTTTAGGGAAATGTTTAGGCAAAGGGCCACCCCCCCTAGATGGTGGAGGGTTAGGTTGATTATGCCATGTCCTTTTTTTTGCTTCTATGGGAACTATTGGAGTATTCATTTTTGGCCCAACTCCCCCAGAACCAGAATATTTTACAATAAAGCGGAACTGTTAGTGATGCTCTAATTTGGTCGAATCACAATTGTTGTTAAAGGATGGCCCCTTCGGATTCTGGGGTACTTCATTGCATAGGAGAAAAGAAAGATGACTGAGATACTTGATAGTGAATGCTAGCCGAATATGATGCAGAAGTGTAGTAGCTAACAATAACATGATCATCCACATAAATAAAAAAACATATGTGAAAGTGCATCTATTACCCCCTGATGTGTTTTCCTATTTGCATTCGAGCCTACCATTCAAATAATCAACTTCTCCACACCCAAGGGTCCATCGTATTAGAGTTTAAGTATGGAGGAGATTATATTTTTGAATCATAAGAGATTCATCACGAAGGCACTTTATATTGCCACTTTTTGGATTTTGGAGGATGTTAGATGCCTTTGGTGTGCGTGCGAGCCTTCAATATGTGAAGGAACCAAGCAAATTGTGAGGGTTTGGAGACCGCATACACTACAAAAAAAAGACACATCCGTGACATTTTGGTCCGAACGATTTTTTTTGTCATACTTATGACACTTCTATGACAATAATTGTGACAAAACACGGTATCATCATAGATGTGATGGGGTCCTACTTCTATGACAAAAAATCATGACAGAAAATGGGCTTTTCGTCCTGGGCGGGCCGGAGACGCAGCTGCATGACATTTTTTGGGCCGTCCATAAAGAAAAAAATCCGTGGTAGAAGCGAGGGCGAGGAAAATATTCGGGTGTTCCCGGTTACGGTGGGTGGTTGGGGCCGAGCGATTCGCGTTTCTCTTGTACATGCATGCGCGTGAGTGCGAGGCGTTGGGCTCTAACTGAACCCGAGCGATTGCACTGCAGGCTACGCGTTACTGAACCCGAGCGATCGATCGATGGCTGTTAGCTGAACCCGATCGAGCGATTCCTTCGCTACTGCTGCTAACTGAAGCCGATCGATGTTGCCTCTGCATGAACAGTGAGCGTTGTTGGGGGGTTTGGATGAACAGTTTCCGGTGGGGGTGGCTGAACAGGACCCCGCGGTGTTGCCTCTGCATGAACATGACCCCGTTTGATCGAGCCGGTTGGGGCTGCATGAACAGGACCCCGTGGAGGGCTGCATGAACAGGACCACCCCGTGGAGGGCTGCATGAACAGTAGACGGTGGAGGACTGGATGAACAGTAGCCCGTGGAGGGGTGGTTGAACAGGAGCCCGTGGAGAGGGCTGGTTGAGCAGTAGCCGGTGGAGTAGCGCGCCGTGGAGGCTGAACAGTCGCAGGTGGAGGCTGGAGGAGGTCGACGATGGATGAACAGTAGCCCGTGGAAGCTGGAGGGGGTCGACGGTGGTGATGAACATTATCCCGTGGAGTCCCGTTTTGCGGTACGCCACAACCCTCCCGATGAACAGGACCCCCGCTTCGACCGTAGCGCTCCAACACAAGTCCGTTTCCTCCGTTTTGCGGTACGCCACACCCCTCCCGATGAACAGGACCCTCGTTTCGACCGTAGCGCTCCAACACAAGTCTGTTTCCTTCGTTTTGCGGTACGCCACACCCCTCCCGATCAACAGGACCCCTGTTTCGACAGTAGGAGGTCCGTTTCCTCCGTTTTGCGGTACGCCAGACCCCTCTCAATGAACAGGATCTCGTTTCGAACGTGGTCGGTCGAACACAAGGCCGTTTCCTCCGTTCTGCGGTACGCCACACCTCGTTTCCATCGGCTGTCCTGTCCAAGCCCTCCCGATGAACTCGACGACGCATTCCGTTTCGACCCAGCTGGTTTCCTCCCCATCAACACGACGACGGCGTTGTTTCTCTGTTCTGACCCGGCCATGTACATGAGCCCTGGCCGTACCTATGCGCGAGTAGGCGTTCGAGACCCTGCCCGTATGTACGTACGTGGCCGTATTTTCCTTTTTGCACACTTGCCACTGTACGTACGTGTACATGCTACGTGCGCGCCTCTACTACGACACATGCGCGCCTCTACATCGACCAGTATGTACGTACACGTTCGCGACCAGAATGACAACGCTACATATGCTTCGACCAGGTGGGTACCAACTATCAGGCACTTCCTTGCCTGCGAAGATGTAGCTGGTGGGTCCCAATAGTCAGGGGGACGAATCGTTTTTTTTACCCGGACGCACTTCCTTCCATGCGAAGATGTAGCTGGTGGGTCCCAGCAGTAAGGGGGAAACTTTTTTTCGCGAAATACGGTGGCCCGTCCAGTGGGTCCCCGATGTCAAGTGGAGAAATAATTATTTTGCGCGTAATAAGGAGGCACTTCCTTGCTGCTGTCGTGGACCCAGCTGTCAGCCTCTCCACGTACAGTACTCTTCCGATGGAAATCGTTCCTTGACCACGTTGACCACACCGCGCCGAGAGCACCAGGACGATGGACGACGGCGAGGCCTAGGAAGGGGACGACACGGAGCTGGGGAAGACGCTGCAGTGGAAGCCCGCGCGGAGAGGAGTACGAGGGCTCACTGGTTCGGCTGCGGTGTGAGGCTGCCGTCGCCGCAGGGCCTGACCAGCGGTGAGAATAGTAGGAGACGGTGAGGCCTCCGCGGCAGCACAGCCGGACACGGGAGGCGGGAGCATGCGGCACGACCGGCGCTGCTTTGGGCGGCTGGAGCAAGAAGATCAGAGGTTGAAGAAGCATTATGGCCGTTGGATATACATCGTACGGTCACTGGAGCTAAAATCATTTATATTGACTAAGTTGACAAAGCACTCCGTCCCCGTCAACTTACTAGGCCCACAAGTCAGCCACCCAACAAGGTGGGTCCCAACTAGCAGGGGGAGTATTCATTTTTTTGTGCGTAATAAGGCGGCACTTCCAGTGGGTCCGAGCTGACAGCGGGGAGGGGGGGTGTTTTTTTCGCGAAATATGGTGGCCCGTCCGGTGGGTCCCAGCAGTCAGGGAGGAAACATTTTTTTGCCAAATACGGTGGCCCGTCCGGTGGGTCCCTGCTGTCAGGTGGAGGAATAATTATTTTCCACATAATAAGGAGGCACTTCCTTGCGGCTGTCGTGGACCCAGCTGTCAGCCTCTCCACGTACAGTACTCTTCCGATGAAGTCGTTCCTTGACCACGTTGACCACGCCGCGCCGAGAGCACCAAGGCGGTGGACGACGGCGAGGCCTAAGAAGGGGACGACGCAGAGCCGGGGAAGACGCGACAGTGGATGCCCACGCGTAGAGGAGTAGGAGGGTTCACTTGTCCGCTGCGGTGTGAGGCTGCCGTCGCCGCAGAATAACAGGGGCGTGGTTGAGTAGAGGGATGGCCTGGCCAGCGGTGGGAGTAGTAGGGGGTGGTGAGGCCTCCGCTGCATCGCAACCGGCCACGGAAGGCAGGAGCACGAGGCACGACCGGCGCTGGTTTGGGCGGCTGGAGCAAGAAGACCAGAGGTTGAAGAAGCACTACGGCCGTTGGATGGACATCGTACGGTCACTGGAGCTAGAATCGTGCATATTGACTAAGTTGACAAAGCCCTCCGTCCCCGTCAACTTAGTAAGCCCACAACTCAGGCTGTCACTATACTGGGTCCCAGCTAGCAGGGGGAGTATTAATTTTTTTGTGCGTAACAAGGAGGCACTTCCTTGCGTGCGAACATATAACTGGTGGGTCCGAGCTGTCAGCGGCGATAACGTTTTTTCATGAAATACAGATGCCGTTTCGGTGGGTCCGAGATGTCAGGTGGAGGAATCATTATTTTGCGCCTAATAAGGAGGCATTTCCTTGCGTGCGACCGTGCACCCAGCTGTCAGCCTCTCCACGTACAGTCCACTTCAGATGCATGTCGGTCATTGACCATGTTGACCAGGCCGCGCCGAGAGCACCAGGGCGGTGGACGACGGTGAGACCTAGGAAGGGAACGACACAGAGGCATGGAAGACCCGACAGTTGTTTCCCACGTGGAGGGGAGTACGACTGTACGAGGGTTCACTGGTTCGTCTGCCATCGCCGGAGAATAACAGCAGGTGTGGGTGAGTAGATGGATGGCTAGGCCAGCGATGGGAGTACGGTGGGGTGGTGAGGCCTGCGCGGCAGCATAGCCAGACGCAGGGAGGAGGGAGCAGGCAGTCCCGCCGACGCTTGTTTGAGCGGCTGGAGCAGGAAGAGCAGAGATTGAAGAAGCACGACGGCCGTTGGATGGACATCCAACAGTCACTGCTTGTTCGTCAACCTTTTTTTAGGAAAGCCACAATTCTGTGGAAAACGTCATACAACCCATCTGCCATTATTTCTAATAATTTATAGCCCATTTGCTAATTCTTATGATTTTTTTTGGAGCACATATTCTTTTTGTTAGCATTACAGCCCATATTGTGGCCACGGTTAAAAAATTATACCAAATTTTGCATATTTTAGTGCGGTCCGAACTGTTTTTAATCCCAAAATTTCGAGTCACATTCAAACTGATTTTAAAAATAAATGTATATCAATATAAAATCGAACACATTATCCACGCATAAAAATCAATGCAATTTAAAAACTCAAAATAAAAAAACGAAATTTGTAACTAATTGTCGGTTTGATGTGTTTTAAAAATGTACAGCCCATTTCTCATTACCGATAGGCCATTTTCTCGGCCAACCAAATGAAGCTCTCCTCGTCTTGAAAGATTTGCAGCCCAACAGGCCTGACAAAGCGACTTACTTGGCAAATCACAAAAAAACTGGGCTGTGGCCGTGGACCCAGCTGTCAGCCTCTCCGCGTACAATACTCTTTCGATGGAAGTCGGTCATTGACCACATTGACCACGCCGTGCCGAGAGCACCACGGCGGTGGACGACGGCGAGGCCTAGGAAGGGAACGACGCGGAGCCGAGAGAGACGTAGCAGTGGATGCCCACGCGGAGAGGAGTATGAGGGTTCACTGGTTCGGCTGCGGTGTGAGGGTGCCGTCGCCCCAGAATAACAGGGGGTGTGGGTGAGTGGTACGATGGCCTGGCCAGCGGTGGGAGTAGTATGGGGGCGGTGAGGCCTCCGCGGCAGCACAGCCGTCCACGGGAGGCAGGAGGAGGCGACACGACCGGTGCTGCTTTGGGCGGCTGGAGCAAGAAGACCAGAAGTTGAAGAAGCACTAAGACCGTTGGATGGACATCGTACGGTCACTGGAGCTAGAATCGTTCATATTGACTAAGTTGACAAAGCCCTCTGTCCCCGTCAACTTAGTAGGCCCACAAGTCAGCCTCCCACCATGGTGGGTCCCAGCTGGCAGGGGGTATTCATTTTTTTGTGAGCAATAAGGAGGCACTTCCTTGCGTGCGAAGATATAGTTGGTGGGTCCAACCTGTCAGCGGAGAGACTGTTTTTTTCACGAAATACAGAGGCCCTTTCGGCGGGTCCCAGATGTCAGGTGGAGGAATCATTATTTTGCGCGTAATAAGGAGGCATTTCCTTGTGTGCGGCCGTGGACCCAGCTGTCAACCTCTCCACGTACAGTCCACTTCCGATGGATGTCGTTTGTTGACCACACCACGCCGAGAGCACCAGTGCGGTGGACGACGACGAGGCCTACGAAGTGAACGACACGGAGCCGGGGAAGACACGGCAGTGGCTGACCACGCGGTGGAGAGTACGAGGGTTGACTGGTTCGGCTGCCGTCGCCGGAAAATAACAGGAGGTGTGGGTGAGTAGAGGGATAGACAGGCTAGGGATGCGAGTATATGATGGGGCCGTGAGGCCTGCCCGGCAGCACAGCCGTCCATGGGCAGCGGGAGCAGGCGGTTCATATGGCGCTTGTTTGGGCGGCTGGGGCAGGAATATCAGAGACTGAAGAAGCACGATTGCCGTTAGATTGACATCTAACGGTCTGACGCTGGTAGAGTCGATTGTTGACTAAGTTTCTTTTTTGATAAACCTTGTCTACGGATGAACTTAGTAGGCCCACAAGTCAGCCTCCAAATATGTTGCAGACAACATAGAGCCCATTTGCTATTTTTTAATTATTTGCAGTCTATTTGCTAATTCTTATGTAATTTATTACAGCCCATTTTCTGCCCAGGACCACGGTCAAAAAGTTCAACCTTATTTTGCATATTTCGGTGGAGTCCGAACTTTTGTAATCCCGAAATGATAAACATTTTTAAGAACTTATTGATTTGCCAAAAAATCATTTTATTTTCGTAAGCTAATAAGACGTGGGGCAATTGAGTTGGTTTAAGGGAAAACAAGTGGTAAAAAAATCAGCGCTGGGAGGGAAAATAACAACAAAAATAAGGATGTAAATATGAAAAGTGAATTTTATGTATTTTCCATATAATGATACGTGTATATGAACTGGGCTGTGTGTTTGATTCAGTAAAAAAGTGCCTCCGGATGTTGTAAGACAAAATATAACTAACGTTGGCGGGCTAGAGGCCAGTAGATACCTGCTGGATCTTTGTGCCCCGTTGTCGTCATGGGCTAGGCCTGTTAAAAACAAAACCATGCCTGGGCAGTCTACAGCCCAGTTGAAACTTGCTCGACCTGAAAAAACAATATACGTGCTCAATAAACGAGATAATTCTGCAAGTACAGACTGATAACTGGGATGCAGCAGAGATATTGTTTTTTCATCGTGATAATAAGAGTATGCACTTGTTTCGAAAAATTTGGAAAACTGGGAATTCGAACGGTAGGTGCTTATGCTACCCATCAAATAAAAATCAGGTGCCAGAAAATTCATTTCGAAACAAATGATTCAGCTTTATATCCATGTCGACCCTCGGCATGATGGTTGGAAGCAAATGCCAAGTTCATACTAAAAGATGGTTAACAACAATACCAACTTGCGAACGACAAGGTAGTACAAATACCAATACCAAACTAACTTATAATTATTTTACTGCTGGCTCTAGTGTTCGTCTAGTAGAAAATCTTGCAGAGGACCAGCTCCCACTCCTTCTCTTGCTCCAGGTCCCCGAGGTGGTACTGGTGCATCACCCAGTTGGTCCTCTGCTGGTTGAAGTTCTTGTTGGTGTGCAGCACCAGAATCTTTTTGCTGCCCGTCTGCCGACCGTTGACCATCACCGGCAAGGTACTGCCGGTGTTGTGCCACATCGTGTGCATGCCGCACTCTGACTGTATCTTGCCACGCGTCCACGTGCCCTTTTGAACACCCTGAAATTGCGCTGGAAGAAATGATTGCTTAGGCCACTCAGTGTGATACCTGCAGTATTGTCGAATACAGGTTTTAGTGTACGTAGTTGGCATTTCATAACATCTTTGGCATGTTGCAGTCACTTGTTTCACTTTTTATTAACTGTCAAATTGTAATTGCTTCACCAGGTCTGCGCCTAAACGGAAAAATAGAGCTATAAACAAAGGAATATGTTTGTGCAAGTAGACGGCCGATCGGTGTCTTACCTGGATGTTTCTCAGGATGGGTGTAGCATATGCCGTGCTCGCTGTCGATGGTTGGTATGAACAAATCGATGAGAGGGTGGGATCTCGCACTGTCAGCACTCACTTTGGCCTCAAGGTGCTTGATCAGCTCCTGATCCGTGGGGTCGAACTTGACACCAGCCGGCAGCACCGGCCAATCCTTCTTCGACTTGCGTGGGTTAATTCTAGTTATATGGTACTCAATGTATGATCAATCGACTGTTTTAAGTGAATGATGAAAGATTTCGACAGATAAGTGGTACTCCAAATCTGAAGTCCATAATACCCGAACACGCCGCCGGGATTCTTGTGTCACCTCACGCGCAGCGTGTTGTCACGTCAATTCAATGTGTGGACATGATGAATAATTTGACCGACGCATACTAGTACTACTACTGTACTACTTACTAGTCGTATTTAGTGTCACGTTTTAACCATAGGTTTAACTAACAAGTACGCACTTGAAGCCTAAGTGATATATATATATATATATATATATATATATATATATATATATATATATATATATATATATATATATATATATATATATATACTGCATAGCTTCAAACTAACAACAGTACATAATATCCAACAAAAGAGGGTTGTGCTACTGTTGGAATTTTGCTAGTAGGCCTTTGGCCTCATATTTCGAATTGCTACGGCAGCAGAATACATGGCTCAGTCTACATACCAGTATGAATCAAATTGTGCATATTTGTGGTTGGCATGAACCACATCGCTGCATGTCGGGTTTGCAAAAGCCATCCATCGCATGGAAGCTTGATGCCTTTCACACACTGAAGATTATCTGGCAACAAGCTGTGTCGAAGAATCTCTAGATATGGTGATTCATGAAACCCATGGTATGATGTGTAAACACAGCCCCCCTGGCGAATGGAAGTTGCATAACACGGTAATCATCACCAGTGATATGATCGATGATTGGTTGGATGATCGGGTAATTGAGCCCGAGGAACATGGAGTGGTTGCCGAGGTTGTAAACCCACCTCCAGTTGAATACGGCTAGCCCAACGGAGCTGTGATCTTTCCCGAACATGAAGCAGACATAGCCATCAATGTCACGAATGCCCCAGGCATTGGACTGCATGCTGTTTGATGAAATGGTTTGGTCAATTTGGTACGTGCAAATGAGCATCAAATGACCACCATCAGCTGAACGAGCGATAAACCACTACCCATCGGCTAGTATGATTCCAGGTCCCGGAATCATGAAGGCCAGCGCATTTGCGTCTGCTGCAACAATTCAAATTGGAGACAAAAAGGACAAAAATAAATAATCGTGTTCAGGGTATGTGTGGAATTAAGATTATTATAACAGTGACACATATCATAGACAGAGAATTGCAATGCCATGGTCATAATCATACCCGAAGTAAAAAAAATAAGCCAATGACTTTCATATTCTAGCAATATATCATGGTTCAAACAACATGTAACAATGAGAGGAAAACTAATATGACAGGGCCTACTCATATTCTACCATAGCACTTACTACAGTTATCATATCAACTCTAAGCAATAACATGCGTTGTTATAAAAATCCTGGAAATGAGAGTAACATATAGCAATCATGAGGTTATACTCATAATATCTATTCTAACAATCATTAGATACCAATTGTTCTCATATCAACTCTAACAATAACATGTGTGGTCATAAAAATCCAGGAAATGAGAGAAACATATAGCAATGATGCAGTTATAGACATACTATATATTCTAAATTTGTAACAATGAACATGCAGTCGTATTCTTAAGGTAAAGATGAGATGAGATAGAACAATTACACGACGATAGATTCCACCAGTATAGGCAGCCAATCTATGTGTCGACCGCATAAACGATGCCATTATGCACTATAGCATCACACAGAAGTGTTAGGTAAAGAGGATCGACGATGAGCCATAACCATGTATGGCGACCGGATTATAGATAGACTAATCCCATGTTGAACACGACAATGAGCTTGTAATCCATGTAGTCTTCTGATGGTACTTCGCAGATTACAACCTTCAGCAAACAGAGGTCGAGCCAAAAGCTCGACGTGTCTCGTGCGTAGTAGGCACGAGTGTCCGGCGGGCCGCGAGGCTCGATGGCGGAGGTATCCAAAGATGGAAGGGTGATCTCTCGCTGGGTGTAGATACCGACGAGACGCCACGGACTACCGGATTGGTGGATGAGGACGATCCAGTTGGCCTTCATGCCCGCCCAGTAGTGGCCGCACATGAAGGACAGGTGGACGGGTAGTGGTAGCATGTCGAGGGGCACCACGGCAACCTCCGTAGGATCGTCAAGTCAGTGTCTGAGCCACCTGCGAGGATCGGGCATCAGCAAGCATGGTGTCTTGAAAAGAGCCGGCCGGTTGCAGACGAGTAGACGGTACAAAGACACCGAGCATGAGACGGACGTTGCTGAGTAGGTCCATACGATTACAGATTTGCTCCGAGAGAACATCGGGGAGGGAATTCCAATCACGGCTCTGCGTGTCAGTCGGTTCTGCCATTGGGGTTTTCGGTGCCTGCGAGCCAGCGGGGAAGTGGATTCGGGCAGGCGAGCGAAGAAGCTTATCCTCGTGTGGCCGAGCAGTGAGCGGGGGGATATGGTACACGCGAGCTACCAAGGAAGATAGCACGGGCAGGCGAGCAGAGAGCGGGGGGAAATGGTGTGCGGCCGACGATGGAGAAGAGAGGAGGAAGAAGAGTGGAAGACGGAGAAGAAAGTGCATTAAATATTAATTCTACTACTACTACTAGGATATACCGTCCTTCGGAGTGTAAATAGTTACACCGATGACATATGTGTCTACCACAAGAGGGCCCATACACTAGTTAATGGAGGACATAAGCGTGCTCTACTGGCAAACATGATGGCAGTACTGGGTAAGGCTGATTTAGTAACACCAACATGCTGGTTTAGCTTATTAATTAAGTGTCCCATCTGCTGCAACGTGTATTGTCACTTCACTGCGAAGACTAGTTGAATAGTTCTCTCTGACCGAGATGGGGAAAAATGGATCGCGAAGACTTCCTTTCCTATGCCTCTACGCTCACTTCACTCATTTTGCTTCGTACGTAGTCACTTGTTGAAATCTCTAGAAAGACAAATACTCCGTATTTGGGAACAGAGGGTGGATTTTACTCCATATTTGGGAACACAGGTAGGATTTTACTTCGTATTTGGGAACAGAGGGAGTATCACCATATGGAGGGAACATAGGAAGCTTGAAATATGAACATGTCAATGGGAGGGAGTAAGCCCCATGCATGCATGCATGCATGCAACATGCAATACTCACACGTACACATGGATGCACACAACACTCATGCACCCATGCGGCACACATCACACGACGCAACACACACGCTCACGCTCAAGTGCTCAACCTACTCCCTACGTCCATGAAAGACTGTACATTTAGAGATTTACATATTGACCAGGTCATAATTAACGCCCAAAAGTAGCAGACTTAAGTGTGCATGCGACCATTGAGAGAAGAAGATTAAATGAAGGTCGTTGCATGCTATAATTAAGGATAGACATGTAACCTATACCTAGAGCATAAGTTGGTGCTTTAGTCAATCAATATCGATTTAGATTAAAGGCTAAATGCATTGAAAGTGTAGATGTACTACACTCTTTGTTTTTTAGCTGATTTCTTTGCTCTGCCAACTGACAGGTGGGACCCAGAAACCAGGTGACAATTTAACCAGCTAACAAAGTGCCACGTCGATTATGTGGCCGGTCAGTAGGGTGCAATACGATGCTCTACGATGAGCTAGTGATCGTATAATCATTGCAAAACTATATATAGTGACCGTAAAGAGCGTATTGTTACATACGTTGATCGCCAATGTTTTTTTCTCGTTTCAAATTAAGCCATATTAAATGGAAAGGACGCAGTATGGACTAGTACTAGTACTGCTTTGATGTGTCCCGTCAACTCGCCGAACGAGGAGAAGCTTGCTTACTACGCCTCTCCCTCGCCCACGCGCACGGTGGTTCGCAGGACGAGGAGAGGGTTTTGACTACATCGCCCTCTCCCTCTCCCTCTCCCTCGCGGTGGACGTGCAGCAGTTCAATCGATGTCAGTTTGCTAGAAGCATAATGTGTACTGTAGTATCATAATTGTTGGATTTTCCGAAGAGGCGAAGAGCCAAGTGCAAGGTGTAGTTGCAGATCACCGGCCGAACACGATCAAGAGAGGAAGAAAGGGATTGAGCAAGAGGTGTGAGACTTAGTTTTGCGCTATGTAACAACCTGCAGCTTTTCTGTTTCTGTTCTTATTTATCTGAACCCACTTGGAGCCCCTAAAAACAGCAAAGAAATGGTCGTGCCCTCCCACGACGCTCGAACGTGCATGAGCCCTACTTGCTCGCAGCGAGGAATGCATGATCCATGCCATCCCATGGCGATCCCTATGGCGAGCTAAAAACTAGCTAACTACCTAACTGAATGCTAACTGAAAACTGAGCTCGTACGTGCACAGACACACGCTGACGGTCAGTGTTATTCAGAGAAGTTTAAATTGAACTAACTGAAGATTCTGAACTTACTGAAGATTGCAAGTGTGCAGCTGATTATCTAACAAATCACCCCCTAATCTGCTGCACCTGTGTGATCCCGAGCCTGTGTCGCAACTCACTGAACTGCGTTCTGCCCAGTGACTTTGTGAGGATATCCGCAACTTGATCACCTGTTCTTACGTGCTCAACATCTACCCTGCCTAGCTCAACACATTCCCGTATATAATGATATCTGAGATCAATGTGTTTGCTCCTCTCATGATGAACTGGGTTCTTGCTGAGCTCAATGGCCGATTTGTTGTCAATCTTCAGCTTCACCTTCTGAACCTCTTCGCCGAGCATCTCCGCAAGCAACCTGCTCAACCACACAGCCTGTGTAGCAGCTATTGCTCCTGCTATGTATTCAGCCTCGCACGACGACAGTGCTACAATCTTCTGCTTCTGGGAAGACCAAGTAATCACTCCAGATCCAAGGAAGAAAACAACTCCGGTGGTGCTCTTGCGATCATTGAGATCACCAGCATGGTCACTGTCGCTGAAACCTGTCAGAACTTCTTTCTCTCCTTTTCTGAAGATGCATCCGTAGCCAAGAGTGCCTTTAATGTATCGCAGAATCTGCTTCACCGCAACCTAGTGCTCCTTGCCAGGTGATTCCATGAATCTGCTGACAATCCCTACTGCATACGCGATGTCAGGTCTGGTGTTCACCAGATATCTCAAGCTTCCAATTACACTGCGATACTCAGTTGCATCCTGAACCTGTCCACTGTTTTTCTTCAGCTTTAGGAAATTTTCCATGGGCGTGCTGCAGGGATTGCACTCACCCATACCTGCATCCTCCAGAATCTTTGCTGCATAGCTCGACTGACACACTGTGATCCCATCACTTTCTTGCTTCACTTCAATTCCCAGGTAATAGCTGAGGAGACCAAGATCTGACATCTGAAAGAGCTCTTGCATCTGTTTCTTGAAGTGATCAATGGCTTCAGCTTTTGTGCCCGTGATTATCAGATCATCTACATAAACCCCCACCAGCAGGAAACCTTCTTTGTCCTCCCGCCTGTACAACGCATGGTCGAGCTGGCAACGCTTGAAACCAAGTGAATGGAGTGTGGCGTCCAGTTTTGCATTCCATGCGCGCGGAGCCTGACGAAGACCATATAGAGCCTTCTGCAGCTTTAGCACGCAGTGCGCGTTGTTGCTGTCGACAAAACCTGCAGGCTGGTGACGTAGACTTCTTCCTGGAGATCTCCTTTCGAGAACGCTGAGCGCACATCCATGTGGTGCACACCCCAGCTCTGGTGCGCCGCCACGGCCAGCAGTAGCCGCACTGTCTCCAGGCGAGCGACGGGCACAAAGACCTCATCAAAATCCACTCCCTGCCGCTGTGCATATCCTTTCGCGACCAAACGAGCCTTGTGCTTAATGATTTTGCCATCTGGATCGCGCTTGACCTTAAAGACCCACTTCAGTCCAATGGCGCGGTGGCCGACGGGCAGCGTGGCTGGGACCCAGGTGTCGTTGGAGTGGATGGATTCCATCTCCGCTTCCATCGCGCTGCGCCAAGCAGGTTCGTCCAAGGCCTCCTGAACTGACGCGGGCTCCTCTGCTGCAGAGAGACAGAGCGCACTGTACTCCAGAGTGCACGCCGGCGCATGATCGATGACGTACTCCATTGATTTGAAGCGGACGGGCACCCCCTCAGCGTCGAAATCTTCGCCGGTAGGCAGAGTCACCCACCCATCATCTGAGTCATATGGAGTCGCTGGAGTGGATGAGCTTGAGCCTTCCGAAGACTGCGCGCTCGACGCACCCTGGGAGTTCATGCTGGATCCGCTGGTCATCGGCGTCCGCGACGAGCTCGGTACAAGCGGCGAGCTTGGTGCCGTGGATGTTGTAGGCGCGCTTGGTGATGCTGCCAAGTCCGGCGATACCGAGTAGGTCATAGTCACCGGCACGCCCGCGTCCGTGTACACGACCGTGAACTCGTGGGCGCGCTCAGAGTCTCCACCGTCCTTGCTCCAGTCCCAGCGCCGGTCCTCTTCAAAACGCACATTGCGCGTGATGTACTGGCGCTTGCCGACCGGGTCGTAGACCCGATAGCCCTTTATACCCGCCTCGTATCCCACGAATATGCCTGGGAGCGACCTGTCCGCCAGCTTGGTCACGCCGGGGCCGACGAGCTTGACGTGCGCAACGCAGCCGAAGGTGCGGAAGTAGTCGACCGTCGGCTTCTTCTTGCGCCACGCCTCATATGGAGTCACCCCTTACAGGCTCCTCATCGGGGAGTGGTTGAGGATATGCACCGCCGTGCTCACTGCCTCGCCCCAGAACGTGCTCGGCACGTCCATGCTTTTCATGAGGCTGCGCGCCATCTCCACCACTGACTGCTTGCGGCACTCGACGACTCCATTCTGTTGTGGAGAGTAAGGGGTTGTCGTGTTCCTTAGGATCCCGAGCTCCTCGCAGTACGCGGTGAACACGTTTGAGTTGAACTCACCACCGTGATCGGTGCGGAAAGCCCTGAGCTTGCAGCCGCTCTGTGTCTCCGCAGCTGCCTTGATCTTTCTGAAAAACTTGAACGCCTCGTCCTTGCTCCTGAGCACCTCCAGCCACATATATCTACTGTGATCGTCAACAATGAGCAGGAAATACTTGTTACCGGACGTGGTCGCCGGCGTGATGGGCCCGCAGAGGTCGCCGTGGGCGAGCTCGAGCCCCTGCTCCGTGCGGTACGCTGACGCGCGCGGGAATGGCGTGCGGTGCATCTTTCCGATTGTACAGCCCTCGCAGAACTGTTCGACGTGCTGGATCGTCGGCATGCCTCACACCATCCCCTTCGCGCCAAGGTCATGCAGCGCCCGGAAATGGATATGGCCGAAACGCCCATGCCAGCGCCACGCTTCGTCGCCGCCGCGTGCCAGGAGGCACACGGGCGCAGCCAAGTTCAGAGCCACGGCGTAGAGCCGGTTGCTCGTTCGATGCACCTGTGCCAAGAGCACGCGCTGCCTGTTATAGAGGCAGAGCATGCCGTCCTCGATCACGGACCTGCACCCGTGCTCGTCGAGCTGCCCGAGGCTCACGATACTCGTCTGCAGCTGGGGAATGTAGTATACATCCGAGAGCGCGCGGTGCTCGCCATTCTTGCAGGAGAACATCACCACACCGCGCCCGCAGATCTGCACGACAGAGCCATTGCCAAAACGCACCGAGCCGCGAACGGACTCATCCACTTGCGACAACATGTCACGGCGCCCTGTCATGTGATTGCTAGCTCCAGTATCCAAATACTAGCGGTCGTCATTGGTGGCGACCGGCACCACGCGAGCTTCGTTGAGGTAGATGTCCGTGGACTGCTCACGTGTGCCGCCCTCCGCGCTCACCACCGCGCAGGTGGCAAGGAGCAGGCCAGGCTGCTCAACCTCGACTTGGGCGATGTTCGCCTGCTGGTCCTGCTGCTCACGCTGGTCCTTCTCCTTCTTGCGGCACTCTTTCGCCCAGTGGCCAGGGATGCCACAGTAGCGACAATTTCCCTTTCGCTTGGGCGCCGTCGGCCCGCCGTTGTCGCGCCCAGCGCTCTGGCCACGACCGCCCCCGCCTTGGAGGTTCTTTGGCTTGCCGGTTCCGCGCCCGCGCCCCGCCGGTGCCCCGCCTGAGGTCGTGCCGCTCTGGTCCAGCAGCTTCTCGTGTGCCCGCCACTAGTCGACGGTGTACAGCAGCTGCGCGCCTGGAGCCGGAGTCTCCTCGCGCTCCCGCTCCTCGACTACAAGGAGCCGGCCGCAGAGTTCCTGGAGGGAGAGTTGCCTGGTGTCGACGAGCGATTCGATCGCCACGGCCATCTCGCGATACGGGCGTGGCACTGTCCGGAGCACCTTGAGGACGACTTTGTGCTCGTCCACGGGGTCCCCGAGCGCCTGCAGCTCGTCGATGATCGTCCTGAGCCGCATGATGTATGACTCGATCCCCTCGCCATCCTTGTACCGGAGCGCCTCGTACTCCGAGTGGCGAGTCTAGGCCTTGGCCTCGCGCACGCGCTCGACGCCGACGCGCATGGTCTTCAGGGTGTCCCATGCCTCCTTGGCTGTGGCCTTGGCACCCACGATCCGCATGAGCTCCGGCGGTAGCCCCCTGAGCAGGGCAATCATGGCGCACCGGTCGTCGCGATCCGTGCCTTGCCTCGTCTCCACCACGTGCCAGAGCTCGTCCGCCTGCAGCTGCAGTTTAGTGATCATAGCCCAGTAGGAGTAGTTCGTGCGTGTAAGCATCATCGGGGGCCCGCCGCCGCCGCCGCTATGCACGACGCGCTCAACAACGCGCACCCCCGATCCCTCCTCAGTGGAGAGACGCGCCAACGATTTCTCTAGCGCCGTGGCCTCCGCCGTGGCCTTCTCCTCCTCGATCTGCTTCTTCGCCTTCTCGTCGTCGCTGCCGGCTATCTCTCCGACGGATCAAACACCGCCTGTGCCCAGGATGGATCGAACACCACCGAGGCTCTGATGCCAGTTGTAGTTGCAGATCACTGGCCGAACGCGATCAAGAGAGGAAGAAAGGGATTGAGCAAGAGGTGTGAGACTGAGTTTTGCGTTGTGTAACAACCTGCAGCTTTTCTGTTTCTGTTCTTATTTATCTGAACCCACTTGGAGCTCCTGAAAAACAGCAAAGAAATGGTCGTGCCCTCCCACGACGCTCGGACATGCATGAGCCCTACTTGCTCACAGCGAGGAATGCGTGATCCATGCCATCCCATGGGGATCCCTACCGCAAGCTAAAAACTAGCTAACTACCTAACTGAATGCTAACTGAAAACTGAGCTCGTACGTGCACAGACACACGCTGACGGTCAGTGTTATTCAGAGAAGTGTAAACTGAACTAACTGAAGATTCTGAACTTACTGAAGATTGCAAGTGTGCAGCTGATTATCTAACACAAGGTTCACACGAGTACGAACTGTTGAACCTCCCTAAGAGGCAACGAGCAAAGCGCAAGGTTTTATAGGAGTTGTCGTCCTAGTAGGAGCGTACTACACGGAGTACAACTATAGCGAACGATGCTACTGTTTGATGCCGCCACGTCACATATATCCAAAGCTGTGCCACCTTTTTTTCTCAAAGAGCGTGTTGGAGCCCGTGCAACAACCACACAAGTTGCACGTACACATAACACATTTACTAGCAATAAATTCTAAAGGACAAATACCAGTATGCCACACAAGTTCATCTCCAATTCATGTGATAAATTTGTGCACGACTAGTCTACATATATTCACAGCGCTACCATTCACAATTTACCGTACTCCACTTACACGTTATAGATGGGCTACATGTCCTCCTCCAGGTTCCAGTCCCAGGTGTTCTTCATAGATGGCACGATCCATAGCGGTGGGCAACGAGAATCATTGTCGCAGCTTTCTAGTCCGGTTCCACATGATGGAGGCTCATCCAAGCTGAAGCGGCATAAATCAGGGATAGCGTGTCCCAGCATGTCGTGCATCCGGCGGTGCGCACTGAAGACACAACCATGCTTCATGAACGGCAGGCCTTCCGTGTCATGCACGGAAGGTGGCATCCGCTTCACAATGGGGTAGCTATCCCCAATGAAAAGCGAGTACTCTCCAAGAGTGTTCCTAGGCACCCACATAGCATCACGGGGGTCGAACTCGACGCCGTTCATCTGGTACACGCGGCATCTCATATCTGGACACATGGTGACGTACATAGTCATGGTCCATTCATAATAATCTTGTGCTCAAATATGGCGGTCAATAATACTCCGGTATAGAGGAAGTAAAATAACCGGCTTATTATATATAGCGACTCTTGGCTACATGGATGAGATAGTAAGACATGGAAAAACAAAAATGGTGGCAGCTAGTGGGTTCAAGTCTTCAAGGGCCTAGCTAGCTATATGCGTTCTCCAAGGTAAAAAGTACTCCTACTAGTACGTAAGTAGTGTACTAGTACAACAATGAAAGAGAAGGTGAGAGGGTTAAAAAATGGAATACCTGGGTAGAAGGTGACGGTCCGATCATGGTAGATTGTGTGACCATGTTGCACATCAGTGGTACCATAGTTGATCCCAATATGCCATAATCAGCTACAAGGTACCAGGTTAGACCGAATCGCGGATGCAAATGCACATCCAGGATCGGCGATCTTATTTTGATCGCATGATGACTGGTCCTTGCAAAATAATGGAGTACCGTTAGGGATGCAAATGATGGTTTGTGCATTCCTTTTGTAATCTCCCCTACCGTAGGATGGCAACCAGATGAAACAATTCTTCTGGCTTGTCACCGCGAAGATGCGGCCTAGATGGCGCATGGAGGCTTCAAACGTGTAGGGGTACAAATCTGTCGCCGCCAACATGCGCCAGCCTCTGCCGTTAGTGCCTCTTGCATTGATGACAATCCTTATGTCGAACACCGTGATGAGATAGTAATCATCGTAGCCGTGTCGCTTTGTCGGCTGGTTCGCAATTGCTATCTTCTTCAATCTCATGTAGGCATCATCATACATATTCAAGCCCAGCCAGTCCGGAGGGCCGATCCCAATGGTGGAGAAGGGGTCTACCGGAACGGCCGCACTGTTATGGATGTTGTGCAAAATGATGGTGGTATCCAGCCGGAGGTATGCAAGCCAGTCTTCGTTGGCACTGACCCAGACCTGTATATAAGACGGTGGGCGGCGGAGAAATTTCGGGATGGAAATGGAATATCTAAGTACTACATGATCAAACTCCATTATTGACCTGCTCATCGGACAAAATTCGGCCACCTCTCAACGTCGGCAACTCTAGCGGAGTCAACGTGCAACCATGGCCAGTGAGCGGTGGACTTTTTGAAGGATTGTCCCATAAAAGAACCTTCTCCTCAAGGATGCATGGAAGACCAACAAGCATGGCCTTTTCCCAAGCCATTTTAAGCATCGTCTTGAAAAAGTTGGTGCAGGAAGCACCGAGCCTTGCGACGGCGAGGATGTTGGAGCGGCGTGCGATTTCTCCCAGAGGATCACCGTCCAAGGTCTCCCAGCCCCGACGAGGAGGAGAACCGCCTGGCGAATCCAAGGGAGCAGCGACGAACTGCCTTCTCTTCGGGGGGAGGTAAACTGGCGAGGAGGAGATAAGAGCGTAGTAACCGCAGGGCCTCGTCCCTTCCGACTATAGCGAAGGGGTGAGGCCATTATTTACTACTAGTACTAGCATTATGGGACGTTATGGGATTGCATTATACTGTAAATAATAGCACTAGTAAGAAATTTTTGGCACTAGCTAGTAGTTTTTGTCGTGGATTAAGAAATTTTGGGTATGTTTTCGCTATTTTTTGTATACGTCAACTAGTGTCAAAAAACTTCTTACATTATATGACGGAGGAGTACGTACTCGTACTGTAGCAGTACTAGTACTGCTTTATCAACTAGTAATGCGAGGGTACTACTAGTGCATTGTACTGTACAGTATAGTGCACCAGTTTTGAAATCTTGAATCTCAGGGCCAAGGAGCTACAGTTGGAAGTGGAGGGTACTACTGTTCTCTAGAACCATCGTTGTACTATCAATGCAGGGAAAGTACACCTGCGTAGTTGCCTAGTGGGTACTCTCGGTGCTCTATTCAGCCGCTCCTCTCACGTAGCTGGCCTACTCAGGCCCTCCTCTGCTACGGGTGTACTACATTGCCCAGCCGATGCCATATGTAAGCCAAAACAGGTGCCAAATTCACTTTTTGAACATTTGGCACCGATGTCCTACACTGCCGAGCCGATGCCATATAAAATTTTCAGGGCATCGAAGCTTCTACTTGCTCCGACGCCATATTTCGTTGAGACAATAAACAAAGCAGCCATTGTACTTTTGCATGCGAAGCAGCCACTGATTTGAGCTGATATATTACTAGTTTATAGCTAGGTGGTCCAGAGGTGGATGGATGCCAAATCCTTCACGTTGTGTTGCCAGTGCTAAATATTTTTCATTTGGCATCGAAGTGTATGTGGCAAACTTTTTATATTTCTGGCACCGAACACATAGTGGAGGGCCTCAACCGCTCCTCTCACGCACACACTAGCAGCCTGTTTATCAGCGATGGTTACTGCGGGGGCAGAACATTTGAGTTATTTGATACAGCGAGGCTAGGCTTTTCGCTTCCATTTGTGGAGGTGTAATGGATCTCGTCGAACTTTGTTAGTAGTTCCTTCTTTATGAATGAGATGAAGCAAAGCTTTTGCCTCCGTTTCAAAAAAAACACGTCAAGAGGAATTTCTTTTATAGTATAGCCGATATTGGAGTGAAGTCCATGCGTGCAACGGCACAAGCTACAGAGTAGTAGTATAGCACTTTACGTACAAAGCCATATTGCACAATTCCCAATGCCCCGCCAGGCTTTTCTGGCTCCTCAGGCTTAATTGGGAGGCGCTAGTCTAAATATGCTACTAGCTGATGTGGAAGCTGCAAGCGAGGTGCAGCTAGGGCGAGCACGCGAGCCACGAGATGCTGGGAAGGAAAACCCGTTCACGTGGCTAGGCTATCCAGTGCACCCAGATTGTGGTGTCGCACATCCGTTTGACTTCAAAACTCAAAGTACCCATGTAAAATATTGGCTCGCAACGAAGTTACTATTTAAAAAAAAAGGCCGCCGTGCGTTCGGCCGGGATCGAACCCACAAAACGAGGTATACACTCCCGCGACCACTAGTATTACTCGTTGGAGTACAACGCAACCTAGAATCACCTATTGTCGCTAGTAGTACATTGTTCCTTACAAGAAATCCCTAATAACGCAAGATCTAGAATAGATGGTGTAGAGAACAATCTGGTATACTAATGGCGCACCTCAGATGCGCCATTAGTATATACCACGGTGCGCCATTAGTATGCCTCCCAGGGGGCCATGTATACCCAGGTGCTTTGGCATACTAATGGCGCACAACTGTCAGATGCGCCATTAGTAACTTTGGCATACTAATGGCGCACTGTTTATGATGCGCCATTAGTATCCTTTGGCATACTAATGGCGCACTGTGATGTGATGCGCCATTAGTATGAATATTAGGTTTTCTATTTATTTTTTAATTTTCTGTTTTTTGCACAGGTTACAAAATGTATTATTGGACAGAATATAGACATCACACATCAACAACAGATTCATCGAATACAATAGAAGATTAGTCTCTGAATACAATTCATCATATTAGTCTCTGAATATAATTCATCATATTAGTCTCCGAATTGAAAAGACCGAAAAAAGATAGAACATTATAATACAAGTCTCGAGACCGCGAGTAGCGAGTTTGTCTTCACATTACAAGTCGATATCAATCATCTAAACTACCATCACATAGAAGAGAGCTGCGGTCATCACGATGAGCATCATCACGATGAAACTCGTCTTCATCCGGTTCCTCCAATGCTCCCTCCCATCTCCCGCTAGATAGCCGACGCATCTAGATTCCGCCTCGGCCCTAGTGGTGTACCCTTTGTAACTGTTACCGCTGAATCGGTGAACCTGTCTCCGACACTCCTCCCAGTCATCGTAGACTCCGGGAACCTTACCCTTGTACACGACATACAACGGCATCGCTATGCACTAGCCAAACGAAACATTAGTACCAATTCACAGACAATACATAAGCAATATATAAGTATGCAACAGAACGATCGAAAGAGAAAAGCAAGACATTAATAGCATCGATTACATCTAAGTTGAACGACAGTCGAAACCAAAGAGACATACTACAAGTTCATTAAAGTTTAATTACAACATGAGCAAATCGATGTTTCAAAACTAGACACAGCATCACTACTTTCAACTCGACTCAAGGGACCGGAGCGTGGATGAAGCCGCCATCTATCGTGGGAGTCATGAAATCGCGGGCGTTGTCAGCCTGCATTTGTAACATTGTGTCGATGTCACTGTTGGACGGTTGATTTCTGAGGTAGAACTGCCCCGAGGTACGAAGGACATCTTGATGGATGATTTCCGCAAACTCCGACTGAATGCGAAAGAATTCTTGTCTGATGTCCGCGTCCTGGATTGCCGACACGCTCGCGGCCCAATCTTTGAGTTTACTCGGTAGCAGAAGTTGACGATGGTCCCGTACGATCGCCCACATGTGATGGATGGCGTAGTAGGCACCCTTCTGATCGCTAAGCGGCTGCTTGACGCAGCAGAACATCGTATTGTGGGAGAAAACGCATTAGTCACAAGTTGATCCTACTTAATTAACTACTAAGATACCCCGGCCCATGCATTAGTCACAAGTACCCCATATGTCCTATTTTTAGCAAAGTCATGCTAAAATTCACGGAAAATTTCAGCATGACCTTTGCTGAAAATAGGACATATGGAGTACCCGAATTTGCCGGAACGGAAGTTAATCGACATTCCAGCAAACTCAAGGGCCTCTCGGGTGGACAAGGAAAAATCATTATCCCAGGTGGACAAGGCAATGTGCTACCTGCTTAAATCTCTGTCCACTGCTATTTACAAGACAAACAACAGGTGGCAAAGCCCAGTGTTAAAAAAAAGGCCTCCATCACAACATGGAAAATACATTGGCATGTGAAGAGGTGAAACAATATATGCATCTCCAAGCAGTATCATTCAACATTTGGGACAAACCACTACAAGCAATACTGGATCAGATACAAGAAGAATGTGAGAAAATGCAGACAAATACTAACAGATTGAGGTGTTTAACTTGTGGTGCTCTCTGTGCTATTAACATTTCAAGTCAAAACCTTTTCTGGTTAGTAAGTGTTTCTTGAGCATATGTATGTAGTAAGTGTTTCTGCTCTTAGTGTTTCAGAACACATATTTTAGCTAGCTAGTACCACTGCTATTACCCAGCAGTTAATTAGCTTTTGCTTTTGCTTTTTAGTGCCAAATTCTAGCTAGTACCAGCAAATTAACATCTAGCAGCAATCATTTTCAAATATATATACACTGGACATTTTTATATTAACCTAAGGAAAAATGAATAGGTAGGTTACCCTGTCGGTGTACTAAGGTAGGGGTACCCTTAGTACCCCGAACTTGTGCACGGGCAGTCGCAGCGTCCCGCGGCAAGGCTTGCCAGGTGATCGCCAAAGTCCTCCGTGGTTCCTTTGGAGCCATTCAAGAACAAAGTATCCAAGCCAAGGAGACAAGGCCCCGGCAAGAGGAGCTTGCCGGAAAGGCCACTCAAGGCACAAGGCCACTCAAGGCGCAAGACCCTGGCAAGAGGAGCTTGCCGGGAAGGCCAACCAAGGCATCTCAAGAAACTTGCCGCGACGCGCCACGCGTCCCGGCAAGGCCCGGTGAGCGACAAGCTCCCGGAAGCGACAAGATAGCGACCGCGGCAAGGCACTTGCCGCGGCAAGCTTCCACTCAGTACCCGCGCTCCAGCACATCCACCCACGTGTCGCTCTAGGACCCTTCCAGGCGTACGTGGCGGGAGGCCGTGCAGCCAGGGGAACGCGGTGGCAAGCGGCGCTGACAAGGTTGCCATCGTGGCGGACGGTGGTGCCCCTGACGGCCCCCTTTTGCACTGTTTGGGCGACGTCGATGGGCATTTAATGCCCTTGTCCCCTGCCATCACGGTTAGGTATGGAACACTATACCAACTACCACTCCTTTTCCCTTTTTACCCTCAACTGCGTTGCCACCTGTCGGTGACCCCTTTAGCATATAAAAGGAGGCCCATGCGCAACGTAGAGGGGGGTTAGACATTCGAACACTCTCAGGCTCGGCCTCGTTAGCTGCTGAAGCGTACTATAGCTCTCAGCGCTCTCGAGCAAGAACACAACACAAACCAAAGCAGGAGTAGGGTTCTACGCATCTGTGCGGCCCGAACCTGGGTAAACTGCTCGTGTGCCTCGCCTCGATCTGCTCTTCGTGCGATCTCCGCCCCCTGCCGTACCGAAAAGGGGCTCTGTCCCCATAGGTGTTCGTGGGTGGATCAGTTTCCCCGACATCTTTGGCGCGCCAGGTAGGGTGTGCGTCGAGATTGTGTGAACCTGATCCGGCGTTCGCACGAGCCAGATCTTCATCATCTTCATCAACATGCCGCCGAAGAAGAAGGCTTCGGAGGCGGCTGCTCCGTCCGCGTCGATTCCGCCACCGCCGGAGCCAACGGCTGGTGGGGTAGACGCCGGCGGAAGAACGGGCAACGAGGGAGCCCACGGTGCCGCCAAGTCCCAGGACAAGGCTGCGCTGCCTATCGGCGGCGTAGTTGACTCCCACAACGACCGGGCGCACTCCAAGACCTGGGCGTCCGTGCATGCACCACGCCCATCTCAGGAGGTGCGGGACCGGCAGCGTCATGGTACCCACGGTACCATACGCTTGCTGGGCCAAGGTCAAGCTGGTGGGTCCCGGAATGCTCAAGACGAGCATGCAATCCAACATGCTGGCACGAGCAAGGAACGGTCGCCTGGATGGGATACTGCTCCTTCTAACATAGTTAGAAGTCCGAGCATATCCCGCTCCTCGCACCGTTCGCCACCGCTACCCGCCACTCCAGCAGAAGCTCTGGCTCGAGCTCAACTGCTCCTAGACTTCCCTCCAGCGGCAGACAAGGCCGACGACTGGAGGGCCACCATTCAGAGTCTCATCGCCTTTGCCAACGGCGACACTTCGCGGCAGCCAAGCATATCGCAGCCGCGGCAAGTCAGCCAGGCGCGGGCCGATGGCGACAAGACCGGTGGGGGTGCAACCACCGTGCACTCTCCGCCCCGAAGGCCAAAATCGCCGACTCGCTGGATCAACATCGACGGTGACTCCACTGCGTCATCGGATCCACGAGCTCGTCGCGATCAGCGCCAAGTTCTCCACTAACGACAGCAAGAAGACGCTCGTACTCGTATCGAGTGCCGAAGAGAAGCGCGGCGTCAATCCGACCAGCGTGCTGGGCCCACTGACGACATGCATGCGCCAGGGGAACCAGGCGACTTGCCGTACGCGGTAGGTTGCCCTGCGTTTACTCATGAGTTGCAGCAAGTCCAGTGGCCCAGCATGAAAAATTTCAAGCCAGACGTGCCAGAGAAGTACGACGGCAAGACGCATCCGTCGGAGTTCCTCAGCATCTACACCATCGCGGTGCAGGCTGCCGGGGGGCGAGACGACAAGATCCTTGCCAACTACTTCCCACTGGTACTTAAACCCAACGTCAGATCCTAGCTCATGCACTTGCCGGACAACTCCATATCTTCTTGGGCAAACCTATGCCATCAGTTTGTTAGCGCCTTTACAGGCGGCCACAAACCTCATGGCCAAGAAAGTGACCTTCACCTGCTCGCCCAGAAGGAAAGAGAGCCCCTGCGCAAGTATATCCAGAGGTTCAGCCGTGTACAGCACAACATCCCAGACGTCCACCCTGCCGCGGTTATCAGCGCGTTCCATCAGAACGTGCGTAACCGCAGGATGAGGGAGGAGATGGCGATGTGCAAGATCAGGGACGTCAGCGAGCTGTACGCCCTGGCCGACAAGTGCGCACGTGCTGAGGAAGGGAGGAAACTCCCCGGAAAGGATACAGGAGCAGGAGGATCTGACAGTGAGGATGCTGCCCGGCAAAGAAAAACCGGCGGCGGAACAACAGGAAGAAGAAAAACAAAGACGTGCTAGTCGTTGAGAAGTCCCGCAACCGAGGTGGCGTCGAGAAAGCCAAAGTTGGTAGCTCCGGCAAGGAGACTGCCGCATGCACCAACTGCCAGGCTGTGGCGGCCGCCGACAAGCAGGACGACACCGACAAGCAGTACTGCAAAATCCACCGCACCAAGGGTCACGATCTCCAGAACTGCAAGAAGGTCGAGCAGCTTGTTGAGCAGCAGAAGGCTGAATACGAGCGGCGCAACAAGGAGAAGGCCCAAGGCGGTGGTGAAGGATCCGGCAAGAAGCGTCCATTCAACAGCCGGGGAGGACGCCGCGGCAAGGCCAAGCAGCGGCAAGGAGACAGACCTCCCCACGGCCGCGACAAGGATGAAGACGACGACGACAACGAAGACATGGATGATGTTGAGACCAGTGAGCAGGAGTTCCAAAAAACCACAAAAGTCTTGTGCGTTGACGGCGGTGCTTCTCTGCATACTTCACACCGCCAACTCAAACAGTGGGTGCGGGAAGTTAATGCAGCAGAACCACCTATCGAATAGCGCAAGCTTCTAAAATGGTCCTGCACGCCTATCATCTTTGATATTGAGGACCACCCTGATCGCACAACTGCGGTCGGGTGCTTGCCGATGTTGGTTTCGCCAACTATCCGCAACCTCAAGGTCACTTAGATGTTAGTTGACGGCGGGGCCGGCTTGAAACTGATCTCCTCAGCTGTACTCCAGAAACTCCAGATCCCTGACAGCAAGCTCGAAGAGACCGGCACATTCCAAGGAATCAACCCGGGAAGGAGCAAGCCGAAGGGGAAGATCATGCTGCCAGTAACATTTGGCGGCGAGCTGAACTTCAGGACTGAGAGGGTCACTTTTGACGTTGCTGATTTTCCATTGCCTTACAATGGGATACTCGGCCGTCCAGCACTCGCCAAGTTCATGGCAGCCTCTCACTATGCATACAACATGTTGAAGATGCCAGGCCCGATAAGTGTCATCTCTGTCCCTAGCGACAAGAAGGATGCTCTTATCTGCGCCGACAAGATGTACCGGGAAGCAGCAGCCGCAACAGATCGCAAGACAGTTGCCGATGAAGCTCCCGGAGGGAGGAAGAAGACCAAGTCCGGCAAGAGCTCTGGGGCCCACTCCGGCAAGCGCACCTCTTCGGAGTGCTGCGCTACCGTCGAGGACGCACCATCGAGCTCCACCGGCAAGTGTAATAAGACGATGGCAGCTCCACCGGAGACCAAGAAGGTGTCCGCCAAGGAGGACGGCACTGGTGGTACCTTCACCATCAGTGCCACACTTGACCCTAAATAGGAAAGCGCGCTCGTTGCTTTCCTACGGGAGAACGTCGACGTATTTGCATGGCAACCGTCTGACATCCCCGGTGTTCCCAGGAAAGTAATTGAGCACAAGCTTGCCGCCTGTCCTCACGTGCGGCCCGTCAAGCAGAAAGTCAGGAAACAAGCAGTGGAGCGCCAAGAATTTATCGCGGAAGAAATCAAGAAGTTGGAAGCAGCAGGCCTTGTCAGAGGTGTGCTCCATCCTACGTGGTTGGCCAATCCTGTAGTCGTGCGTAAGGCAAACGGGAAATGGAGGCTTTGTATCGACTTCACCGATGTGAATAAAGTTTGTCCCAAAGACCCATTTCCCTTGCCGCGCATTGACCAGATTGTTGACTCCACAGCCGGATGTGACCTGCTTTCATTTCTTGACGCGTACTCAGGATGTCATCAGATCTTCATGGCAGAAGAGGATGAGGAGAAGACCGCATTCATCACTCCATGTGGCACGTACTGTTTCATACAGATGCCTTTCGGTTTGAAGAATGCTGGTTCAACATTTGCAAGGGTAGTCCACACAGCTTTTGAGCCACAAATTCACAGAAATGTGGAAGCCTACATGGATGACATAGTGGTCAAAAGCAAGGACAAGGCAACCCTGGTTCAAGATTTAGAAGAGACCTTTGCAAATCTGCGCAAGATCAGCCTCAAGCTCAACCCCGAGAAGTGTGTGTTTGGAGTCCCTTCCGGCAAGCTTCTCGGGTTCTTCGTGTCTCAGAGGGGAATTGAAGCCAACCCCGACAAGATTACGACCATTGAGCAGATCGAAGCACCAAAGCGCGTCAAGGATGTACGAAGGCTTGCCGGTTGCGTGGCTGCTCTTAGCAGGTTTATCTCTAAGTCTGCTGAGCGCGCCCTGCCGTTTTTCAAAATTTTGAAAAAGGCAGGTCCAATGAAATGGACTCCGGAAGCGGAGTATGCGCTGCAAGACTTGAAGAGGTACCTGTCCTCTACTCCAATACTTGTCGCACCTAAACCACAAGAGAAGTTGCTGCTGTATCTAGCGGCAACCAATCAAGTGGTTAGTATTTCGTTAGTAGCGGAGAGGGAGGCAGACGATGAGCCAGCAGCCGCGGCAAACGCATCCAGCGAGAAGCAGGGGGCTTCCCCGACAAGCTCTGGTCCCGACAAGGATGGATCTGCGCAGGCGCATGAGGAGATACGGAAGAAAATGGTGCAGCGCCCGGTTTACTTTGTCAGTTCCCTTCTGCAGGGGGCTAGGTCAAGGTACTCTGGTGTGTAGGAATTGCTTTTTGTCCTTCTAATGGCCTCGAGAAAGCTGCGCCATTACTTCCAAGCACATGAAATCACAGTTGTCACTCGCTTTCCGCTGAAGAGGATACTGCAGAATCCAGAAGCGACAGGCAGGATTGTTGAGTGGGCACTGGAACTGTCAAGCTTTGGCCTCAAGTTTGAAAGCACTTCAACTATCCAAAGCAGAGCATTGGTAGAATTCATAGCAGAGTGGATGCCAATGCCAGACGAAGAAATACCAGAAACGAGCATCCCCGTCAAGGAAGCAAGCAAAGAGTGGCTGATGTACTTTGATGGTGCTTTCTCGCTGCAAGGCGCCGGTGCTGGCGTGCTACTTGTCGCACCCACCGGAGAACACCTCAAGTACGTGGTCCAGATGCACTTTCCCAAGGAGCAAGCAACAAACAATACTGCAGAGTATGAAGGTTTGCTTGCCAGTCTCAGGATCGCGGCAGACCTTGGGATCAAGAAGCTTATTATCAGGGGTGACTCACAACTTGTCGTCTGCCAAGTGAACAAGAATTACCAGAGTACGTTGATGGAAGCTTACGTCGATGAAGTGAGAAATCTTGAAGAGCACTTTGATGGCCTACAGATGGAGCATGTTCCAAGAGCTCAAAATGACATCGCCGATGGCCGGTCAAAGTGCGCCGCACTTAAGTTACCTGTGGAACCAGGGATCTTTGTGCTCAAGCTGACTCAACCATCCGTAACACCATCAACTGGACAGAGGAAGAAGAGGAAGTTGATTTCTGGTGACTATTTTCCGGCAGAGCTTCCCGAAGCCGTGGCCAAAAAGGTCCCCAAGATCAACGCCAAGATTGCTGAGGAGCAGTCTGCTCTGGCGAGCCCTAGGGTTTGTTCCGTTGAAGCAGACGCTCCCGACAAGTTTTTCCCCGGCAAGCTTGCCGGGGAACATCAGGCTCCGGCTGAGCCGCAGGTTCTCGCCGTAGAACGGATGTTCCCGCAGCAGCAGATGTGCCTGTAGTCCTTGTTGTTGAGCCACAAGCTCCAGCATGGGCACAACAGATTGTCCATTTCCTTCAGACAAGAGAACTTCCCGCAGAGCAAGAAGAAGCGGAAAGAGTAGCCCGGCAGTCAAGTATGTACCAGTTTGTTGACAACATACTGTGCAGAAGAAGACTCAACGGTGTGAAATTGAAGTGTATTCCCCGGGAAGACGGACAAAAGTTGTTGGCAGAGATACATGGAGGCATATGTGGTCACCACATTGGCGCAAGAGCACTTGCCGGCAAAGCATTCCGGCAAGGTTTCTTTTGGCCGACAGCCCTCCAGGATGCAACTGCGCAAGTAACCAAGTGTGAATCGTGCCAGTTCCATTCCAAGCAGATACACCAGCCAGCTCAAGCTCTCCAGACGATCCCTTTATCCTGGCCATTTTCGGTCTGGGGGATCGACATCCTCGGCCCCTTTCCCCGCGCAGCCGGGGGCTTTGAGTACTTGTACGTTGCGATCGACAAGTTCACAAAGTGGCCGGAAGTGGAACCAGTGAGAAAGGTGACCGCACAGTCAGCAGTTAAGTTCTTCAGGTCGATTGTTTGCCGCTTCGGGATCCCTAACAGGATCATCACCGACAACGGTACACAATTCACGAGCCGCACCTTCATGGAGTACGTCCAAGATCTTGGCGCCAAGGTCTGCTTCGCTTCTGTTGCTCACCCGAGAAGCAACGGTCACGCGGAGAGGGCGAATGCTGAAGTGCTGCGTGGCCTCAAGACCAGAACTTTTGACAGGCTGCACAAGTGCGGAAGAAACTGGATCGAGGAGCTACCGGTGGTTATTTGGTCGATCAGAACGACGCCAAATCGAGCCACTGGACAGACACCTTTCGCTCTAGTCCATGGAGCAGAGGTAGTTCTCCCCACGGAACTCGTATACGGGTCACCTCGAGTGCTCTCTTATGATGAGCTCGAGCAAGAGCAGCTACGACAAGATGACGCGCTGCTCCTTGCGGAAGACCGTCTTCAGGCTGCTATACAAGCTGCTCGATACCAGCAAGCTTTGCACCGCTACCATAGCCGCAAAGTTAACGCCAGAAGTCTCGAGGAAGGCGACCTTGTTCTTCGGCGCGTTCACTCTGCCAAGAATTCCAACAAGTTGACGCCGAAGTGGGAAGGCCCTTACCGGGTGAAACAAGTCACTAGGCCCGGCAATGTCCGCCTTGAGACCGAAGATGGCTTTCTGGTGAGCAACTCCTGGAACATCGAGCATCTTCGTAAGTTTTACCCGTAAGGCGCGGTTGCCGTGACCCGCTCCGGCAACCACCTTTTGTACAAGTCTTGCCGCTGTTGCATGTAATCTTTTGTACAAAGCCGGGCGCAGACCCCGTGCATCAGTAAAGCTCATGTGCTCTGCACATCTTGTCAATTTCATGCCTTTTATTCATTGCATGTGTTATCTGACACTTTGTGCAGCACCTAACCCCGGTAAGCAATAACGAGCCGAAAGGCTCCATATCTTTATTTTCTCTTCTTTCTTTCTCTTTCTCAAGGAAAGGAAGGTTCCCTCGCCCACAAGTTTGCCGGGGAGGGAGGAGAAGATAGTGGTATGGACCAGGCGTCGTTCAAGAAAGTTCCGCCTTGCCGGGAAACAAACAAGACAAAAGCTAAGTTGCCAAAGTTTGAGCAATCAGATTTTTAAATTTTTAAGTTATCTTCCTTGAAAGACCATGCTTTGTATGGAAAACCTGTGCGCGGAGGAACCTACTCGTAGCTAGTGGCGCCCTTACTTTGTTTCGAGTCCGCTCAACGACTTAAGTGTGCTGCGACTAGTGTCGCGCCCTTACTTTGTTTTTGAGCACGCTCAACAACTTAAGTGTGCTGCAACTAGTTGCGAAAAGGTTTCTTGTCGGTGGCGGCACCGCCAGCACGCTGCTGAAGTTCCGCACTCAGCGCTCGCGGCTAAGGTACCCGCACCGGCAAGTTCCCTAAAAGCGTAGGGCAAAAACATACAAAGCAAGGGATCAAGTAAAGGAAATAACATTGCAATTACTACCCAAAATAGAGTTATATTACAAAGTGACTTGTCGCAGCTCTAATAGACTGTTTTTCATAACGTGGCTAACAGCGACTGATACGTCCAAAATGTATCTATAATTTCTGCTTGCTCCATGCCACTTTTGGGGGATATTGCTATGATATTTATACACTTCCATACTCTTTTGATCATATTTGGACTAACCTACTAATCCAGTGCACCCCAGTGCCAGTTTCTGTTTTCGGGTGTTTTTGTATTTCAGGTTTTCACATTACGAGAACTGTCAGGAAAAATCCAGAAAAATTATATAAAAAATCAGTGTTCCAGAACCTACCTTGCGCCCAAAGTACAGCCGGGGGGGGGGGGGG
>LR738713.1:692626560-692640820 GCA_902687465.1 Secale cereale
CCAGGGCCCCAGGCGCCCTGGCGGCGCCCCCCTGGGCCGCGCCGGGGGGGCGCCTGGGCCCCCCGAGCCCCGTCTGGTGCCCCCCTTTGGCATATATTTAGAGCGTCCTTCGAAACCCTCGGGCCGGGAACTCTTTTTCGCGATCTCATCTCTGTTCCGCCGCCGCTGCCGCTTCCAAGATCGGGAGCACCAGGAGAACTCTTCCCGGCACCCTGCCGGAGGGGAGGATCACCATCGAGAGCCTCTCCACCACCATGGACGCCTCCCGGATGAGTTGTGAGTAGTCTCCCTTGGACCATGAGTCCATGACCAGTAGCTATGTGATGTTCTCCTCCCGTTCTTGTGCTTCACTAATTAGTCCTCGTGAGCTGCCCTACATGATCGAGGCACATATGTAATCCTTATGCTGTTGCTATGATGAGTTTGCTGGGATCCGATGGATTATGAGATTATGTTCAGATTGTGATTGAGTAATATATTTGATCTACCTCTTTTATATTTATGTTCATAAGTAATTCTTGCATGTTCTCCGTTGTTATTTATTGCTTTGGCCTAGTAATAGGTAGTGACTCCAAGAGGGAACGTTATGCTCGATTGTGGGTTCATGCCCTCGATGACTAGCTTGAGTGACAGAAACATGAGTCTAGGGGATGTGCTGTTGCCACAAGGGGGAAAACAACGGTGCTTGTGCCCGCGGGTGCAAGGATTGTTTACTTTACGCAAAGTTCTTTTAATGCAGTTGTCTGTTGCTTTGAGTTTACACTATGGGTGGGGCTCGCAACTTAATACCAGCGAGATGTTCTGGATAGATATCTCAAGGTGGATGATTAGTAGTAGATATTGATGGATTTCGGTCTACTTACTTTGGCGTACCGCCCATGCTTTGAACCTCAACCTTTCTTGCAATGTAGTCAGCATTGGTTTGCGTTCGTGGTCCTGTCAATTGCCCAGCTGTAATTCGTTTACCTCACATAGCTGTTTTATCGTCTTTTGGGAGAGAGACATCACTAGTGAACATCATGAGACTCCGGTCCATATTACCATCATTGATCACATCCGCTATTTACTTTTCGCTTTTACTTATTATTGCAAACATTATCTATCACTACTATCATTTGCGTTTAATCCTTTGTGAACTACAAGGCCGGAGGGATTGACAACCTCTCTGTACTCGTTGGGAGCAAAGTTATTTGTATCTGTGTGCAGGTCCACGTTGATTGCTAATATCTGGCGCCGTTAGCAGTTGACACCTACTTGTTGAACCTAGGAGTCTCTGGGGATTCGATCCTTGGCATCTTTGCTAAGGGAAAAAATTCCACAACACTGCATCCCACACCTTCCACTTGGGGTAACCAACGAGGGGTTAGAGGCCCATCAAGGAGTTTTTCTGGCGCCGTTGCCGGGGACTCCACTCTTCAGGATAGGGGAGTTGCACGCTATCTTTTACCTTTGCTTTTTAGTCTTGTTAGTTTACCTTTCAGTTTTCTTTATGTCTTTTCACTAGTTATGCTTATGGACAACCTTGCTATTGGATCATTGCTTGTGGGAAGACGCCCCACACCTGTGGTGGTTGCTCCTCCCCCTACTGAGATTGTGCCCTATAAAATACCAGCTGGTATTATCGATTATGTTTTGGCTAATCGTTATGCAGGAGACAGACATCCCGGTGAACACTTGCTATATCTGTCACAATTATGTTCATTATTTAAGCTTGCAGGTGTATCAAGGGAGTTTGTCATGAGGACATTGTTCGCCGTATCACTTATAGATAAAGCTTCAGATTGGTATAAGCTTCTCGATAACTCGCACTTGCTTGATTGGCAAGAGCTTATGTCTCTCTTTTATACTAAGTTTTATCCTCTTCATGATGCTTATGTGGAGAGTAAGAGTACCTTTTTGCATGTGGATCAGGGTAACAATGCTTTATGTGATGCTTATATTGTTGAGTTTATTCGTGATCCCACTGAAAATTGTTATGAGAAGGGAACATATGCTTATATATATTTCAATAATATTAAGTTCCCTCTCTTTATGTTGAAGGTTTTGAAGTTATGCTTGTTTTGCCTTCCTATGCTAGTTGCTTTATGCTTCAATAATTTATTTTCTTGCAATATTCCTATGCATAGGAAGCATGTTAGGCTTAAATGTATTTGGTATTTGCTCCTTGATGCTCTCTTTTGTTCTTCAATTCTTATTCCTACGAGAGCATCATTAAAGTCTTAAGCCTATCTTTATGGCTATAAAGAAAGAGCTCAAGGGAGACAACCCTTGTTATCTTTGCTTTCAGTTTGTTCTTTCAGTTATAGTGGTCTTGATGTTTGTTACTACTGTAGCAACATCATTGTATCTTTGCTTTTCAATTTTGTGCCAAGTATAGCCTCTGATTGCAAGAAAGTTCAAAAGTTGTGATGTGCTGTCCAGGAAACAGATTCTGTCCTTGGATAGAAAAATTTGTATAAAATCACCAGATCATCTTTTTGGTCTGAATTTTTTCGACAGCGTTCTCTATATAATTGTCTTTCGTGCGTCTGTTCTGAGTTTTTTTATTAGAGTTGCAGAAGTGCCCCGAACAAATCATTTACTACCTGCTGTTCTGTTTTTCACAGATTCTGTCCTGTTTTGCCTTTCCTTCATTTTGCAAATCAAGAGCTTGCTTTTTTTTTTTGCAAAAACCTTTTGGCAATCTTGAGAAACAGTAGAACTTCAAGAATATCTTTATTTCCAGCAAGGAACAATTATTTTATTAAGGGTACTAACCTCGCTAATCATATTATGATGAGTTATGTATGAAGGGAGTTTTCAAGTGTGCGAGGGAAGATGATAAAAAGATTCAGGAGTGTCAAGCGCTCAAGCTTGGGGATGCCCCCGTGCACCCCAAAGAAATATTCAAGGAGACTCAAGCGTCTAAGCTTGGGGATGCCCCCGTGCATCCCCTTCTCCATCAACATTATCAGTTCGTCTTTCATTCCGCTATATTTTTATCACTTCATGTGTTATGTGCTATGCTTGGAGCGTCTTGCTTTTAGTTTCCTTTTTAGCTTTTCATAACGAGTCGGAACTCAGCGTTCTTTATGTGGGAGAGAAACACGCTCCACTTCTACCTAGAACATAACATAGAATTTTCATGTCTATCTTTGTTGTGTGTGTTCTTTGTCTTTTAATAGCTACTATCATGCTCTGCTCTTAGTATTCATGCTTATCTTTTCAAAGAGCTTTTGTTTAGTTGGTTGCTTGAACTCTCTTTAATTACCATGCTCACCTTATTAAGAGAGTTTGCTTCCGTTGCATTGTTTAATATGTCTATGATAAAGATGCTACGTGCATAATGGCGCTTAGTAATTCATGTTTTCTTGTGGTTAGTCTCAAATAGCTTGGGGATTCCCAATGTGTTATTGGAGTACCAACATGATTTGTTTGCCTATGATGTGGTATGGTTTAGTAATATCTTCCTTCGAGAATTTATTTTGATTGACTTGGCGTATGCTCACGCATATTTAAGACTGTAAAGAAAGTCTGTCAAGCCTTGATGATCTTTTATTTCTGAGTAGCGATATAACTTCCATGCCTGATTCAATGTTGCTTTGTCGCTCTGCATGATTATGACCTTCATTGCTCTCTTAGTTGGTCGCTCCCAGTCTTTTGCTAACCTCCACCTGTACTAAGCAGACTAACTTTGCAATACATAGCTCATGGGAAAGTAGCTTAAAAACTATTGTGGTAGAGAATATGTTGCCTATGTATCTTATTTCTTATAAGTTGCTTGTTGAGCGGTAACCATGTTTCTGGGGACGCCATCAACTGTTACACTTTTGTTGAATATCATGTGAGTTGCTATGCATGTTCGTCTTGTCTGAAGTAAGGGTGATTTGCCATGGGTTGAATGGTTGGGTATGCATATTGTTAGAGAAGAACATTGGGCCGCCAACCAAAGCCATGTATCATGGTGGAAGTTTTAGCTTGGACATTAATCCTCAATCTCTTATGAGAATATGCTTATGCATTAAAGAGGAGTCCATCATCTATTTTCTATGTTGTCCCGGTATGGATGTCCTCAAGTTGAGATCTATCAAAAACGAGAAATCAAATGCGATTTATCTCCTTGGACCTTTGTACAGGTGGCATAGAGGTACCCCTTTGTGACACTTGGTTGAAACATATGTAATGCAATGATAACCCATGGAAATCCGAGCTAATTAGGACAAGGTGCGAGCACTATTGGTATTCGATGCATGAGGCTTGCAACTTATAGGATGTCTTATGCATAACACATATGAAGTACTACTACCGTTGACAAAATTGCTTCTATGTTTTCAAAATAAAAAAAGCTCTAGCACATAACCATTCTTTTACTTTTATGTTGAGATTCCACCTTCTTTCTTCAAGCACCGACTACTGAGAGCATGATTGTCATTCTAAGTGTAATGTGCATTGTTCCGAAGTAGCATTGTCTTTTGCATGATTGTGATATCGTTTATTTTGAAATCATTGTATCTAGTCATCACTTAAACCTTGAAGGTGCCCCTGCATTTATGTTTTGCTTCACTAAAGGGGGCAAGCTAGATATCACTTTATCATATTTGCACATCATGTTCATTGCAAATCTATTTGATGCTTCAATGTCATGTTGTAAAACTTTCAGTCATTTGTGATTTTCTCATGAGGCAACTTAATTACTACAGATTCATTGTCTCAGTAAGCTTTTGTCATATTACTATAAAAAGTCCTCTATGGTTAATAGCATGTCACCACAGAAATTATTCTTGTTATCATTTACCTACTCGAGGACGAGCAGGAATTAAGCTTGGAGATGTTGATACGTCCAAAACGTATCTATAATTTCTGCTTGCTCCATGCCACTTTTGGGTGATATTGCTATCATATTTATACACTTCCATACACTTTTGATCATATTTGGACTAACCTACTAATCCAGTGCACCCCAGTGCCAGTTTCTTTTTTCGGCTGTTTTTGTATTTAAGGTTTTCACATTACGAGAACTGTCAGGAAAAATCCAGAAAAATTATATAAAAAATCAGCGTTCCAGAACCTACCTTGCGCCCGAAGTACAGCCAGGGGGGGCCACCAGGGCCCCAGGCGCCCTGGCGGCGCCCCCCCCCCCTGGGTCGCGCCGGGGGGGCGCCTGGGCCCCCCGAGCCCCGTCTGGTGCCCCCCTTTGGCATATATTTAGAGCGTCCTTCGAAACCCTCGGGACGGGAACTCTTTTTTGCGATCTCATCTCTGTTCCGCCGCTGCCGCCGCTTCCAAGATCGGGAGCACCAGGAGAACTCTTCCCGGCACCTTGCCGGAGGGGAGGATCACCATCGAGAGCCTCTCCACCACCATGGACGCCTACCGGATGAGTTGTGAGTAGTCTCCCTTGGACCATGAGTCCATGACCAGTAGCTATGTGATGTTCTCCTCCCGTTCTTGTGCTTCACTAATTAGTCCTCGTGAGCTGCCCTACATGATCGAGGCACATATGTAATCCTTATGCTGTTGCTATGATGAGTTTGCTGGGATCCGATGGATTATGAGATTATGTTCAGATTGTGATTGAGTAATATATTTGATCTACCTCTTTTATATTTATGTTCATAAGTAATTCTTGCATGTTCTCCATTGTTATTTATGGCTTTGGCCAAGTAATAGGTAGTGACTCCAAGAGGGAACGTTATGCTCGATTGTGGGTTCATGCCCTCGATGACTAGCTTGAGTGACAGAAACATGAGTCTAGGGGATGTGCTGTTGCCACAAGGGGGAAAACAACGGTGCTTGTGCCCGCGGGTGCAAGGATTGTTTACTTTACGCAAAGTTCTTTTAATGCAGTTGTTTGTTGCTTTGAGTTTACACTATGGGTGGGGCTCGCAACTTAATACCAGCGAGATGTTCTGGATAGATATCTCAAGGTGGATGATTAGTAGTAGATATTGATGGATTTCGGTCTACTTACTTTGGCGTACCGCCCATGCTTTGAACCTCAACCTTTCTTGCAATGTAGTCAGCATTGGTTTGCGTTCGTGGTCCTGTCAATTGCCCAGCTGTAATTCGTTTACCTCACATAGTTGTTTTATCGTCTTTTGGGAGAGAGACATCACTAGTGAACATCATGAGACTCCGGTCTATATTACCATCATTGATCACATCCGCTATTTACTTTTCGCTTTTACTTACTATTGCAAACATTATATATCACTACTATCATTTGCGTTTAATCCTTTGTGAACTACAAGGCCGGAGGGATTGACAACCTCTTTGTACTCGTTGGGAGCAAAGTTATTTGTATCTGTGTGCAGGTCCATGTTGATTGCTAATATCTGGCGCCGTTAGCAGTTGACACCTACTTGTTGAACCTAGGAGTCTCTGAGGATTCGATCCTTGGCATCTTTGCTAAGGGAAAAACTTCCACAACACTGCATCCCACACCTTCCACTTGGGGTAACCAACGAGGGGTTAGAGGCCCATCAGCGACAAGGAAAGAAGAAAATGGGCAGCCTAATCTGCGCGATCGCCCTCGACCCTCTTGATGCCGCTCACCTTGTCCTCAATGGGTGCGACAAGGGCCTTGAGCGCCTCTAGATCGGTGTCCTGCGGCAGGGACCTGAGGACGTTGGTGAGGTTGAGGCCTGGATTGCGGAAGGCCACCTTCATCAGCACCTTTTGAAGGGCTCCCGCGTAGAGCTTGCGCGACTCATCTGCCAGTTGCTTTGGGATCCTTTCCCGGAGCTGCTGGAGGGCCGTCGCCACGCCCTTGAAGAATAGGGTGAGCTTGGCACTGGGGTGGAGATTCTCGTCGGAGGAATACCCGAGATACTCCGACCCCAGCTGCACCAGCTCCCTATCGATGTCTGCGGCAGCATTGACGAGACGCTCCGTCCAATGCTCCACAGTCTCCCTGAAGATGTTCTGGGTGACGGCAGCGCTCTCCAGCAACGCCTTCTCGGCCCTGATCTCCTCCTTCAAGACCGCCTCCTGCTCCTTGGCGTCGTCCAGCATCTTGGTCAAAGTGGTCAGCTTCAACTCAAGATCAGCATAGGAGTCCTTGGCGGCGGCAAGCTCCTTGCCCTTCTCGGCGAGGCAGACCTGCAGCTCAGAGTGGTTGTGGGCGTCCTTCTCCCGCTGAAGCTTTTGCACGGCGATCTCTTCGCCTCTCGCCTGGAGATCAGCCTCCAGCTGCGCCACCTTCGCCTCCAGTTCCTTCTTGGCGGCCTCGGCAGTTGCGGCAGCGTCCTTTGCTTCCTGGAGGGCCGCGCCAAGTGATTGCTCGCGCGCTGCGCCAGTTCGCCTTCTCGCGTGGATAGCCTCTCGGCGGCAAGCCGCTGTTGCTCTTCGACTTCGGCCTTCTCGAGGAAGAAGGCCGTCTGCTCTTCGGCAAGTTGCTCCCGCTCCTCTGCCAAGGATCGGAGAGCTGCCTGGTTGAGGGCCCGGAGCTCCTCCGCGCGCTTCTCAATGTCGGCTCCCGCCTTGGCGGCCATCGCTTCGCGGGACTCCAGTTTGGCCTGCCGGGCGCGGTAGAGTGACAACAGCTTCCGCAGCAGCCGCTCCTCCTCAGGCTCACCGCTGCTGCTGCTCGGCGCGTCTACAAGCGTCAGCCTGGCAGAGGCGAGCACTTCCCCGTCAAAGGCTTCTCCCTCGACCGGCGCCCTGGAACTTGACGCCCAGGGGAGCTTGATGAAGATGCCGTCGCCGGCCTTCAAGTAGGCGCCAGGCTCGGGCTCTTCGGAGCCTGGGGCCACGGCAGCGGCGGAGGGCTCGGTGGTCGGTGTAGCGTCTGGTGCTCCTGCGGCCTCAGTGCCGTCAGTACGATCGCCGGGCCCCTCGCCAGCTGCCGCGGCGGCAGCCTTGGCAGCCTCGTCGCCGGCGGGCTCGTCAGCACCAGCCGCCTCTTCGGTAGCAGCGGCGTCGCCGGTGTCGCCGCGCGCATTCTCCTCGACAGCGACCTCCGTCTCCATCGGCTCCGCATCAGATGGATCTGACGGCCGGAAAGGGAAGAAAAACAGTCAAGCAAATATCCAAAAAAGAAGAATCAAAAGAAGAAAAGCCCAATGGGAGTTTTTAAAGCAAGAAGATTACCTGCGCGAGCCTGCTCCTCGACGGTGTCCCTCGCCGGGGAGCTCTCCCTCGGCGGCGTAGCTGTAGTCCCCGCTGGCGGAGGGCCGCTGGTGCTGTCCCTCGCTGGAGGACTCGCCCTTGGCGGAGAATTCGCCCTTGGCGGAGGACTCTCCCTTGCCGGAGAACCCCCCCTTGGCGAAGTAGTAGAAGCAGAAGGCACCTCTGGGGCGGTCTCCGGGCGCTCCTGGTGCGGCTGCTCTGCCCCTACACAAGTCAACAAACAAGACGTTAGCAAAGATAGAACACCCACGCGCGCCCAACAGCGGAAAGTAAACCGTACACTTACACCGGGGGCTACGCTGGGGGTTGCTCTGAAGATCAATAGCCGGGTCCGGCAAGTTTGTCTCAGGCGCACCCCCTGCTGTCATGGCGGGTTCGTCCTCGATGACAATCACCGGGACCTTGGCTCTTTTTGCCGCCCTCTGGGCCAGAGTTCTGAAAAAAGGAATAGGTTCAGAGTGAGGCAAAAGAGATACAAGAGAAAACAACAGAAAATCGAAGAAATACAAGAACAACAAAAACTTACTCTTCTTCTTCCTCGTCGGAGCTGAGCGCGGAGAAGTCGAAGTCTGGCTCATGCGTCCCGGCGCGGGGAAGCGGAGGAGTGGGCTCCCTTGGCCGCTTGGCGGGAGCAGTGGCGGTGGTCCGAGACGACCCCGCTCCAGCTGCCGCTATGGCGTGGGGAGCGGCAGGGGCAGAAGCGGCGGTCCGGGAAGACCCCGCTCCAGTTGCAGCAGATGCGCGAGGTGCTCCCGCAGCAACCTTGCTTGCCGCAGTGGAGCGTGTTGTGCGGCGCGGCGGCTGTTGACCCGTCTGCCGCTCCATCACATCCCCGGCCTTGCGGAGACGCCTTCTCTATGGAGCTGGAGGCTCTGCTGGTGGCGAGCTGCCTGAAGATGAGGAGGAAGAGGAGCCGATCTCCAACGAGCCGCTTGTATACTCGGCGGACTCGCTCGACTCGTCGCCCTGCTCGGCGGGCTCGCTCGACTCGGCGTCTTGCCCGGAAGGCTCTCCCTCGACGACAAACTCCCCTCGCTCGGCAAGGCTTGCCGCTTTTGCTACATCTGCCTCCTCCGGGGTGAAGCCGAACTCGCCCGCGGCTGCGGCTGTCGCCGCCTCTTCCAGCCTAGTGGCGATGTACGCCATCTCCTTGTCGGTGGTGTCGCGGGTGAGGCCCTTCTTCTTGTCGGCGTGAATCGGCGTTTCTTCTAAGTTATCGAAGAACTCCTGCACAGCTTCATCGGCAGGCTCTTGCCAAGTTGGGTCAATCCCATGAGAGTCGCACAGCGGCATCATTGCGCGGATGCGGCTGAGTGCGGAGCTATTGCACAACGGGACGACCCCCCTCGGCAATCTGAACACTTCGGGATGATCGGGGTTGTACTTGAACAGTTCCTGGAGCATCGCGTTGAGCTCCAGGACAGTGAAGTTGTAGTTGAGGCCTGGGCGCAGCCTCATGATATCCGCCGCGTTCTCGAACTCCCAGGCGGGCCTCTTCCTCTCCTGCAAGGGGGCGATGCGGCGGCGAAGAAAGTCTGCGCCAATTGCGCCTACAGTTAGCCCGGCAAGCCTGAGGCGTCGGATCCGGGCGGTGGCGATCTTTAGTCTACCGTCTTCCGGGGCCAAGTCGCTCCAGTCGTTGCCGCATACTACTCGGGCTTGGCGCCGGGCGGTGAATGGCTGCGGGTTCTCCTCTACAATCCAACACCAATTGGCTCTCCATTCCTCCCATTTGCTGCGAAGATCTCCCTCCAGATAAGCTTCCTTCTTGTGCGTCCTCGAGATCCAGGAGACTCCGCCGGATAAAGGCTCTCCTCTCTCAACTCGGGGCGTAAAGTAGTGGCGGAAAAGGGCGACATTGGGATGGACCCCGACAAAGTTTTCGCAGAGATGTGCGAAAACTGCCATGGTAAGAACGGCGTTGGGGGTGAAGTCAAGGAGGTGGAACCCGTAGGTATTCATGAGGTCACAGAAGAATTCAGAGAAAGGCGGGCAGAGCCCGCAGTAGAAGAACAAGGTGAAGAACGCATATCCGTTCGGAGCCATTTGACAAGCAACGGCTGGGAGTACCTTGGTGCGAGGATGCGCCCGTGTCTCCCCCGACCAGAAGAGGTAGTAGTTCTCCCTCAGCTTCCTCGCGGCAAGCTTAGGGGGCAAGACAGCCCTCTCCTTTCGCAGCCTCGCGAGCCGCTGCGCCTCGGCCGACTTCGCGGCCTTCCCCTTCTCACCTTTCGGAGCCATGGCGGAAGCGGTGAAGGAGGTCAACGGCGCTGGTGGTGCTGGTGGCGACGGGGGGCGGAGCGCTGCTCTCTTTCGACTTTGGGAAGAAGGGGAGCGGCGGAGGTTTTCGAGGATTGAAGCAGCAACGGGCGGATGGACGAACTGCCCCTGTTTCCCCTGCTTATAAGGGGGGCAGGGGCGGACGTTCCGCATTTCCGATTAAAGAAGCCACCCACGATCTCTCCCACGACGCCGCAATTGACGCGTGCCGTTAGGGGAGGGCGCGGTGGATACGGAGTAAGATACGGCATGACCTTGGCCGCGCGTGCCCGTGCCCTGTTTTAGGCCTGGCCCAACAGCGCTCGGCACCGTGTGTGGCCCAGGCCCGGGGGCTCCTGTCGGTGTACTAAGGTAGGGGTACCCTTAGTACCCCGAACTTGTGCATGGGCAGTCGCAGCGTCCCGCGGCAAGGCTTGCCAGGTGATCGCCAAAGTCCTCTGTGGTTCCTTTGGAGCCATTCAAGAACAAAGTATCCAAGCCAAGGATACAAGGCCCCGGCAAGAGTAGCTTGCCGGGAAGGCCACTCAAGGCACAAGGCCACTCAAGGCGCAAGACCCTGGCAAGAGGAGCTTGCCGGGAAGGCCAACCAAGGCATCTCAAGAAACTTGCCGCGACGCGCCGCGCGTCCCGGCAAGGCCCGGTGAGCGACAAGCTCCCGGAAGCGACAAGATAGCGACCGCGGCAAGGCACTTGCCGCGGCAAGCTTCCACTCAGGACCCGCTTTCCAGCACATCCACCCACGTGTCGCTCTGGGACCCTTCCAGGCGTACGTTGCGGCAGGCCGTGCAGCCAGGGGAACGCGGTGGCAAGCGGCGCTGACAAGGTTGCCATCGTGGCGGACGGTGGCGCCCCTGATGGCCCCTTTTTGCACTGTTTGGGCGACGTCGATGGGCATTTAGTGCCCTTGTCCCCTGCCGTCAGGGTTAGGTATGGAACACTGTACCAACTACCACTCCTTTTCCCTTTTTACCCTCAACTGCGTTGCCACCTGTCGGTGACCCCTTTAGCATATAAAAGGAGGCCCATGCGCAACGTAGAGGGGGGCGAACACTCTCACGCTCGGCCTCGTTAGCTGCTGAAGCGTACTGTAGCTCTCAGCGCTCTCGAGCAAGAACACAACACAAACCAAAGCAGGAGTAGGGTTTTACGCATCCGTGCGGCCCGAACCTGGGTAAACTGCTCGTGTGCCCCGCCTCGATCTGCTCTTCGTGCGATCTCCGCCCCCCTGCCGTACCGAAAAGGGGCTCCGTCCCCATAGGTGTTCGTGGGTGGATCAGTTTCCCCGACAATTACCCACTGTTAATAACAGCACATATATAAGAGAAACAACTTGCAGACTGAATAAAGTCGATTTGTTAGAAACATTTTGCTTCTGAATCTGAGGTACAACAAAACTTGCATGAGGGCTTCAGTTTTTGAAAGAAAAAGACATTCAGTCTGATGCTTTTTTCTACACTTTGATGCAAATGAGTATATAGAAGAAGCTATTTACTAGCAGTACCATATATATAATCTGCAATAGCAACTACAGTTTAGAGTTTATCAGAGGCATATCCCATGGAAGTCCCAAATCTGAACCTCGTCCATGATCTTCACTATTTTCATTTTCTATGAAGTTTTTTTTCTTCTTCATTAGCATGGAGTATTCATTCATGGAATGGTCAGTTGCAGAGTACTCATATGCTCCTAGTTATCCTATCATGGCAATCAGTGGCAGTTCTGAAGCTTTTTTTTGGTTGGGTTCTGAAACTAATAATGGACTATGCAGGCGAAGATCGTTCCGCTGCCTTTCGAAGACGCAGTCTAGGGGGAATTGAGGATGAAACAAATACTGGAGTGAAAGAAGTAGTAATAGGGATTAGAATCTGGCTAGCTATTGATATTGAACATTGGTACCAACACCTACGGTGCAAACTGCAACCAAATCCTTTCTACTCCTACGTAGCTAAAAAATGCTTGCATACAGAACCAAACATACAAAAATAAACATATGCTGCAGTCTACGATTACAGAATTTTGCACCTCTCAAGACCAATTTATACATGGGTCGAACAGACAGATCTTAGCTACCTACGGGGCGTAAAGAAAAAAAACACTGAAAGGGGCGGTCGTCTTACAGAAGCGACGACGACGTACAGCGGGCGGCGGCGCTGGCGTCGGGCGGTGATGGTGCGGCGACTGTGGTGGCTTCCGGCGACGGGGAAGGAGACGAATGGAACGGCCGCGGCGAGGGGGTCGCGGTGGTGGTGGCGGTGGTCCTCGGCGGCGTTGGGACGGGCGAGGTGAGGGCGGCGGCAGCCCCACGCTGGAGAGGTGAGAGGCCGCTTTGGGCCGAGCCGGAAGTGGAGTCCGGCGGGGGTGGCGCGGGGGTGGAGTCCGGCGGGGGTGGCGCGGGGGCGCGGGGGCGGCGGCGTCGGGGCGGCGGCGTCGGGAGAGGAGAGGGGAAGGGGATCGAGGGCGAGGGCGAGGGAGAGAGAGGGAATAGGTGGAGTGGGCCGGGGACGAAATATGGATGGGGGCACAATACTAATGGCGCACCTCCCCCTGGTGCGCCATTAGTATTATTTTTATTTCTTTTCGAGCCAACAGGTTATCTTCCACCAAACCTCATCCACATCAAATCCCCTCTACTAGCCCGACTGGTCAGCACGCAGTTCTCACACCAGGAGGTCCTGGGTTCGATTCCCAGGCTCCACAATTTTTGTTTTTATGCATTTAAAATGATGTTTGATACTTATTTGTGTTTAAATATGTTCAAACTTGTTTAAATCATAACAGTAATATTTTTTTATAAAACAGTAATAATTTTTTTAAAAATATCATCAAATTTGTTATTTGAATATATTTATGAATATGAAAAATATCATCAAATTTATTATTTGAAAATATCATGAGTTCATGGGTCGGCGGCGGCATGTCAGGACCGGTTTTCCAATAAAACACTTATTGAAAAATCGCCCCTTTCATCAAACTAGTATAGAGGAATCCTCCATACTGGCAGACAAATCCTTGATACAGAAAATCCAGAAGCACTAAATATTATACAAGGTTGAGCTGAAGCTGCTCAACAATTTATTACAAGTACGCCAATATCATACATAAAGGCGGGTATGACACAATGGGATATGGTGGCATAACTACTAACTCGTGGATATAGTGGTAGTGGATATGTCACAGTGGTGTGGGTGGCGTGACTCCAATATCTTACACTCATCAAGCGCCGGAGTGAGGCTTGATGATTTTATTATGGTGGCGGAAGCGTATATAATACAAGTGACCAACTCCAGGATCGCAAGGGACTGACTGGGACTCCTCTAGGCGTCGGACTCGCTATCGAACTCTTCATCCATAAGATCGCCTTCGTCAACATCTGGCCAAATCAACAAGCCAGGTGAGTACTTTGAATGTACTCGCAAGACAGTTTGGACATAAGATATAACAAATGCAAACATGATGCACACGAGCAGTAATGCACACGTGAGTAATTAAATTAGCATTGCAATATAAATAAATAGCGGAAGACCGATCGGGTGTCCGAAGCGACGCCTCGGAAGGTAAAATAGAATAAACATGCCGCAGTCGGGCGTCAGGGCGACACCGCAGAAAGGGCTTATATCAAAGGTAAATAACAAGAATGCCACAGTCGGACGTCTAAGCGACATCACATAAAGGGCTTATACCAAAAGTAAATAACAAGAATGCCACAGTCGGACGTCTGAGCGACATCACATAAAGGGCTTATATCAAAAGTAAATGACAAGAATGCCACAGTCGGACGTCTGAGCGACATCACATAAAGGGCTTATATCAAAAGTAAATAACAAGAATGCCACAGTCGGACGTCTGAGCGACATCACATAAAGGGCTTATA
>LR738713.1:692650022-692690897 GCA_902687465.1 Secale cereale
CATGAAAAACACTCATCATATCAAAGGTTCAAACATGCTTGCCTGGTTCGGAGTAGTCGGAGTCTAGCTCGGCGAAGTTTGCGGCTCCGTCACCTCCTTCGGTATCTACGGTATAAAAGAAATCGAATACTACGTAAATACGTGCGTGCGCAAAAAGTGTTCCAAATATTTTTCAAATAAATATGATAAAAAACTAGGCAGAGTTATGAAGATGACAGAAAAGGAATCAACTAAAAATCATTTTTAGTTTAAAAGTTATAAAGAAAACAAACCCAGGGACTAGTCTGTAATGAAACAGAAACTATCCAGGGGGTAGTTTGAATAGACAGAAAACGCTTCGGATGAAATACGCCAAGCCGAAAGGAAAGCGTACTTTGCCCGAAGGCGCTTTCAGAAAACGTTTCGAATAAAAAGAAGAGGCTGACAGGGGGGTCCCGCATGTCAGGTTTGAAAAGGGGGAAACAGAGTTCGCCGGCGCCAGAGACCTGCGATGATCGCCGGCGACGAACCACTGCGAGGCAGAGAGGGAGGGAAGTACCGGCGTGTTCAGGAGGTTCTTCCGCGTCGGTGGGTGGTGGAAGAGACCGACGGGAGGCACCACAGCGACGGCGACTTCCTCTACGGCGGATGGCGGCGTCGGGCGATGATGGGCCTCACCGGACGGGGCTTCTGACTACAAAATGACGCTTGGGTTAGACGGGGTGGTGGACCAGGAGGTTGCTGACCAAGTTTGGGAAGCGGGGGTGCTCTCACCAGAGCGGATCTTGCCGGGGCCCGAAGCGGATCGGGGCGGCCGGAGTCGGGGAAGAAGGCCCTCCCGAGGCCCTCTGAGGGGTTTTGGCGCGGCTGTGGTGAGGTGTGGTGGATGCGGTGGCTTCACAACGCCTCTGGGGTCCTATTTATAGGCGGGCGAGGGAGGTGCCGTGAGCGAAATATCTCCGGCGAGGGATTACGGCGAGGCAGTGGTCGGACTGGTGGTTTAGGTGACTGGGCATCTTCGGATTGGTCCACTGGCTCCATTCAACGTCTAAGCTCGATCGCATTTGGCCTGCTCCGCGGTTTCGACGGAACGGAGCTCACGGGCTCGTCGGCGGCAGAGAGCGCGCTCTGCGCTTCTCAGGCCACGGCGACGGTTCTGCAGCGTGCTCAGGGGGGGAAATGAACACGCGGAGGCCACCGGTGGCTTGGGCGGTGCGGAGCGGCGCCGTACTGCAGGGCTCACCCCTGACGGCCGCCACGGGCGGTACTGTCGCCGCGGACGACGCCGGAGCTGACGCGACAGTTCGCCACCGACGCTCGCAACCAGCCAAGCGACCGCGCGGCGCACTGGATAAGAAGGGGGAACAGGGAGCAAGGTGCCAGGCGAGGAACTGGCGAGATTGGCGACGATCGTCTGAAGAAAACGACACCGGCGACTGAATTTTAACACTGAACCCTGAAACTTGGCAGGAACAGTGCCTGTAAGCTGTTCGATGAAATGTTTGACGCACGTGGAAAACTTTTCTTGAGCTGGGACTTGGTGAGGGGGTCTCTTGATGCATCTGGAGGCTGCATGAATTTCCTCAGAATTTTTGGAAGGAAGAAAGAATGAAATTCACCAAAAATAGCAAATCTGTTCCAAACTTGCAGCAAGTATATTTTGAAAATTTTGAACTGATGACCAGTAGGTCTTGATGGATATGAGTTGAGGGTACTAAGGACTAGCCCTAGGAATTTATTTGGAGCCAAGATTCAAAAGAGATCTAGTAGTTCCTTTGTAAACTACTAAGGTTCAAATAAATGACAGAAAAGGATTTTGTGGTTTAAATAAATAGAAATAAAAACTAGGGAAAGTTGAAACTTGCTGGAATTGATGCTTGACTTGACCCAAGGTAGGGAGGAAGGCTTTGGGAGGAAGTTTTCAACATAGGTCATGGCAAGAGTGCATTTTTTTTGAGTAGAGAGGGAATAATAAAAAAAAAGATAGGAATTCTTTTTAACAAAATAGTTAGCAAAACAATCCAAGAGTTTTTGTGTTGGACCCATATAAGTAGAAAGACCCTCAAGACCAGAATCAAGATTGAGAAGGACTCAAAAAGATTTGTCAGAAGCAAAAATTTGGGAAGGAGGGTCTCTCAAAAGGAAAATTTCAAATAACCTCCTTTAAATCAAATAAAGAATTTGGTAAAAACCAAACCAAAATTTTGGGGTGTTACACGGCATCCAGTGGAGCGGGGGAGGGTGCGGTGGGTCGTCAGCGGCGGTTGAGTAGGGGAGGGGTGCGGGGCGTCGGCGGCGGCGGTTGAGTAGGGGAGGGTGCGGGGGGTCGGCGGCGGCGGCCGGTGGAGCGGGGGGTGCTCGGCGGCGAGGGGGACCGGATCTGGCGAGGTGGGATAGCTATCGAGATGGAGGGGGATCGAGATCGAGTGTCCATGAAATTTAAAATCATTCAAGAGTTCAAAAAGTGCCCATGAAATACAATCGAGAAATGAAGGCTACGATTTAAATACAATCGATCTTAGCTAGCTAGCTATTCACAATCTTCTTGCCCTTCTTTTTCGCAAATGGAGTTCTTCTGTGGAACGGACGTCCTTTAGGTAGGGTGGTCCTGCTTCTTCTTCTGGTGTATGCTGCTACTTCATCATCGTCGTCATGTTCGATCTTCGGGTCGCCGTACTTGTCGAAGTCTTGCTCATTGGCTACTCCATCCATTCCGATGATCTTCCTTTTGCCTCTCGTCACGACAACACGACTGGGCTTTGACGGGTCGGTAATGAAGAAGCATTGGTCAACTTGGGAAGCCAGTACCCATGGCTCATTTTTCGCGGTGACGTTTGCGCCCGCGGTCTTGGATTTGGCTTCGGGTATAACCATGGTGGTGAAATACCGGTCTTCTTTTAGGACGCTCTTGGCCCATCTGACACGGAACATCGGGACCTTCTCTTCAGTGTAGCTCAGCTCACAGATCTCCTCGATCCTTCCATAGTATTTGTCCTTGTCGTTACCGATGTAGGATTCCATCGTTACCCCAGAGTTCTTATAACCATCGCTCTTCATGTCCTTGGCCTCGGTGTAGAATGTGTAGCCGTTGATATCGTACGCCTCATAGGTCATCAGGTTGTGCTCGGCGCCCTGTGACAAGGCGAATATGAGTTGTTCTTCCGCGGAAGAATCCTCATGTAAAGGGTACGACATAAGCTTCTGCTTGAACCAACGCGTGAAACATGAGTTGTGCTCTTTGATTATATCTCCGTCCGTCCTCTGTAGGCCTCGGTCATTGTACGTCTTCTCAATAAAGGTTTTCTGCTCTACCACCGAAGGATCGACCATGTCTATGTGTTGTAGCGCGACTAGGTTTGCTCTTTCAAAGTCGGCGAGTCGACCCTCGAAGTCGACATGCATTTCACGGCGACCCTCACGGTGACCCCATCCAGCGAGCCCGTTGAGGTGCCTGTTGACGGGCAGACCAACGGGGTTCTCGATGCCTAGATAATTCGTGTAGTAGGAGATGCACTATTCGGTCAGAAAGCCCCTGGCTATGCTTCCCTCTGGACGTGACATGTTGCGAACGTATCCTTTGATGACACCATTCATCCTTTCGAACGGCATCATGCTGTGCAGGAACGTCGGCCCGAGTTGGATGATATCGTCCACGATATGGACCAGCAGATGCACCATAACGTCGAAGAATGCGGGCGGGAAGTACATCTCAAGCTCGCATAGTATCACCACGATCTCTTCCTGTAGCCTTCTGAGTTGCCTCACGCCAACCGACTTCCGAGAGATGACGTCGAAAAAGTTGCATAGGCCAAATAGCGTTTCACGGACGTGCGTGTCCATGATCCCATGGATTGCAACTGGAAGTATCTGCGTCATCAGCACGTGACAGTCGTGAGACTTCATCCCACTGAACTCAGCTTCGCTGGGTCTAGGTATCTGCTTATCTTCCCCGCGTAACCGTAAGGAAGTTTTACTCCTACGAGGCAGGTGAAAAACTGCTCGATCTCCTCCTGACTTAGAGTGAAGCACGCGGGAGGGTAGTCATTTCCGGTCTTCTTGGCCTTTTTGCCTTTGCGAGGACTTTCCGTGTCCTGCTTCGCCTCATCATCATCATCATCATATATAGCGTGAAGCTCCTGCCTGATGCCCATTGATTTCAAGTCTGCCCTTGCTTTCGGCCCATCTTTGGTCCTCTCTGGCATGTTGAGCAGGGTACCAAGCAGACTCTCGCACACGTTCTTCGTGATATGCATGACATCAAGGCTGTGAGGCACACGGTGGATCTTCCAGTACGACAAGTCCCAGAAAACAGACGTTGTTTTCCATACCTTCAGCAGCGGCTCTGGCGCCTTTCGCTTCTTTCCCGGCTCTGGCGCCTTTTGCTTCTTTCCCGGCAGTGGGCAATCTTTCCAATTTTTCAACAGCTCGTCTATTTCCTCACCGCTCCTCGTACGCGGGCATCCTCTGGGTTCGGTTTCACCATCGAACAGATCCTTGCGTTTTCTCCACAGGTCATCGTCGCGAAGCCACCTTCGATGTCCCATGAACACGGTTTTCGAAAACCCGGGATCTCTATCTAGCTGGCGATACGTTGTGTCATCCATGCACCTGACGCATCCAGAAAATCCGTGGACCACCTGCCCCGCGACATATCCGTAACCGAGATAGTCGTGCACCGTCGTGAGCAGCGCGGCTCTCATAGGGAAATATTCTTTCTCTGCGGCGTCCCACGTATTGGATGGCATTTTCCACAGCGTGTCAAGCTCCTCTTTCAGCAGCCCCAGATACAGATTGATGTCGTTCCCTGGTTGTTTCGGTCCTTCAATTAGCATACTCATGTGAATGTACTTCCTCTTCATGCACAACCAGGGGGGAAGGTTGTACATCCACACAAACACAGGACAGGTGCTATGTGTGCTTCTCTGGCTGCCAAACGGATTGACTCCATCGGTGCTCGCGCCCAGCACGATGTTCCTTGGATCGTTCCCAAATTATAGGTCTTCGAAGTTCAACGCTTGCCACTGGCTCGCATCCTTAGGGTGACTCAGCATCTTGTCTTTTTTATCTATCTCTGGATCATTTGCGTCATCTTCTCGCTTCTTCTCCTCCCTATCCGCGTGCCAACGCAGGAGCTTTGCTACCTTAGGGTCCGCGAAATTCCGCTGCAGACGAGGAGTGATCGGAAAGTACCACACCACTTTTCGAGGAGCTTTCTTCCTCTTCTTGTATCGAGTGACGCCGCACACCGGACATATGGTAGACTCCGCGTGCTCGTCCCGATAAATGATGCAATTGTTCATGCACACATGGTATTTCACGTGCGGTAAATCCAGAGGACACACGATTTTCTTTGCCTCCTCGAAACTGGTCGGGCACTTGTTCCCCTTGGGAAGACGTTCGTGCCAGAATGACATGTTCTCGTCGAAGCATGCGTCGGTCATTTTGTGTTTTACCTTCATCTCCAGTGCCATGAGCGTTACTTTCAGGCCGGTATCCTCGGGCCTGCATCCTTCATACAATGGAGTAACCGCGTCTAACTCAAGTTGTTCCATCTTGGCTTTCTCTCGGGCGGCAGCTCTTGCGTTATCCGTCTTCTTGAGAAGCAGCTCTTGAATATGAGGGTCCTGCACCCAGCCCATCGATGGTCCAGCGTCGTCTGCTCCGCCAGCATCATCATCTTCATGATCATGCCCGTCGTCTGCTCCGGCATATTCCTCATCATCATGCCCTGCATCTTCTACATGATGAATGTGTACAGCATCACCGTCGTGATCATCTCCTGGGGATTCTTCGTCTTCTCTCCTGCCCGAGCCGCGGTGGTTGTCTTGCTGCCCTTCCTCATTTCTTGCCCGGCCCCCATGGACAACTTCGTAGTCATCTTCATCACCTTGCCACCGATAGCCATCCATGAAACCACGCAAGAGCAGGTGGTCCCGCACCTGCCCGGAATCCGGGTCCGCAATAAGGCTCTTCAGCTTGCATCTTCCACACGGACATCTTATCTCCGTCTCGTTCTTTTGAAGCATTTCGGCCTTCGCGGAGCTTAAAAACCTATTCACGATGCCTTCGGTCATCGTGCAGACCATGGTCGCCTGCGGGGTAGAGCAAAACGATATTTTAGAACCAAGAAAAAATTTGGCATAAACTTCCCTAAAAATAGGACCAAAAAGAATGCTTAATGCCAAAATTCTCGCCGAAACGGAAATGAATCAACATTCCGGCAAAATATTGGCAACTATCGCATTTCAAATACCGGTGCACCTCCAAACACAAACACATATGCAACACCACAAACATATGCAACACCACGAACATACATAGATCTAGCTAGGCCATAAAAAGTGCATGTGCACATTGTTGTAGGGAGAACAACATAAATATAGCTTCCCCCCTTACTTACCTATCAAAACAAGGTAATTTAACCACTTAATTTGAATGAATCTATGGTGGAAATGAGGTGACAAAGAGGAGGCACCCGAGACAAGGAGGAGGTGGAGAGAATGAAGTGGGGAGAAAGTGAGTGTGGGTAGGAGGGGTTGTCCAAAATATCTTGTTGGTGCCCACTTACTAATGGCGCACCACCTTAAAATGTGCCATTAGTAACCTAGGTTACTAATGGCGCACCTTCTGGTGGTGCGCCATTAGTAGTTTTGCAAAAATAAAATAATAAAAAAACATACTAATGGCGCACTGTCCCAAAGTGCGCCATTACTAGTTTAAACTAAACTAGTAATGGCGCACTTTGGGACAGTGCGCCATTAGTAGTTTTGCAAAAAAAAAAGAATAAAAAATATAATAAAAATAACAGTAGTGGCGCACTCTGTGACTGGTGCGCCATTACTAGTTACAACTAGTAATGGCGCACTGTGTCTGGATGCGCCATTAGTATGTTTGGAAAAGGAAAAAAAATTGATACTAATGGCGCACCCTGAGCCTGGTGCGCTATTAGTGTATTCAACTCTAATGGCGTACCAGAAGGTGGTGCGCCATTAGTATATACTAATGGCGCACCGCTTGTCTGGTGCGCCATTAGTGTCAATCCCATCTATAGCCCATTTTCTAGTAGTGTGTGTATGTGGAGTAGAGAGACCACTAATGATGTAAACCTAGTAAAAGGGAAGGGGGGATGGTGTGACATGTGTAGTAGCGGGATAGCATGGTTGTGGGCGGGGGGAGCAGGCTATTTGGAAGAGACATCGATTGTGTGTGGGATAGGGGTGTGAGAGCGAGAGAGAGAGAGATAGCGACGGAGAGAGAGAGAGAGAGAGAGAGAGAGAGCGAGGGGCAAGAGAGAGAGGGGGCGTTTGTATCCATAAATGGCGTATAGATAGGGAGACAATGTTGATGTTGTTTGAAATTGGCCTATGTACGGAGACGCAAGGGAAGCGAGTCATCGTGTGTGTGATAGGGACTTCATGAGAGATCTAGAATAGATGGTGTAGAGAACAATGTGCGAGATCGAGAACGACGATACATTAGGGAGCTATGGAAAGAGTCACGACATATATGTATACAGGGAGGAGCTAGGGCGGGTCCGCATGTGGGAGAGATAGAAAGAGGAGAGTGGTGCACAAGGAGACAAAGTGTGCTTGTTCTGAAGTGGGGGTTGTGTGTGAGGTGAGTTTGCGAGAACCACATAACTAGGGAGATAGACGTTTGGGGGCGACATTTTGTGTGTATGGGAAAGATACACTCTACATAGTGCGTGTGCTTGGGAAAGAGAGATGTCGGGTGACCTAGCTAGAGAGTGGTGGAAGAGATGTGTGCATGCCTAGGAGAAAAAGTGATAGAGACCTATATTGGGGTCCAGACTTTAGAAGAGAGAGGGGTGTTAATGTGCTCGTGTGTTGGTGTTTGGGGGAGAGAACGACTTCTCTGTGTGTGGGGGGGGGGGCGACGAGGGCGGGGAGGGGGGGGTTGGCTTCTGATAAAGAGTGAGGTATCTATATTTGAGGGACTTTAGCGTAATTGAGATATACATGGTCAATACTGAGTGCACTCAAGGTTGATCAATTTGTTTCACAGTTTGGACTATGAGATAACGATACTTTTGAACATGCGTGATATACTTTGATGTACCAGAATTACAAAGCTAAGATTGGAATATTAGAATTTGACTCCATCATTAGTTTTTGTAATTCATTTAAACGGAGGTACATTTTTAAACTGGGATTTCGTGATTTCAAATTCATATATCAAACCTAGAGATAAACACATACGGGCATGTTCAAACTTTATAATCATCCACTTTATTCATGCACATACACATTTTTGCTTTTGTCATCATATTTAGGATAAACACATTTGGAATTTCATTTGAATTGGACCATATGATGGTATTTGCTTGTAGTAGCTCAATGATCCATATTTGAATTGAATGGACAATCTAAGTTTCGAGTTGGAGACTGATACGTCTCCGTCGTATCTATAATTCTTTATTGTTCCATGCCAATATTCTACAACTTTCATATACTTTTGGCAACTTTTTATACTATTTTGGGACTAACATATTCATACAGTGCCCAGTGCCAGTTCCTGTTTGTTGCATGTTTTTTGTTTCGCAGAATATCCATATCAAACGGAGTCCAAACGGAATAAAAACGGACGGAGATTTTTTTGAAATATATGTGAATTTTGGGAAGCAGAACCAACATGAGACGATGCCCGAGTGGGCCACGAGGCAGGGGGGCGCGCCCTGGGCCCTCGTGGCCACACCGTAAGGCAGTTGATGCCCTTCTTTCGAAGCAAGAAGGCTAATATCCGGATAAAAATCATGTCAAGAAATCAGCCCAATCGGAGTTACGGATATCCGGGAATTTAAGAAACGGTGGAAGGCCAGACCCTGGGAATGCAGAAACAGAGAGAGACAGAGAGACAGATCCAATCTCGGAAGCGTAAACACCTACAAAGTACTTCTAGTTTCATACTTGTTCTAGGTAAAGTAAACGTCAAGCGTGCGTAGAGTTGTATCGGTGGTCGATAGAACTTGAGGGAATATTTGTTTTGCCTTTAGCTCCTCGTTGGGTTCGATACTCTTACTTATCAAAAGAGGCTACAACTGATCCCCTACACTTGTGGGTTATCAAGACCTTTTTCTGGCGCCGTTGCCGGGGAGCACTAGCATGGGGTGAATATTCTCGTGTGTGCTTGTTTGCTTTATCACTTAGTAGATTTTATTTGTTGTTCTAAGTTGTTCTCTATCTTCAGTTATGGATATTGAACATGAAATACCAAAAAAACTTAGGTGTCTTGCTACTCATGGAGATGGGGAACCTCCTAAAACCCTCGATGCTCATTATGTGAAAGATATTATCTACTACTTTGATAATCCCGAGAAAACCCCATTCAACTATGTAATGGGAGTAACGTTGGATCAACATGAATACTTTAGGGATTATTGCTTGACACAAAAAGGGAAACTGTTATGGGATCAAATTTATTTGTTGCATTGGTATGCTCGACAACTATGCTTGAGATATGATTATACTTGTTTCTCTAGGATGAAGGCTCCACACCTTCCCTTTTCATGCAAATTTAATGGTAATGAAACCTTAGCTTCTTATGCTAATGGTATATATGATTATTATGATGTGGAACAAATAGAAGAATTCGTTGCTTTTAAGGGTGCTTATGAAATTGAATCTCTGTTTAAAAAGAATGATGCTTTTGAGGATGATGTTTATAGGCTTGAAAATCTTGTTATATTGAAATATTGCTATTTGAATTATGAATATAACTCCAATATTGATGCGTTTATTGAGAAGGTCTCCGCTGTCCAAGAAGAGACTAATATTTTGCAGGAGTTTATGGAAGAAGAAACTGATGACATTGTGAGCTCATTAGATGAAAAAGATGACGAGGAGAGGGAAGAACAAAAGGAGGAAGAGAGGATTGATCACCCGTGCCCACCTTCTAATGAGAGTAACTCTTTATCCCATACATTGTTTAATTTCCCTTCGTGTTTACCGAAGGTTGATTGCTATGATGATTGCTATGATCCCTTTGATTCTTTTGACATATCCCTTTTTGATGATGCTTGCTATGCTTGTGGCCAAGATGCCAATATGAATTATGCTTATGGAGATGAACTTTCTATAGTTCCATATGTAAAACATGAGATAGTTGCTATTGCACCCACACATGATAGTCCTATTATCTTTTTGAATTCTCCAAACTACACTATATTGGAGAAGTTTGCGCTTATTAAGGATTATATTGATGGGTTGCCTTTTTCCGTTGCACATGATGTTTTTGATGAATATAATATGCATGTGCTTGCTGCTCCTACTTGCAATTATTATGAGAGAGGAACCACATCTCCGCCTCTTTATGTTTACAGCACGATAAAATTGCAAGAAACTACTTATACTATGCATTGGCCTTTACTTGATGTGCATGAATTGTTCTTTTATGACATGCCGATGCATAGGAAGAGAGTTAGACTTCGTTGTTTCATGACACATATCACTTTGTGCTCACTACTAAATGCCAAATCATTGTTAATTAAAATTGGCTTTGATATACCTTGGGATCCGGGTGGATCCATCACTTGAGCACTATATGCCTAGCTTAATGGCTTTAAAGAAAGCGCTAGCATAGAGTCATTTATTTCTTTTGTGTTCTTTTATAAATTTAAAAAAAATAAAGAGGGGAACCCAAAACTTTTCAAAAAAGAAAAGAAAAGTGAAAGTGATATAGACGAGCATTGTGAAAGTGGGGGACGTCCTTGAACTTTGTTCATGCCCATGGAAACTCTGTGAATCTTAATTATAGAAACTTTTCAAAAAAAAAATTATCCCCTTTTACAATTCCATTTTATTATAAAAATAATGTGCCAAGGTTTGCCTTTAGGATGTTTACAATGCTTGTTGGTTTGTGCGGTGCAGGACAGAAACTTTGGCTGTAGTGCGCGGTTTTACATTTTTTGCTAGAATTTCAAATGGTTCTGAAACTTTTTGCACTGCCTTTCTATACAAATTGTTGAGTTTTCCTAATTTTGGCAGAATTTATCAAGTATCAGAAGTATGGTGAATGTTCAGATTATGACAGACTGTTCTGTTTTAGACAGATTTTGTTTTTGTTGCATAGTTTGCTTGTTTTGATGAAACTATCAATTTCTATTAGTGGATTAAGCCATGGAAAAGTTATATTACAGTAGCTACAATGCAAAAACAAAATATGAATTGGTTTGCAACAGTACTTAGAGTAGTGATTTGCTTTATTATACTAACGGATCTTACCGAGTTTTCTGTTGAAGTTTTGTGTGGATGAAGTGTTCGAAGATCGAGGAGGTCTCGATGTGAGGAGAAGAAGGAGAGGCAAGAGCTCAAGCTTGGGGATGCCCAAAGCACCCCAATTAAATATTCAAGGAGACTCAAGCGTCTAAGCTTGGCGATGCCCCGGAAGGCATCCCCTCTTTCTTCAACAAGTATCGGTATGTTTTCGGATTTGTTTCATTCATTTGATATGTGCAGATCTTGAAGTGTCTTTTGCATTTAGTATTCACCTTTTCTTATATGCACCATGATGGTATGAGATAGTCCTTGGTTGATTTATAGAATTCTCTTTGCACTTCACTTATATCTTTTGATTATGGCTTTCTAGAATGCTTCATGTGCTTCACTTACATCATTTGAAGTTTGGATTGCCTGTTTCTATTCACATAGAAAACCGCCATTTGTAGAATGCTCTTTTGCTTCACTTATAATTGTTAGAGAGTGGGCATAACTTTTGTAGAAAGAATTAAAACTCTCTTGCTTCACTTATATCTATTTAGAGAGTTGATAGGAATTGGCCATTCACATGGTTAGTCATAAAATCCTACATAAACTTGTAGATCGCTGAATATGATATGTTTCATTCCTTGCTATAGTTTTGTGATATAAAGATGGTGATATTAGAGTCATGCTAGTGGGTAGTTGTGGATTGTAGAAATAATTGTGTTGAGATTTGTGATTCCCGTAGCATGGACGTATGGTGAACCTTTATGTGACGAAGTTGGAGCATGATTTATTTATTGAGTGTCATCCTTTGTGTGGAGGTCGGGGGCGCGCGATGGTTAACTCCTACCAACTCCCTAGGAGCATGCGTGTAGTACTTGGTTTCGATGGATAATAAATTTTTGCAATAAGTATGTGAGTTCTTTATGACTAATGTTGAGTCCATGGATTATACGCACTCTCACCCTTCCACCATTGCTAGCCTCTCTTGTACCGCGCAACTTTCGCCGGTAACATACACCCACCATATACCTTCCTCAAAATAGCCACCATACCTACGTATTATGGCATTTCCATAGCCATTCCGAGATATATTGCCATGTAACTCCACCGTTCCGTTTATTATGACACGCACCATCATTGTCATATTGCCTTGCATGATCATAAGATAGCTAGCATGATGTTTCCATGGCTTGTCCATTTTTTGATGTAATTGCTATGCTAGATCATTGCACATCCCAGTACACCGCCGGAGGCATTCACATAGAATCATATTTTGTGCCAGCTTCGAGTTGTAAGTAAATAAAAGTGTGATGATCTTCATTATTAGAGCATTGTCCCATGTGAGGAAAGGACAAATAAAAAAAAGATGGCCTAAAAATATAGAGAGCAGCTAAAAAAAGAGAAAGCCCCTCCAAAAAAACAAAAAAAATGACAGAAAAGAGAGAAGGGACAATGCCACTATCCTTTTCCACACTTGTGCTTCAAAGTAGCACCATGATCTTCATAACAGAGAGTCTCTTGTTTTGTCACTTCCATATACTAGTGGGAATTTTTATTATAGAGCTTGGCTTGTATATTCCAACGACGGGCTTCTTCAAATGCCCTAGGTCTTCATGAGAAAGCAAGTTGATGCACACCCACTAGTTTTCTTTTTGAGCTTTCATACACTTATAGCTCTAGTGCATCCGTTACATGGCCATCCCTACTCACTCACATTGATATCGATCGATGGACATCTCCATAGTCCATTGATTTGCCTAGTTGATGTGAGACTTTCTCCCTCCTTTTGTTTATCACCACCTTCTATTCCACCCATAGTGCTATGTCCATGGCTCACGCTCATGTATTGCGTGAAAGTTGAAAAGGTTTGAGAATACTAAAGTATGAAACAATTGCTTGGCTAAAACCGGGGTTGTGCATGATTTAAATACTTTGTGTGGTGAAGATGGAGCATAGCCAGACCATATGATTTTGTAGGGATAACTTTCTTTGGCCATGTTATTTTGAAAAGACATGACTGCTTTATTAGTATGCTTGAAGTATTATTGTCTTAATGTCAAATGATAAACTATTGCTTTGAATCCTCGTGTCTTAATATTCAGGTCGTGATTAGATTACATGATCAAGATTATGCTAGGTAGCATTCCACATCAAAAAGTATCTTTTTTATCATTTACCTACTCAAGGACGAGCAGGAATTAAGCTTGGGGATGTTGATACGTCTCCATCGTATCTATAATTCTTTATTATTCCATGCCAATATTCTACAACTTTCATATACTTTTGGCAACTTTTTATACTATTTTTGGGACTAACATATTGATCCAATGCCCAGTGCCTGTTCCTGTTTGTTGCATGTTTTTTGTTTCGTGGAATATCCATATCAAATGGAGTCCAAACGGAATAAAAACGAATGGAGATTTTTTTGGGAATATATGTAAATCTTGGGAAGCGGAACCAACATGAGACGATGCGCGAGTGGGCCACGAGGCAGGGGGCGCGCCCTGGGAAGGGGAGTGTGCCCTGGACCCTCGCAGCCACACCGTAAGGCGGTTGATACCCTTCTGTCTCCGCAAGAAAGATAATATCCGGATAAAAATCGTGTCAAAAAATCAGCCCAGTCGGAGTTACGGATCTTCGGGAATTTAAGAAACGGTGAAAGGCCAGAATCTGGGAACGCAGAAACAGAGAGAGACAGGGAGACAGATCCAATCTCGGAGGGGCTCTCGCCCCTCCCACGCCATGGAGACCATGGACCAGAGGGGAAACCCTTCTCCCACCTAGGGAGAAGGTCAAGGAAGAAGAAGAAGAAGGAGGGGGGCTCTCTCCCCCTCGCTTCCGGTGGCACCGGAGTGCCACCGGGGCCATCATCATGTGACGGCGATCTACACCAACACCTCCGTCATCTTCACCAACATCTCCATAACCTTCCCCCATCTATCTACAGCGGTCCACTCTCCCGCAACCCGCCGTACCCTCTACTTGAACATGGTGCTTTATGCTTCATATTATTATCCAATGATGTGTTGCCATCCTATGATGTCTGAGTAGATTATCGTTGTCCTATCGGTGATTGGTGAATTGTTATGATTGATTTAATTTGCTTGTGGTTATGTTGCTGTCCTTTGGTGCCCATCATATGAGCGCGCGCGTGGATCACACCATAGGGTTAGTTGTATGTTGATAGGACTACGTATTGCAGGGCAAGAGTGACAGAAGCCTCAACCTAGCGTAGAAATTGATGCATACGGGATTGAAGGGGGACTAATATATCGTAATGCTATGGTTGGGTTTTACCTTAATGAACGTTAGTAGTTGTGGATGCTTGCTAATAGTTCCAATCATAAGTGCATAGAATTCCAAGTAAGGGATGACATGCTAGCAGTGGCCTCTCCCACATAAAACTTGCTATCGGTCTAGTAACGTAGCCAATTGCTTAAGGGCAATTTCGCAACTCTTACCACCACTTTTCCACACTCGCTATCACTAATTTAGTTGCTTCTTTATCTTAACAGCCCCTAGTTTTATTTACGTGTTCTTTATATTCTTGCATACCTATCCAAAAACACCTACGAAGTACTTCTAGTTTCATGCTTGTTCTAGGTAAAGTAAACGTCAAGCGTGCGTAGAGTTGTATCGGTGGTCGATAGAACTTGAGGGAATATTTGTTCTACCTTTAGCTCCTCGTTGGGTTCGACACTCTTACTTATCGAAAGAGGCTACAACTGACCCCCTACACTTGTGAGTTATCAAGAGAGACATTTATATTCAAAACTTTTACTTTTTTGCGTGCAAAACAAACAAATTGTCGGCCATGATATCATAGTCGGCCATACAAGAGTAGAAGATAATTTCAGGCGCCAAAAGCTTTCAAACTTCCCGCTCACATCGAAATATCTCGCGCCCGAAAGTTTAGCCCTGCGATATTCCTGTTTTACCCCTGCCACATGAACGGAAAAGGGCTGCTTTGGTAGTTCCATTGTTTTCCCCTCTTGGCCCCCAACATTCTTCCCCAGAGCCCCTCCCTTCCCCTCCCGACCTCCCAACCACGGCAAGCCGCCGAATCTAGTCCTCCACCACGGTGGTGGACCTCACACCCCGACGGATCTACCTTCCGCACCTTGGAACCCCCAACTGCCAACTCACCACTTCACCGGAGCCGCTTCAGCGACTGGCTTGTCCACTGCTCCAGATCTCCTTGACCGCCATCATGCTCCACCGCATTGAATCTGCTTAACCGGCGCCCTTGTCTACCAAAGTGTAGGCCCTTCACTGACTCCCTCGTTCGTCCCTTCGCTGGCCCTTCAGACAAGCCCTCCTCCGCCGCAACAGATCCGCCTCACCGAAAGCACTATACAACGCGCCCACCGAAGCCTTCGTCCACTGCACCGGACCCGCTCCACGGATGCCATATTCAACTCCACCGGCCCTGCTTTACTGATGCCGCAGCCTCATCAGGTTATTTCGATCTGTACTCCTTCGGTTTTTGTCTTTATCGTGCAACTGTTCACTTACCACAGATGAGCTTTCTTGTATGTCGACAGGCGCCGCAACCGTAGCATCGGAGCCGCTTCAGCGATGGCGACAGCAGGCCCAAACTCAACCACAACACGAGCACCATCGACGATTCTTAGCTATCAAGTATGCCAACGATGCCCGTACGTCGCCGAGAATCAGGTACTATTATCCAACGGCCGGCGCCTACGTTCACTTTATTAGCATAAGCACCGCACCTTTGAATTTCTTCAGGGCATCATATTTTTCATGAGACGCGTTATTCTGCTTGCACCTTTAGGGCCATACTTCTGGCAGTGAACATGTTACATGTGCTAAATTACATACCATTGCACATATAGTTAATATGCTTTAGTTTTGTACTAAGTATTATTGTACTTCCAAGATATCACTGCCTACTATTTTACTTCTTGCATGCTATATTTATGATAATGGTATTGTTCTGAAGCCACATGTTGGTTCCAACAGACTGCTTCATGTTCTCTATGCTTAATTACACATCAAGAAACTAGCATGTGGTTCCGCTGGTTTTTGTTTGTTTTACCCTACATTTTATGATGCTAGCTATTACATCACTGCTACGAGCCTCTGTTCATTACTTTTTTGTGTGTTCTTGATCTTCCCAAGTTGCATGACTAATTTGATGCTTCTATTAATTATGGAGCTGCCAACCCCATCAAGCAAAATATTTGTTCTTTGGGGGCTGGCACCTCGAACAAGCATAAAAATAGAGGGAAGCAGATATATTGTCGTGTATGCACACACCCTTCTTTCCTTAGTTTCGATGAACCATTGATGATTAATTCGAACCAGTGCATGCGATTAAAATTAATTTTACCTAAATAGAGGGTGCAGAATAAACTACAACAAGTAGATTTGCAACCACAGGATGCTAACGATATCTTCAAAGAACATTGCAACAGCAGCGAGGCTTCACAACAACATATGGTAAGCTAGTGTGTTTTAGTACATGTGAAATGTAATGCGTGTGGGCTGCTTTTTTGGCTTGTGCCCTCAACCTGTAATCCTACAGAATAACAAATAGTTTAGTTGTCTGCTTTGTTGTATTGCTTGATTCGAATGCTTGTTTGTTACTTGTTACGCTATACCTGAGTTGGCCAATATGTTAACAGTGCCCGTTGTACTATCGTAAAGAAATGCATGCCTAGTTCATTTGAGTCCTTTACTTTTCCTCTGAACTTCATCACAAGACTGTCTTCGTATTTTATATGAGGCCACACTGTTAACTGCTTTCTCAGATTATTTCAACTGCTTAGATGCCTTGGCAACTTAAATATAGCGGTGGTACACTCCCTTACAAGTTTTCATCTTACCATTTTAATTTCTTTTCGGCTGGTGCTGCTTCGAACCATTTAAATATAGCTTGCAATGCTCGGCAATAATTCGTATGTCATTTACCATGTAAGCTTACTACCTGGATCATGCGATAACTATCTCTTACTTATGTCCAGCGGAAACCTTTCAGGATGCCGTTCACACTAGGACACAATGTACAATCCTAGAATCTATTTGTGGAAGCAGTGCGCCATCCATGTTACCAGATGGTAGTAGGTCAGAGGCAACACCGCCGGAGAGCAGTCCGAGCACATATATTATAGTTCTTGAGGCTCTACTAGAGGCAGAAAGAGATGGTGTGGCTACCACATGAATGAGGTAATTTTGATCTTGAAGCTGGAAATTACGCTACTAGTTGCACGAATTATGCATGCAACACAAGAATTGGAGGAAGTAAGAATGTTGCATTTGAAGACGGAGGAGGTCCTGCTGCTTCTGCTATTTGAAGCCCAGGGTAATCCCAGTTTTTCTTTAGATAGCAGTTGAAATTGTCATTAGATTATTGTACTTGCATGTTGTGTCATGTCTCTGAATGGATTATGTTGTAAGACCCCCTATGTTGTCCATGTGTTGTAATGATCCGAATTTTTTAGGCGAGGTAATACTCAGTACTTGTATGATTGACATAAGGTGAACTGTTTTTTGTGTGAGCATATTGTATTGGATGAAATAACTGTTTGACTCAAAGTGTATCCAACCTACTGAATTCGAAGATCACGGCATTTCTAAATCATAATCATATATAAAGGTGGAATAAATCTTGGTTGTGGTTTTGAAGAAATAAATAACAAAACGTAGAATTATCTGTGGATATTCGTAATCGAATAAAAATTGGATTTGGATTTAGTTGTCAGGGCCCAGGGCAAAGGTGGATGCTAATTCTCCCAAGTTTTGAACGAAGCGGCTAAACACCCACTATCATTTGTGGGCTGCCCGAAGCAAGTGTTTGCGAGTTGGACATTACTGTCTACCCTGACACTTGACATCCTTATCGACCGGATTTACACTGCTGTCGATAGGGGTAGACTAGTAACTTCAATCAGACGTGACACGACGGACTCTGAGCCCATTCAGACACGGTGGGCGCCAAACGTGGGTGGCAAAACACATTTGATTCAAGCTCGTCCGAAAGACATGTGTCTCTCCCTCCATTTCCCCATTCATCCACGGTGGGTGGCAAAACAAACTCTCCTCATCCAAAATCGATGGAGGCTAATATTTTACATAGGGGCAGATGTGTAACTTCCCTCAGACGTGACACAACTGCCCTACCTGTCAGCCTCGTTCATACACCGTGGGCGCCAACCGTGTGCGGCAAAACACCCTCTCCTCACTCGAAATCGTTACCGGCAAATATTTGGGAGATGCGAGATTACCTTCCTATCCCCAACCGACTTGATGTCCGAAATTTTAAACGGGGGATAAGTTCGTAACTTTGCCACATTTCAGACAAGCGCGTCCCAAAGTTTGAGATCCCACCTCCCCCTCCATTTCCCCATTCATACACCGTCGGCGCCACGACAACCTTCCCACTGCGGCCAGCCTCCTCCGTCTGCCACCCCATCCTCCACCTTACCGGAGCCGCTACCCCTACCCCATCGTCCACTGCAAGAGATGGATGTCTCTCATCCACGGCGCTAGACCAGGATCCTTTCATCGCTTTGTCTCGCTTCATAGGCGCCGTCGTCCACTTTTCCGTTGCCGCTCCTACGACCGCCTCGTCCACGTCAAAATGATTTATCCCCCAACCCGGTCGTCTGCCATCTAAAGGCTTCTTCCCTGCCGCCGACAGCCATCGCACCCGCAGCACCCTTAACATATTAGTAGGGGCCTGCATGGTGTTGCAAGAGAGGTGGTACTCTTCCATATGTGCTTAAGTTATTGATCTCACCCGGAAAATAGATCTTAAATTGTTTACTGTACTTTTCTTGTCCGTACCAAATCATGGTGGCTAGTTGAATGCAAACATTGGTTGCGAAGTAGCTTTGTCCGGTTTGCACCTTCAGATCCGCCATGTCACGGTCACTATACTCGTAAAGCTTATGGTTTCCCCCCTTTATATTCACTACCATCATCGTAGGTGCTTCACTACTTCGTGTCGTGCTAGCATTGCTCCTCAAGACCTCAACCCATCAAGCGAAACAACATGCCACTCATAATTCCAAAGCTTACGTGTTGAAATATGAATCTGATATGATGCTCATATTACTAAAATAGAGAATGTTTAATTGGTCACCTAATGTTCCTATATTCATTTCGAAAAGCATGTGCGCCACCCACTGGTCCAGCTAGTTCCACTTTCCTGATTTTACTCTTGATGCTTAGGGTTTTCCCCTTTTATCTACTCTACTATGATCTGCGTAGGTGCTTTCTGCCATACTAGCATTACTCCACCCTTCAAGCTAAACAACACAACACTCAAAATTCCAAAGCTTAGTTGTTCAAATTTGATTGTGACATGATACTGATATTAGTTAACAGACACATTTAATTGGTTAGCTAAAGGTCCCACTTGAGTTTCCAAATGCATGTCGCGACATATAGAGAGACAGTAGAATTGCATTTCTTTGTCACTTGTTGACTGTACTTTCTTTTCTATACCAAATCTTAGTTGTTATTTCAAAGAAAATATCGGTTGCTAACTACCCTTTGCGAGGTTTGCAGCTTCAGATCTGCCATCCCACTGCCACGGTCAACACTATACTCATCATGCTTACGGTTTCCCCATTTTATGACCACCACGATCAGCCTACGTGGTTCGTGTCATAATAGCACTGTTCCACCCATTGAGCTAAACAAGCTTAGTTGTACAAATTCAAATCTGATATTATGCTGATGTTAGTAAAACTGGGAGATGTTTAATTGGTCGGCTAAATGTTTCTACTTTAGTTACGAAATGCATGTGAGACACATATGGAGAGACCGGAAGGAATAGTATTTCTCTGTGCGCTCTGGTTCAATATGGGTGGCCAACTGACATTGTATAGAAAGACTTGTAATATCTTCAATCTGCTTGCTCTTCTGCTCTTCTTTAAGATGATCCTCTTCTCTTGCGGTCGACTGGTCGGGTCGAGTTATTCTCCCTTAGTATATTTTGAATCTGTTTGGTCAGGTCGACTTGTTCTTCTTTACTATATGTTGAAGCTGTCATCTGCGAAGTATCATCACTTCTGGAGCTCTCATATTTTGAGTAGTAGGCCACATTATATTAATGCACACACCAAATTACAGCATGCATGGCACCTCTTAGAAGAATTGCAGAGATATCACAAAGGGGTTTACAGGGAGGTAGTATTGGATTAGAATCACTTCTGCATTACAAAGATAATCTCACTTGTTAATATGTTTTCATGCATGTCAGGTATTGAACATTATCAAAATGAATATGAGAATGGGCGCATGAGAGGAATATTGCGGAACAATCCATTGGCTAACAAACTTGCCATGGTGGAGGATGGCCTATCTTATTCACCCATCAAGGTGCATGATCTAACTTGGCAAGGTTGTATTGGTCGCACATATTTTGCATCTGACCTCTTGCATTACTTCTACTTTATTACACCATCTGCTTAGTTTAAGCATCATATATGAGTATATACCATATCTATCCATTTTCTGTACCTATTCCATGTGTCGTCATACTATGTTTTTCCAGTCAAATGTTGTTCTTTCGTAATAGATGTCAAAAAGGAAGAGGGTGATTGCAGATCCTCAAGGAGTACAAACTAGGTATTTGGAAAAGGTAGTGATACTTGTTAAATCAGATAGATCAGCAGCCACAGAAAATACAGGCCCAACTGTAACAGACTTTACCCCTACTCCAGTGGCCAAACCCCTATTAGAACTACTGACAGCCCAGCATCAGGTACTGTCTATGATATCAATTCAAATTTTGAACTCCTAAATTTCTCCATGTGCCTTACCTTCTCTCTTGTATGAAAACTAATTTCAGATGAATCTCCTTGCTCAAAGGATCATAGGATCTCACGACAATACTGGGCTCTGCATTGCTCTTGTCAGTACCTCTTGCCCTTTGTCAGCATACTTACACTCATTGCTGTTTGATTATGTAGCATCACTGTAAATGTTCGCCTCTTTATCCTCCCTTTGCTTGAAATTATAAGATCTATATTTACTCTTAGATAAATGTAGAATTAACACAAGGGTTATGAAGTTTTGGATTGCTCATGTAAGTACCTGTTGTCATGTACTCCCTCTGTATCGAATTAATTGTTGATCAATTGGATGTATTTTAGAACGTAATAGTGCTAGATACATCCATTTGAGCGACAACTAATAACGGACGATGGTGGTATTACTGTACATGCATTGCGAGATAGTTGATTGTCTAGCATTACTCTGCATCTTATCTGCCCTGCCCTCCACTTTCTCCAATTATCATATCTACATTTACTCTTACCAAAATGTTGAATAAAGCCAATGCCACTGCACACGTTGATGTCTGCATTCCTCTTATCAGTACCTTTTGCCTTGTAATGTTGTACTTAATTAATTGCTATTTGATTATGTATCATCAGTCTGCACCTGAGCTTCATTATCCTCTATTTCTTCCAATATATATTATTTGATCTATATTTACTCTTTGCAAAATGTAGAATAATGGCAACGCTGATAAAGAATTTTCTTTGGGGAATTATTTGAATTGTCTTTCCATTAACATGGAGAAGGGCTTTGTCCAGCCCGTGTTAACATGTAATGTAAGTTCATCCTTCTCAAGCCTTCAAACTTTGTTCAAGTATAGATTTGGATAGGCATCATTTCCTCCACTGATGTTTACATCTAAGTGGATGTTTGCAACAACTACCAGTTTTAAATTGTAGTTGTAAAAACATGTTCCTTATGCAGAACAGATCCATTTATTTGCTTGTATAATTGTCAAATCTGTTACGTGTCTCCTTTTTTCTCTTTCAGAGTCGTATCTCTTATGCCAGGCAGAACTTTAGGAAAGATAGTGAGCCAAACCATCTTGAGGACAGCGAGATGACCCCAAGGTAATGTCTTGATGAAGATAGTGAGTTGAAGCTACTCACCAGCAGATGTGAGACAACCTATGTACAGTCGCTGCCTCAATCAGTTCGAGTTCTTCAGTCTCAACTTAAAACGGAAAGGCTTGCTTCAGCTCAGCTCCGACTTGAAGTCAAAGATGTAATGAAGATGTCAGGGGACTGCCTTGCGCAATATGGTGCCATACAGCTTGGGATGAAGCATCTATCGTTGACACAACTGAGGTCTCATCAGCTTGTTCGGCTGCTTGCGGGGCTCCTTGCCAGGTCTAGTGCCTTCTGAAGTGCTCTCAGTTTTGTATATTATTTTGTCGGCGCGTTTATATGCACTGGTGGCAACCTTTGATACCCAGTGTATGAAATCTGCGGTCGTGTTGCACTTTATTATCACCGGCAGCAAACTTTGATTCTCAGTGGATGTAATATGCCTTAATTTCTTTGTTGTATAGTCTTCTTTGGTCGGTATGCTGTAATTTAGGCCGGAAGGTTCAGTGGATCTCAGTGTTGTCGGTCTTCAAGCCGGCCCGTTACTCATATGGGCCTATAATCATCTTGGGCCATTAGCAGGTCTTATCCTATAGTAGTTTCCCGCCTTTAACAGGCCATGGGCTACATATTTACTGTAGTGACACTAGGCTTCCTACGGGCCGTAGAAACAATGGGCCTCCTACCGTCCATAGAAACAATGGGCCTTCTACGGGCCGTAGAGACAACGGGCCTTCTACGGGCTATATCATCAATGGGCCTTAGACGGACCGAATGATTGATTGGCCCAACATGGGCCAAAAACAGACCGCATTATGGCCGTAAACGGGCTAGAGTTGGAGTCGTCCATTCATGGGCCGACCATAACAGGTCGTTGTTAATAGGCCTTATTTGACGACGCTATGAAAATGGCCCAACGTATTAATGGGCCACAAACGGGCCGGCTGTAACCACGTGCTGAATTTGGCCCACAAGCAGAAAATGGCAGTAACGGGTCGTAAGTAACTGAATGCTGGAAATGAGCCCACGAATAAATGGGCCCTGAGAAGGCCGAAAGATAACATGGGCTGCAAACGACCCAATGGATTAATGGACTGCTAATGGGTATAAAGTGATACATTGTTCATTACGGGCCAGTTTCACCACGGGCCGTTAATGGCCAAGAAAAAATGGGCCCTGAGAAGGCCGAAAGATAACATGGGCTGCAAACGGCCCAATGGATTAATGGGCCGTTAATGGGTATAAAGTGATACACTGTTCATTACGGGCCAGTTTCACCACGGGCCGTTAATGGGCCAAGAGTTACAAAAGGGCCTCATATGGGCCGAAAGACGTCATGGACCATACATGGGCCGAAACTTAAAATGGACTGGAATCATATTGGACGGCCCAGATGACGCTACTGGGCCTAATTCGGATAGGTCGTAACGGGCCCTGGGTTAGCAGGCTGTAAATGGGCTATATGCGAACATGCCGTTAACAAGCTTTTCGTGGGCCGGCCCGTCACCTTTTGACCAAGTCAAACGGGCCGGCCTTTTCACATGAATGGGCCTCTGTTGGGTCGTGCCACGTGTCGACGTATCATAGGCTCTTTGTGTCCAATGAGAGGACGACATATGTTCCAACGATGATCCCACACATGTTTCCTCTAGCCAATGATGATTTTACACGTGGAAAATCCCCATTGGTTGGGGCTATTAACGGGTTATCGGATCCAAAACCGGACCCGATAGCTTACCGGCGTTCCGTTACGGTGGATGCCATGTGTCGGTCACCCTTTACGAAAGCAGTTCTGTGACGCGTGATTTATCGTCATGGAAGTGGACACTTCCGTGATGATAATTTTGGTAATGTCATGGAACACTTCTACGACAGCACAGGTATGACTATCTTGATTCTGTCATAAAATCGTCATGGATGTACATGCATGACAGAAAACGTGACCTACTGTGACAAACACGTGTGTATTTTTTTGTAGTGATACTTCATAAAGATCTTCCCTGAGTGACACTTGACATGTGTGTTCTATAATCCATGGTGGAATAGGTTGGTTTGCGCTTGGTGAGCGATTTGGGTGAACTCAATAGAGACCTTTGTGGTGTTAGAGCCTTTGATATTTGTAGATTTGCATCTGTAGGGTGTTAAAGACAACCACTAGGTATGTGTAAAGTTGCAAAGTACTAAAACTAAGAAGGTCTTTAAATTGCGGTTTTAATTTTTTATTGGTCTATTCAGTCCCCCTCTGGATGCCAAATGACACTACAATATTTTGTGAACACATGAACGTCAAATAATAACAAAGGCGTATCTCCTATAGAGGACATACAACCACATTCCTAGAGTATAGCGCTAAGTTTGTGATATCATGCCCTCAAAACCACCTTCAAACCATATAGTACTTTATTATGCCTATAGATATGTTTTGGTCGAAAAGCATAAATACATCCAGGCAATTGCGTCGAATAAATAGACTCATGGAGATTACTATGCAGAAACACATTTTGACTTCTGTTTTGCAAAGAAACCATCCATGAGAGACTTCAATAGACAATAAAATAAGCACCATTGCCAGCTTTATAAAAATTCTTAAGGTATTGTCATATCAGTAGCCATGGCGTTTAAAACATCCCTTATCAGCATTGGGAACATTACAAAACATGCACCATTTTTTTCATCTTGCACACAATCAATATTTGTGACAAAAGCCTCCTGATTAGTTATTCACATCTTTTGTAGGAATACTCCCAGCGATAGGTTAGTGGGTGGCTATGTGGGTTTCTATAAGGTGAACTTTATCAAGCTAGGACATATATGTTGACTAGGTAAGATGAACAAGAAAATTGCATGCATTGGATATATGCAAAAATGGGAAGGCATTGTCTTCAAAATGATGCCATGTGATATATACACATATAGTGGGTTCAAGAAAGCAGCCCCTTATGCATAGTGCTATACCCTATAAACAAACATTGTTGTGACCGGTATGACCATCTACATGTACAAAAATTATGGGTGGATATATATTTGGTCAACATGAACATCCAAATGCTTTGGGAGTGTTTGATATGGTTTGTATGAAAGAGGTGTTTGGTGGGAATTGTGTTGTTATGGTATGGAATTTTAGTTGATGAATGAGATAGCATGCCATGATGAAAGTTTCGTCCCCACAACCGAAGAGGAACACCAGACTGTGGGAAAAGAACAAGACCAATGTTTACTATATTGCGGTGTTGAATATTGTCTAGCCACTTCTATTGATATGTGTGAGGAAAGGACACTCGAGAATGGAACCCGACATCTTTAAAAATAGGCGAAGAGACCATCCATAATAAACTCAAATATAATAAACAATAAAGAGGCTACAATTGCACCTTGAAAACAAGGATGAATGTATTACCATATACAATGCAATGGCATTGAAAATCCCCATTTATTACCATATCCAATTCCATGGCGTTAAAAAAACCTTCTCAACATGATGCGATTTGTAATGCTCAATAGACCCATCATCATTATGTTTGGGGTTTAAAGAACCACGTTGAGTTAACACTATCCAATGCCATGGTATTGACAAAATCCCTTGCCAACAAGATGCTCTTTATAATGCTCAGTTGAATCATCGTCATTATGTTGGGATTTAAAGAACCACTTGTAGTTAACAATATCTAAACAAGGAGTTGAACTACTTACATTTAACTATATGTACACAATGTGTTAATAGTATCTAGAAGATAACATATACACGTTGTGCATGCAAGCAATTGAACCCCTTATGCACAATGCTATACTTGAGAGAAACACAGTGTTATGTCCGATATGGTCACTTACGGGTGTTAACTGTATGTGCACAATGTGTTAACATTTGGCCAACATGAACATCCAAATGCCTTGCAAGTGGTTGATCCACTTTGTATGAAAGAGAGGTTTGATAGGAATTGTGTTCTAATAGGATGAATCTTTGTTTTATCAATGAGATAGAATGTTGTGATGAAAGCTTCGTCCCAACATCCAAAGGGAACACTAGACTATGCAAAAAGAAGAACACTAGTGTATACTATCACTACTAGGGAAAACCTTATACAAAGAACTTTAGTAGTAGCGCCGGTTAAAATGCAGCGCTACTGGTACTTAGCAGTAGCGCGCGCAGTAGAACCACGCTACAGATACGGGTGTAGCAATAGCGCGTCTTTGGGGAAAAGCGCTGCTACTAAAATTCCCACTGCTAAGCCGGTAGGCTACGAATAGTAGCAGTGATCTTTGGGAAACCGCGCTACCGCTAAGTTTATTGTAGCAGCGCATTTTCTTGGAAAAGCGTTGCTGCTAATGAAAATAAAATAAAATGAAAAACAAATAGAAAAGTAAATGAGAACGAAAGAAATGGAAAAAGGAGGAAGGAAAAAATAAAATGTAAAGAAAAATAAAAATAAAGGAGAAAGGCATATCAGTAGCGTCTGTTCATAACAGGCGCTATACATAATATAGCAGCAGCGCGCGTTTTAGACCCCCGCTATAGAAAGGGAAAAGGAAATAAGAAAAGAAGAGGAAAATAAATAGCAGTAGCAGTAGCGCGTTTTGGAAAATGCGCTATAGCTAACTTAGCTATAGCGCTTTTTTCCTACCAGCGCTACCGCTACGTTTGACCTAACCCCCGAGTGGTTTCCCTCCCCCCGGCCACCACCTCTCCCCCAAATCCCTTGCCACACTTCGCTGCCGTCTCCACACTTCGTCGTTGCCCCACTTCGTCGCCGTCTCCTGCCGACGTCGGCGCCCCCGGAGCCAGCAGTGCCGCACGCCGTCGATGCCACCGGAACTGCGCGTCCCCATCAACGCTACCGGAGCCGCCCTCTCCGCCACCGGAGCCACACTCGACGCCCCTGCCTCCCTCGCCAGCACTGCCTCCCTTGACATGACCGGAGACGCCCCTGCCTCCCTCGCCAGCACTGCCTCCCTTGCCACCACCGGAGCCATCCTTTGTAAGCCCCCACCCCTCCTCTCTCTCTCGTGCACAGCACAAACATTGGACAAGGAACTAGCTAGCTAGGTTAACTAGTTTACTTAGGTTAATTATCTAGATTAGTGCAAAATATTAGTTAGGGCTTTGACAGAGAACTAGCTAGTTTAACTAGTTTAATTAGGCTAATTATCTAGGTTAGTGCAAAAAATTAGTTAGCGTTAAAAGAGAACTATAGCTAGGTTAACTAGTTTAATTAGGTTAATTATCTAGGTTAGTGAAAAAAATTAGTTAGGGCTTTGACAGAGAACTAGCTAGGTTAACTAGTTTAATTAGGTTAATTATCTAAGTTAGTGCAAAAAATTAGTTAGGGCTTTGACAAAGAACTAGCTAGGTTAACTAGTTTAATTAGGTTAATTATCTAGGAAAACTAGGTTAACTAGCTAGGTTAACTAACTAGGTTAACTAGGTAGGTTAATTAGGTTCATTAGATTTGTTAGGTTAACAAGCATTTAGCTAAGAATAAAAAATAGAATTGATGTTATATGATATATGTCATTGATGTTCATTTGCATATTCCATTATTGTTGATTATATATTTTCACTGAATTGGTCATGTTATATATTTTCATTGAAGTGGTTTGATTGTGCCCAAATGGCCTTTTGTTGTTTCTAGGGATTGAAGCCGAGTGGCCTATGTTTTGCCGGAATGTTGATTTATTTCCGTTCCGGCAAATTTCAGGTGCTCGATTTGTCCACTTTTTAGCAAAGGCCATGCCGAAATTTTCTGTGAATTTCAGCATGACTTGTGCTACAAACTAGGACATATCGAGTGCCCGGGATTTCCTGCACCGGGAATGAATCAACGTTCCTGCAAAACATAGGTCTTTTTTATGTCATTATTTATTTTATTAGGTATATAATTAATTGAATAGATTTAATCCTAGGAAACATGGCTAACAACGATGAAGGATAGGGTTCTGGTGATTGCAACGTCTACGACGCGACAGACACTTATTTAAACCTTCTTGACGAGTAACAGTTTTTGCAGGGACCACCTATCACATCCGAGACCGACATCGAGACCGGCGCCGAGACTGGCGTTGAGACCCAGACCAACACCGAGACCGGCACCGAGACTGGCGAAGCCAGTATAGAACCAAAACCGAAGAGGAGACATCGACGCCCAAACCAGCTCATCACTACTATACTGGTAGTCACGGAGGTGGACGACGGCAATTTTGAGCCAACACAGCCTGTGGAAGCGCGCGCGTGCTACGGCAATCAAATAGGCTGCATCCTACGGACAATCGCCACCATCAACGATGAGAAACTACAGAATATAGAAAATGTGAAGCAGTCCCTCCTAACGAAGCTGCACCAGGTATTCTTGTTCCCAGGCCGGGATGACATCCAATATACTGATCCACATAAAGACCTGACAATGAAGAAGATAAACAAACGCGCCATGACCAAGTTTAGCGACGCGTTGGCCGCCTGGAAAGTAAGGGTGAAAGGAAGGATCCTCGACAAAAAGGAACCCTACTCCGAGATTGTAATGGATAATCCAACAATTACCAAAGATCAGTTTGAAATATTCAAGGCAGCTTGCGTTGTCGAAGCTATCCAAGAAAAGCCAAAGTACATGAAGGGGCTTCAAGAGAGGAACATGGGGTGCCACCACATTGGAAGCCGTGGTTACGCGGGGAAGAGGTCCAAATGGGCCAAGGAGGACGCGGAACACGAAAGTCTGGGCACACTAGACCCCTTGGCGGAGTTCACCGTCCTACAGGAGCGTGACGTCATCAGGGCGCTGTACCATTGGGACCCAGTAAGGAAGGTTTTCGAGACGGATCCGGTCACGGCTTAGTTCATGAGACTGCTGGTAATTTTTAATTTACCCGCTAATTTTAGCTTCTGATCAATTCGACTGCACGTTTAGTCATATTTGTAAACGATCCTTGTTCCTTTTGTACAGAGAGCAGTACAGGATTGCGGCCGAAAGCGGCTCGCCGTCTAAGGCGTTGGCGAGGCCCAAGTGGGACACCCCATTCAACTGGCCGTTGAACATATTGAAAGGACTCCCAATGGAGACTCGGACGTCGTATGGACGCGTGCACGGTGTCGGAGACGACGCCACGTGGAAGAAGTACTACCGTGAGACCATGGAGGAGAGAAAGGATAGACGGAGGTTAACTGAAGAAAATATCGACAAGAAGGTTGAGATTGCGGTTGCGAAGAAATCAGCTCAGACAGTCGCAACAGTGGTAGCTGCCGCAAAATAGGTGATTGCAGATTTGTCTGGTGGCTTGGTTCCGGCCATTATCAGTTGGACGAGGCAAAATCCAGGAAAAAAATGCAGCGGACTTTCCCCTTGCCGACTTCTTCGGGAGCAGCTCGTCTAGCGGTGCACCAGCACCTGCACCAGCTCCCACATCGGCTCCCGCACCTACTCATAGCAGCCCTTCCTCCGTCTCGGACATGCTCGGCGGTGCTTCGTCTTTGGCTGAGCTCGATGCCCTCGCGATATCTTTCACACCGGCCCTCTTCAATAAATGTATAATATCCCCTTTCTGTTGCCTTTTCGGATGTCTCACGTCGCAGACATGTCTTTGTAGGCCGACGTAATCCAGTGCACCATATTGTACACCATCGGCGACCAGAAGGTGGACGTGGGGAAGGTGACGATAATGAAGCCGAAGGAACCATTGTTCCACGGCCGGCCGATCCCCCGGACATCTTCAAGGTTTCTGTGGCCAGTGTCAAACTGGGCCACAAGAATGTGGCTCCTCCGGTACTAGGGGGGGTGACGACGAGACCCTGCGACGGCTTGGTGGTTGCAATGGGTGAGTCCTATTGTGGCAAAAGAGTCTGCTTCGCCCACGAGCACGCAGTTAGGTATGAACATAAACACCCTACCTACCCAATTAGCATCGGTTGTCGTGCTGAGTGATAGCAGATGGGTGAGGAAGAGGCTCCATTAGTCGCTGATGACATCGCCGTAGATGAGGACGAGGATGACGATGACACTCAATAGTATCTCAATACTGGCGCCTACTCAGGGTTTGAGCGTCATGAGTCGGTGCCTGAATTGCCGCCTCCGGAGGCTGGACGTATTATAGACGACCTTCCGGTAGCAAAGAAGCATAGGAAGAGACCGAGGAAAGGCAACAAAGCTGCTTCTATGATCCAGCCACCTCAGCAGCCCCGGTTTCATGACCGTATACCTATCCTCGGTGTAGCAAAATGGCATATCGCCGGTGAACCAATCCTACCTAAAGCAATGCTAGGGGCCAGATTCAGCGATCTAAGGAGACTTCATGATGATGTGATGCGGATAGAGAAATGCCTCATCACCTCGAAAAATCCAGGATACCCACTCTACGTGGTTAACATGTCGCGGCAATTGCTGTACGTAGACAGATTCCCCGCGGAGAAGTTCTTCCTTCTATTCGATTACATCTTCGACATGTTTCACGTGAAGAAGCTGGATTTTACGTTTGTCCGCCTTTATACCATGCACATGAACTACCTCATCGGGGTTGAGCAGATACCTTATATCTATGTTGCTGACCCGTACTTCATGCATGAGGGCTTCTTGGGAGTCTGGGCAAAGTACCATGAATACGCGAGGGACTACATCGCCAGTTTCATGCTCGCCAGTAAGGAGCAGGAGGCGATTCTCGTGCCTTATCATCCCCTGTAAGTCATCCGCACGGATATCCTTCCTTCGATTTCAATCATTCATTTGCACGGTGGAGGCTAATTAATTTGAGGTGTAATTATTTCGCGCAGCGGCGGGCGCGCCGTCCTCATCATCCTCTACCCCCGATACTCCCACGCTCTTTACTTGGACTCGTCAAAGAACATTAACAAAAAGGATTACACCCACATCAAGTATGTTCTTGACAGTGCTATGTTTTACTAGGGCGCACGGGGTGAAGTGGTCAAGGACAAGAAGAAAAGGGACGGCAGGCCCGCCTTCGGCTATAAGACAAACTTTTGCTGCATCCAGCAACCGAGTGATTCTCTTAATGATGGATTCTATGTCCTACACCACATGCTGGGGTACAGACGGGATCATCAGAACCTTCGCATGTCACCTAAATCCGGCGATGCCCATATTCTGCAATGGGTAAAGAACTTAGGAGATATCGAGGATCATCGACTTCGAGCTGAGTTCTATCACATCCAGCGTGAACTTTCCCAAACCATCATGAAGGAGGTCGTCGAAAAAACAGGGATGTTCTACAAAGAAGGACAAATGTCGCGGGAAGATGTCCGAACACGCATAGCCGCTCAGTGTCTCGACCTGAAGCCTTTCACTAAGCTCGGGGACTATCTCCCTGACTTGGATGGATGGCACGACATGTTTGAGTGATTGTCGATATATGACAATATGTCCGTTTAATTAGTCCATACTTTCTGTATGACGAAACTCTGAGTTATGCATGACGAAACTTTATTTGTGATGTAATTAAACCATCCTACTCGACTAGCGAAGATCACCCTAGTTACGGGATTTTGGGTACGATGAACTTTGTTATTTATGCTTATGATATGTTTCTTCTATTTTTGCCAAGTCTGTCTCTTTCTGTTTCTCAACTATATATGTTGCATATCATCGACTCATGTGACGATGCAGGTGCATAGGTCATCGATGGCGAAGAAGTGCTACGCCAGGAGTATACGACGAGTGGCCCGAGTGTTCCGAGCGACAGCTAGTAGTTAGTTTAGGTTCCGAGACTTCTATCGCTATTTTCGAGATGATGACGAGAGACCACTTTGTGTTGGATGATGATTATGATGATGACATGATTTGATGAGACTATTTGTATGTATATGCTATGATTACATTTGTATGTGTATGATATGCTAAAGATTATTGTATAAAGCATGTTCAAATACGAAACAAATATGCAGAAAAAACAAAAACTAATAAAACTAGCAATAGCAAGCGGAATAAAGTTAGCAGTAGCGCTCCCTTACCAGTAGCGTGTCCTTCTAAAAAGCGTTGCAGATATTAGCATCAGCGCGTTTCAATAAAGCCCGCTACTTCTATCCATGTATAGCAGTAGCGTGGGATGATACGCGCTACTGCTACATGTTAGCTGTAGCGTCTTATCAGTAGCACGGCTTCCCGCGCTACTGATAGGTAAAATACCCGCGCTACAGCTAAGCTTTTCCCTAGTACTGTATATGTTGATGATTACTCTCGGTAACCCCTTTTATTAATGTGTATGTGGAAGGACACTAAATAATGGAAACCACCCCTTTATTAATGTTTGAGAAGAAAGGACACTCGACAAAGGAACACAAACAACTTTTAAAATGGAGTTATGCTTTTGATATTAGGTGCCACAATCACTTTCAAAGTTCAGTATTTTCATGTTGATGGAGGACTCAACCTATTAACAGAATTTAAGAAACTAATATGCAACATTATATTTTCGCTTAAGAAGTGAAAGGTAAGTGACCATTAAGATACAATAAAAATGACATAATAGTAAACCATGAGCAGATCAAGTTGTACGTACCCACTCATTAGAATGAATAAGTCCATGTGGAGTATCTTTACTATTGAATAGAGATGGTGATTGTGATCACGGTCCTTAATCTTACATGTACCTCCCCACTCCTCCTCACCCAGCTAATATTGCACTATTGGATCAAACTGAACTTGTTCATTCCATCTCCACCAGCTCACACAGATGAGGAAGAAAATAGCGTATAACTAATTCTTGTGATAAGTAAGGAAATTAAAAGGATAATTGATAGGATATTTAAATATTATTATTTCTTAATTTACTATCAAATTTCAAAACATTCAAATCAAATTAAACTACAAAGTTTTGAAAACAATACAACAAATCACCATACCTTAGGTGTATACGGGAACAAAAATCCTATCTCATTTTTGCCAACGATTTGGGACATATATATTAAGTTTTAAACTCAAAGGTTTGGTTCCAAAATACTAACAACAAATGGAACCTCATAAATGTTTTAAACAACACATAATGATAGAGAATTTAGGTAGTTGGTTTGGGAGCAAGTTGCATATTTACTTGTAGTCTCATTTCTTTTCAAAATACAAGTACACACAAACAATTGATTTTTTCAAGAAATTCAGCGAATATTAGTGAGTAGTCTATCTAAATATCAGAAATGATTTGAAGAAAACATGCTTGTCAAATTTCAGACTAAGATTATAGGTTTGGATATGAAACAACATTCAGAATTATGAAAAATATTGGACTAAATTTTACATAATTTTGTGAGCATGCTGGTAAAATCGGTTCGTGTTGAGAAAGCTTTTTTGAGAGAAACATGCGTGTTTAGTTTAAGCCTTAAGTTTTTGGTTCAAAACTATCTCTAGTAATTTTTGTTGTTGTTGCAAATCACGTATAATTTAGTGAGCATTATTGTAAGATATCATCTCTTTGTGACGAATAGTTTAGGAGAAATATGATTATTGAGTTTAGGCTGAATTGTGGATAACGGGCACATAACATATCAGGTTTGACCAAGTGAGCTAATGTGGCAAAAGAAGTGAGGGAAAGCTGATGTGAATTGTGAAACCCGGGGTCAGTATATAGGATGGAGCATTTTAAACACTTTCAAGATTTGAAGGGTGAATCTAGGACATAATGAAGTTCATCTCGTAAATTAAACTCTGCTGTAAATTCTGGGCGTAAATGAACTTCTCCCAGTTTAGTAAATCAATAGCTCTACCAATATTTCTCTTCGAATTTTTATGGGTTTTCTTAAAAAGGCGCTGCTCTATACTCATAATCGATTTTTTGGGTCAGAGTCATGCAACACTTTATGGCCTAATGAACCACGAGCATTAGTTGGGCAACTACTTTCTGAGTAAGAGTGTACATGGCTCTCTTTACTTGAAGAATAGCATAATGGCCCGTTCACTTGCAATATATTGTGAACTTGGGCGGACATTGATGATATTATTGTTCAAAAGAACAGTTTTTAATATTAACATCGACAAACTAATTATTGGCAAAACATTAGATCCCATAATAACCAGTATCCTTTTTCATGGAGTTTCCCCCAATTTTGTTCTCTGAATGGATAGTTATTATTAAAAATATCTTCGTAGAAAACATTTGAGTTGTAATTAGGAATTGAGTCATGCAATTTTTCTTATGTAAGCCTATAATTTTGAACTATTAAAAATATAAATAATTCTATATATATGTAAATTTACTATGATCAAGATCATAAAAAAGAGGATGATATGCATCATAGAAGATATTTTTCTACCAAGGTTGTTTCTTTCAGTGGCATGCATATGACGTGCGAACATGCATCCTTAGGTGGAATGGCAATTCTGGAGAAGTCCACTTTGGCACTTTCATCCCTTTATCTTAGTTAGACATCTCATACAACATGTAGATGAAAGATATCCGCGAATTCACTACCTTTAGAATTTATCATCGTGTGTCTATAAAAAGATATATTGTTAGGAGTGAAAACATAAATAAATATTCCTTCTAGTCTCCCTCTATCCAGCAATACAATTTTTCATGGCCCTAGTTTTATTTATGTTTCATCCATGTAGTCTAGTATATTTAAAAGAAGACACACAATTTCAACATTGGGAATCCAGATTCCTCCACAACGGGGAAATATTTGTTCAAATTAGAGAATTTCTAGTTTCTCACAGAGTTGACTTGCATAAAAAACACATATTAGACTAGTTGGCTATCTAAAGATGGGCTCCTTTAGGGCTCATGGCGCATGTGCATAGAAATGTAGACCCTTATTTCATTTAATAGAAGTAATAGTGTTTTGTAATCCTTCCATTGAAAAAAGTACATTTTGAGGTTGTAGGATTTTTTTTATAAGACAACCAACATAAACACTTGAACATAACTCAACCATTTTTATATGATGTACCAAACCTTCACTATAGCGAAGTTCATACTCATTAGAATGGGCAAACTAACAAAAAATATAAATGTAGTAAGCATCATAACTATATTCCTAATCATAGGAAAATTTGCATACAGACATTACATGTAGACGGCTAGCTAGAATGAACAACGATAATAGTGCTCAAATGGAAAAATGGGAAATTACTTATTGAGATATAAATAAACATACAGGGTGTAGTAGAAGGTTTTGAGATTGATTTAATCTAAATATTAGAGGTGGGGCTTCATGTTGTAATGCGATTAGCTTGAGCTAAAAAATTGGAACTAACAATGGGTAAGTTTAACTATATATATTAAATATTAAGATTCCTAATCTTTCTTATATTATTTGATATATCTATGATAAAGCAAATATTTTCCTTAACTTATTATTTTACATAATCACACAAGCAGATGCGACAAAAAGGAAGTGTATTTCTCGAAGGTGGGCCAATATTCCAACTATATTGTCTGTCTAAAATATTATCATAAGGAACTCAATTGATATTAGAATAGAATGCACATGCCTAATCTATACTTCTAGTACTTTTTGGAATGACTTTGTGATGATAATATGCCCTAGAGGCAATAATAAAGTTTTATTATTATTATATTTCTTTATTCATGATAAAGGTTTATTATTCATTCTAGAATTGTATTGACCGGAAACTTAAATACACGTGTGAATACATAAACAAATACTGTGTCCCTAGTGAGCCTCTACTAGACTAGCTCGTTGATGAAAGATGGTTAAGGTTTCCTAACCATAGATATGAGTTGTCATTTGATAATGGGGTCACATCATTGGGAGAATGATGTGATGGACAAGACCCATCCGTTATCATAGCATTTGATTGTTCAGTTTATTACTCCTGCTTTCTTAATGTCAAATACATGTTTCTTCGACCATGAGTTCATGCAACTCCCGGATACCGGAGGAATACCTTGTGTACTATCAAACGTCACAACGTAACTAGGCAATCATAAAGATGATCTACATGTATCTCCGAAGGTGTCTATTGGGTTTGCATGGATAGAGACTGGGATTTGTCACTCTATGTGACGGAGAGGTATCTCTAGGCCCTCTCGGTAATACAGCATCGCAAGAAGCTTGCAAGCAAAGTGACTAAGGAGTTAGTTGCAAGATGATGTATTATGGAACGAGTGAAGAGACTTGTCGGTGACGAGATGGAACTAGGTATGGAGATACCGACGATCGAATCTCGGGCAAGTAACATACTGACAAACAAAGGAAACTACGTATGTTGTCATAAAGGTTTGACCGATAAAGATCTTCGTAGAATATGTAGGAACAAATATGGGCATCCAGGTCCCGCTATTATTTATTGACCGGAGAGTCGTCTCGGTCATGTCTATATTATTCTCGAACCCGTAGGGTCCGCATGCTTAACGTTCATTGACGATATAGTGTTATATGACTTATGTGAATTGGTGAACGAATGATGTTCGTATAGTCCTGGGTGAGATCACGGACATGACGGGGAGCTCCAGAATGGTCCTGAGGTAAAGATTAATATATAGGACTATACTATTTGCTCACCGAAAAGGTTTCGGAATGTACTAGGTAATTATCGGATCACCGGAAGGAGTTCCGGGATGGCCATGGGGAGTTGTTGGTCTTATTGGGCCAACGAGGGAAGCATACCAGCCCACAAGGGGCTGGTGCGCCCCACCTCTAGGCCGCTGGCCCTTAGGGAAGGAAAGGGAGGAGCGATATCCCCTCCTGCCCTTCCCCTCCACATGAGAGAAAGGAATGGGGGGCGCCTCCCCTCCTGCCTTCTCCCTAGCGCCAAGAAAGGAAGGGGGTGTGGCTAGGGCAGGAACCCAAGGAGGCCGCCGGCCCTTTTGGAGGCGCCCTAGGCTAGCTCCCCTCCCACCACCTATATATATGAGAGGAGGGAGAGGGGCAAGATACACCACGATCCCCAAGCCGTGTGCGGTGCCCCCTCTCCCTCTAGTTCTAGTCCCCCCCCCCTCTGTCCATGTCTGTTGTGCTTGGTGAAGCCTTGCAGATAGATTGACCACCACCATCACCACACCATCATGCTGCCGGAACTCATCTACTACTCGCCTCTCTTGCTGGATCGACAAGGCGAGGACGTCATCGAGCTGAACGTGTGCTGAACGCGGAGGTGCCGTACGTTCGGTAATTGATCAGGATAGATCGTGAAGGTGTACGACTACATCAACGGCGTTGATAAACGCTTCCGCTTAGCAATCCTCAAGGGTATGAAGATGCTCTCCCCTTCTCGTAGCTATGCATCTCCATGAATAGATCTTGCGCGTGCATAGAATTTTTTTTGTTTCCATGCAACGCTCCCCAACAGTGGCATCATGAGCCAGGTCTATGCATTGATGATATGCACGTGTAGAACACAAAGGCTACAATTGCAGCTTGAAAACAAGGATGAATGTATTACCATATATCCAATGCCATGGCGTTGAAAATCCCCCTTCTCGTAGCGATCTTCAAGGGTATGAAGATGCTCTCCCCTTCACGTAGCTATGCATCTCTATGGATAGATCTTGTGTGTACGTACATTTTTTCCATGCAAAGTTCCCCAACAAGCTAGACATACAAATTATCATCAAAGGAGATTGGCATATGCTACAAATAATGGTTGCACAGAATGGGGTCACCTTTTGGAGCTGCAAAATGGGCACATAATGAAAAATTGATTCTATATATTCAACTTAGGACCTAGTTGACGAAGTATGAATATCAAGCAAGTTATCCTAGTGCATTTCATTGTACATGAGAAATCATAGCTGGAGAGATGACAATAAAGATAAATCTAAGATAGCTAACTAGTTTGACATCCGGTCTCATCTTTTTGAATTAAAAAGAATATAACACGTCAATAAAGTTAATCTATAATTTGAAGCAATTCGAGTAGTCATATAATTGTGCCTTGAGGTTAATTTAAGAGTGGTACCTCAACCAAACGATTAGTGCTCCTATTTTCAAATAGAAGATATTAAATAACACATAGAAATATACAATAATTTTTAGAAATCAGATAATATATGCCCATAGACCTAATGTAAGATTTAAAATATATTTAGTAATTGTTCGTAAAAAAATTATTAACCTTTATACTTAACGAAGCAAATATGCTCACCACCACGTTACGACCAGAAATGTTCTTGGCGGCTGCATTAAACCACCATAAAGACGAGTAATCCTAACTGACATGGAGAGAATGCGTTTTCCATTAAGTATGGCTCCTTTTTTGAAGATATATTTGAAGTACATAGTAGCCAACCAGTTGTCTAGATAATGTGCTAATTACTTAGGTATGTAAATAAGTTGAATTTGAATGGAATGTACACACCATAACCAAATTAAATAGTAGGTTGGGGAAAACATTTTTGTATAGTTTGTATGCTCAAGTAAAACCATGTGCCATATCCGCTTAATGTAAATTCGTTGTGAAAATAATAAATATCATGATAACTACAAATTCGTTAGGAGCTGGTCCTAATCTGCTCAAACTGGAAAAGGCCAAGGCTGAACATGAGTTTGATGTTCAAAATCGGATAGTCCAGACGGTAGTAGAATTTGCCTTTATATAAAGATAATTGTTTCTGTAGCACAAAAATTATACCTGAAAGATCGGAAACACCCATACAACTATCTAAATTATGACCAAACATCGCAAATATATATGTACACCAACAATGAGAACATGAATGTTGTGATCAACTTTAACACGATTATGCAGTTTCTATTGAAGATCACTTTTTTGACATGGAACTAAATACCACATAAATGACCCTAAAAATTTGTAGCCATCATTTTATCAACGAGCATATCCAAGTAAGCATAGATAAACAGAACCTCTTATGCAATTGGAAGGTATCCCATATGCCCATAAAATAAATTTCTCTCCTCAAGTTACAACCTACCACTAGTGCAGAACCAGGCTATAGCACCGATTTGTAAGGCCCTTTGGCACCGGTTCTGCAACCGGCACTAAAGGGTGGGGACTAAAGGTCCCCCCCTTTAGTACCAGTTCAGCACGAACCGCCACTAAAGGGCCACCACGTGGCACGAGCCAGCGCCGGGGGCGGGGAGACCTTTAGTTTTTTAACTGTTTGTCGGAACGGGGCATGTAATATACCGTTAAAAAGCTACGGACGAGGCGCAACTTTCATATGTTGAAATGTTTTCGAGATTCCTTCCGGTTTTTAGTTAATTTTGAAAATCGTGCGGCTGACCACGATATGCAGCGGCCGTTTTTCACGAATTTTTTTCAAACCGCTCATCGGAATGATTCAAATGGTACACCGTCGAAAAGATATCGACGCGACGCAACTTTTTCATGTAGATCACTCTCTCTAATTCCTTACGGTGTAAGAGCAGTTTTGATTTTACCGAAATGCGGACACTTTGTTTTCCGCGACACCAAAATCGACGCGTGCACTGCATCGGACAAAAAAAGCACTGCTTCAAACTAAAACCGCACTGCATCAGACAGTCAAGCGAACTTCATGATTTCTTTTGTCGGATGTAAATTTTTCTCAGCCGAGTTTTTGACATCGTTTTTGTAACATTTTTTAAGACGGAGAATGGACCATAGAGACAAGGGCAAACGAACCGCGACATATGTCGAAGTGAACCTCATTGCTATCTTGATGTTTCGTTTAAAAAATCGCACTTTTCATGTTGGGTGCAAGTGAACAATATCAGTCTAAAAATGAACCACTTCCAAGGACCAAACGCACTGCACGTATTTGATGTAGTCGATTCAGAGATACACGAAACAATTTTTGCACTTCATACAAAGAGGTAATGAGCTGCTACACAAATGGAGTGAACTACTTTTTTCAATCATCCCAGAAAGAAAATAATTTGTATTAGAAAAATAAGTGAACGTCTCATGAGAATTTCTTGTTCTCCTCTTTTTCTCCTTTTTTACAAAGCGAACCACACTACCACTACAAAATGGACCACATCATTTTTTTCTTTCTTGAAGTACATAGCATGAAAAATCTAATCCGACAAAAGAACTGCTCAGTGCAGTCAAGCGACCATCTTCAGTCCAAATTGACTTTACTTTTTGTGATATGGACTTCAACTTCTCTCAAAGAGCACTGCATTTTATTTAAATAATTTACACAAACAACAGAGGCAAAATTAACAAACTGCTCAGTACTTTCAAGCGAACATCTTCAGTCCAAATGACTTTAGTTTTTGTGATATTGGCTTCAACTTCTCTCAAAGAGCACTACATTTTTGTTTGAGTAATTTACACAAACAGCAGAGGAAAAATTAAAAACAATTACAACAAGGAGGACTGCATTTATTCAAGGAATTAAAAAAAACATCCTTCAATGATAGTTTTTGCTAGTTTGATTACGAACGCTTCCTGTGCACCTGCGCACTGCACAGGATCCTGCAACGGACTGCGATGACTCATAGCAGGACGGTACACTGCGACGTGACGGGGTGCGGTGGTGGGAGCTCTGTCCGCCGGCCGAAATCTGGTGGTTGGTGGGGGGAGGCGTCAGGGGCGGTCGGCACGGCACTGCTGACCTTCTCGTCGAGGTAGGAGAAGCTGCGTTAGAGGCGATTCACCTGGCTCGCGTGCGCGGGATGAGGCGGTTTCTCCTCGCATGTGTCCGATCTGGTGGCGACGGAGCCGAGGTGGGCCGATCCAGCGAGGAAGACAGTAGTAGAGGGAAGGCCGGCGTGGGGTGGCGGTGCACTGCCGAGGGGTGGGAGGTTGCGGCGCCACCGCGGGGTGTGGTGGTCGGGAGTGGGGGCGTCGCCGCGGGATGGGAGGTGGTCGGGCGCCGCCGCGGGGTGGGGATGGTCGGGCGCCGCCGCGGGGTGTGGGTGGGAGGTTGGGGCGCCACCGCAAAGTGTGGTGGTCGGGAGTGGG
>LR738713.1:692691826-692720536 GCA_902687465.1 Secale cereale
ATATATATATATATATAATTTCTCCTACATGGAGCATGGAGGCATTACTATGGTAGCGAGTAATGGTATTCTTCGTCGGGCTTTATGACCTGGTCAAGCAAAAATCCCGCTATTTCCTCTTGAATTGCTCATACCCGATCCTTCGGTAGGAGCTGATCCCGCATCTCGCTGAACTTCAAAAGAACGAGATCAATGTGCATGCATGTATTAGTTGTGTGATTAGATATCGATAATGACGTAAAAACTGTGAATAGTGTTTTGGCAAACGTACCCATCGCTATCTAGCATCCGGTGTCTTTTCGGACGCCATCATGTGAATGTTATCGCAAACGTAGTATGCACATAAATTATTCCCCGACGCCTACTTCATGGCCTTTACGAGAATAGAATTCAATCAGATAATAATTAATCAAGCATGATAATTAATGGTATTGAAAGTAGGATTAAAGAGATGGTAGCTAGCTAGCTAGTACTACTTAGTTAATTACCTTGGGTCGACACCAATACAATTGTTGTTTCCATAGCGGGCCTGGAACCACTTTGATGGACTTTTTCCAAACCCTGCCCACAGGCAAAGAAAATGAATAAATGAGTTATTATAATTAGTTTATATCAGGAAATGACGAACTAAAGAGGCTGACATATAGTTCAATAATGATTGAAATTACCTGTTGACTATCCCCTTCATGATTGAGTAGTCACTAGGATCTTTAAGTAGTGAGTCCAGTAGTAGAACCTTTCCTTCTTCAACTTGAATGTCTAACAAGATCCGGTGGAAATTGCATGCTCACACGTTTGCATGTATAAATTAAGTGGGCATGTGCATAACACTCATCAACTACCCTAAACCCTATACACTTATTAACATCTAGCTAGTAAGCAAAAATAGAATTTGTAGTATACAAGACAGTGTGACTAACCTGAAGTTGTACGGAAATAGTATATCTCGATTGATATTGATGCGCTTCAAGAACTGTAGCATGTTTTTCTCTACCTCATCTCGATACCATGCAAGTGTCCATGTCTCTTCATTAACGGTATTTGGGACAATGAACCCAATGCCATAGTGTCCAACTTTTTTCTTTTCATAGATCTTCATCCTGCATAATTAATACCACAGAAAAGAATATTGTGAGGATAATTACAAGTAATGATCAACGAACACTCAGCTAGCTTAAGACTTAAATTACAGAAAGAAATCACTTACAGATAATAGCAACTGACTATAGATTTGTCGAGTGTGTCTTGATTGAATAACTGAAACAGTCATGTATACTCAACAGACAAAGCTGTCGCATGGAAGTAATGCTCTGCCTTGACTTTGTAACAGATGAGTTTCGTCCGAAACCCTGATACTTCGAAAGAGACTGTCCATTTTGTACACGAAGTGCATCCAGTTTTTGTCGTAACCCTCTCTACTTTTATTGCACATGCTACATGGGTGAAATGATGATACCATGCCAACTTTCAACCTTTTCAGAGTTCATTTGTAGTGCTTTTCAATTTCAGGGTCATTTAGCTCTAAAAAAATTAAGTAAATACATGAAAAATACCAAATGAATTCAGAAAGGGTTGATAATTGATGATGTGGATTTGAATGGTGCATTTTGAACACACAAAAATTCTGGAGTTCCAAAAGGTTCAAAAAATGAAATGCCTCTATAATAGATGAGTTTTCGTCTAAAATCCTGATACTTCGAAACAAATTGTCCATTTTGTACACGAAGTGCATCCAGTTTTTGCCGTAACCCTCTCTACTTTTTTTTACATGCTATGTGGGTGAAATGATGATACCATGCCAACTTTCAACCTTTTCAGAGTTCATTTGAAGTGCTTTTCAATTTCAGGGTCATTTAGCTCTAAAACAATTCAGTAAATGCATGAAAAATACCAAATGAATTCAGAAAGGGTTGATAATTGATTATGTGGATTTGAATGGTGCATTTTGAACACACAAAAAGTATGGAGGTCAAATAAGTTCAAAAAAATGAAATGCCTTTGTAACAGATGAGTTTTTGTCCGAAACCCTGATACTTCGAAAGAGATTGTCCATTTTGTACACAAAAGCTAAGCAACGTGCAGGTGAGGATTGCGACCCTCCCTTCATCGTTCCTCGTCTCTGCACTCAGGGGAGACCAAGCGAGTGTGAGTGTGAGTGTGAGTGGAGAGAGGAGAGAATGAGGGATGGCTGGTTGGGGAAGATAGAATAGCATAGTAGTAGCGCCTTTCAGCCAAAACGCGCTATTGATATGTGTAAACATGTAAAAATACACATAAAAAATACATTGATCATCAATGATCTTTTTGTGTACAATCTGAATTGTCAATATGAGTCATCACCGGTTTAGAAACCGGAGAAGACTAATATTGCGGCCACAAATTCTACACATAGAGTTCAATGAAGACCAAGTGGTTGTGATAGTTTGATAAGTAACATATTTAAGGTGGTAAAAACCCTCTTAGCAAAGCGAGGTGGGACTAAAAAACGTTGCAAAAAGAATCAACTAAACAACTCTAGTATCGGTTTATGGCATGAACTGGTACTAAAGGGGAAGGTGGGGCCCCAGCATGACAACATCCTGCCACAACCTTTTTAGTACCGTTTCGTGGCATAACCAGTACTAAAGGTTCGCCACGAATCGGTACTAATGAGCTCCGCCCGCCTAGCCGTTGGAACCGGCACTAATGGTCACATTAGTGCTGGTTCTATTACAAACCGAGACTAATGTGCTTCACATTAGGCCCTTTTTCTACTAGTGTACGCTTATGAAGTTGCCACCATATTGTTTCGAAGATATCATGCAACAACTTTGCTACAAAGACAATGACAACTTCATCAAAAACTAGTTGATAACTTTGGGAACGAAAAAACAAACCATCAAAACATAATGACATGGGTATAGTTTTGAACCTATCACCGAGACAATGCAGACAGTGAAGACAAATCCTAAATCAAATTTCCAGTTTGAAAAGTAAAGCATGCTGAAAGTTTAAATTTATAATGAATTGTGATGATGTATCTATTTCTGTCCTTGCTGCATGCAGGAACCAACATAAACTTGGGCACGCGCCATACTTTAAAATGAGGTCTAGCCTCTAGAAAACTCGTACAACACTTGGATCTTAAATCAAGGGAAACATGGGTTGCATCTTGTAGATTCATATTTTCTAGATGGATTTGTAGAAGACATGACTCTGAAATTCATGGTAGCGGGGTCGAGTCGAGGGGTTCTTGAGCAACGAAGATTGAACTTGGGATGGTCGAACACTTCGTGGGTGAGGCACGAGGGATGAATAGGGAGGTGTACGTCCTAGAGAAGAGATGTTGTCACGCCGAGATCGATCGATGATTGCACCCATGGACACAAAGTGACATCCTCATCCAGGGCACAAGGCGGACGGCTCGTACATATGTACACATTCATAGTCCGCCTTTTTAAGGTAATACACATCTCATTCATAACATAGAGTAAGATACAAGACATAAAGACAATGACTTGAAAGAACTAAAAGATGATTGAAACCTAACTTAAAAACAAAAGAACCCAGCTAAGAAGTTGAATTACAATCAAGACCAAAGAGTTCAGTGAGTTTGAAGGCCTGCCATCCTCACCTGCCTCTGGCACCACACAACAACAACCAAAGGAAAAGGAGCATAGTACCTCTTCACTCGAGGTTGATGTGGCTCCATTGCGGATGTACAGCTTTTCAGACCTCCAAAGTAGCTTTCCGAAGATGAAGCTATTGTCGTTGAAAGAATCTGGCTGGGACAACACCCCAGACACGTTGTCTAACTATATATCTGGCAGATTTGCGAGATGGTGTTGGAGGAGGAAACCCAACCTATCAAGGTTCAATTGCGAATCCACCATCTTCCAACTAGTGCTGACATTGATCACCATCAGCACCCACTCCTAAACAACCTCCTATGCTCTGTGCCATAGTCTGTGTTACTATCCTCTATATGCATATATACTGTTGTACAACACCTAGTCTGGTTAGAGATATTGATATAAAGCGTATATCTTTCCTCCTCCACGAAAATCCCCTTCTCCTCCCGTCGCCGCCGCCATTGGCCCGTCCCATTTCTGATAGCCAATGGGTTATGGAAGTGCAGAGGATCTTGGCCCCTCACCATCCATAAGGACCCCATTCTCGTTCTTGTTAGGTTTGACGTCTTTGTTAGGACTATGTAGCGGTGATGTCCCTTAGTAGGAATAATGTCTCCCACGTTCTATCCTCATCCCAATGGTACGTCTAGCATCATCGGATGGCGTGCGAAGGTATGTCTCCGTCCAATCTCGCGGGATTCAGTCGGTGCTGGTATTTTGTGGATCTATTTGGATCCAATATTCATCGTCTTCGTTTGGGTGTTTACAAGTTTGATCCTTCTGATCTACGAATTTCTGCATCGGCGATGGTTCCTGCTCTCGTGCGCTGGTCTTATGGGACCTTAACATGATGATTTCTTGACTGTCTACTACAACAAGGTTTGCCTGACTCCGCTGAGGGAGGGCCGATGACGACGTCGCGCCTTCGGCTTGCTCCGGTTCTTGTAGTCGTCGTTAGGTGGTCCACGGACATGGTTATAATGTTTATTACCTCTGTTGTTCTTTATACTGCCATAATTGAACATAAATAGATTGGAAGTTTCTCGAAAAAAAGCCTAGTGTCGATCCTACATTTTATCATGCACGCGGAAACCATATTTGCCGCTCTCGACGACAAACATTCGCGGTTACACATAAGCTATCGACTGAGCACTTCGGGGTGGGCCGGCGTTTTAGCCATACCGGTTTTAGGAACCTTTTGTGATGTTCCTCGCCGGGGGTTTTTCGGTTTTCAAAACCTTCTCGAAGGTTTCTGAACCAGTTTTTTCTTTGTATATTTCTTTAGAGTTTCCTTTTCCATTTTTCTCTTCGTTCTTTTCTGTCTTTTTTATTTTGTTTCCCTTTGCTTTTCTCTTTTATTAAATTTATCATAAAATGTTCCTCTTTTCAAAAAAAAAATCAGCGATTTCATAAAAGTTTAGAATTTCAAAAAGTGTTTTCTTATTTTCAAAAAATGTTCAAAATTTCAATAAGTGTTCGCTTTTTAAACTTTCTTCACTAATAGAAAATGTTTGATTTCAAAAATATGTTCATATTTCCAAAAAAAATATCAAAAGTTCCAAAAATTCATCTTTCATAATTTTTTCACAAATAAAAAAATGTTGGTGTTTTAATTTATTTTCAAGAATTAGAATACGCATGGCAATTTTAATAAAATGTTCTCATTTTCTAAAATTGTTCAAAATATGTCCCCATTTTATAATTTGTTCAAAAGTTCATATAAAGTCGCATTATTATTATATTTTCAAAATTTGAAAAATGTTTAGAAATTTAAATAAAATGTACATGTCTTCCAAATTTGTTCATGTTTCGAAATTTATGCACAAATTAAAAAATGTCCCTAATTTAATAAAATGTTCTTGTTTTTCAAATTTGTTCTGAAATTCAGGACATATTCTTGATTTTGAAGTGTTTCAGTTTTTTCGAAAATTGATAAGCTTTTATGTTTCTGAAAACACTCAAGGTTTTTTCAAAGAAATTGGGTTCGGAATTCTAAAAATATGTCAGATATGTACTGGATGTTGGTTCTTAAAGCTTTACGCTGCTACATGCTCAATAACTTTTGGTAGCTCAGCCGGTAATGCCGCGTGGTCTCTTGCATGAGATCCTTTGTTTGGTTCTGGACGACAAACTTTTTTAGCTACAGTACATGGTCGTTGGCGATCGTTTCCTTCTGGGGCTTCCCCGGGCACAGGCCCGCCTATGCGAAACAGCAACTGTTTGCCGCAGAGAGCGGCATATAAGAGGTCCCCGATGCACGACCTCATCATGGCAAAATATGGGCCATCGCGTTAAACAGGGAGCAAACACGCATGCACGGTTGCCGCGCTAGTGATTGGGCTGGCCTAATTCGGCTATGTTTGTCGACGGCATGATTGGGTCGGCCTAATTTAACTACATTTGTAGGTTGTGCTTCCAGTGCGCTACATGTTTAACATTATTTTTTCTCATTCTTGGTTTCTTTGTTTTTCTTTCTTCGCTGGTTTTTAAATTTCTTTTCCATACACTTCGGGTCTTTCCCCTTTCTTTTTATTATTATATTTGACATGAATATTTTTTGAAATAAAGTTTCAATATATGATGAATATTCTACTGATATATCGTAATGATTTTTGAAATACAGAATGAAGATTTAAAAGAATACAGGCTGAATATTTTTCAATATATGTATAGAATAAATATTTTTAAACACAAGAATGCACGTTTCTTAGAAATAAATTTTCCATAAAATATGCAAATAATCTTCACAACCAATGGGCCACCAGACCAAATAAGGCCGTGTACGCATTTCATCAACTACTTGAATGTTAGGGCTCCTTATCATTCATGCGCTGCATTGTTAGGATCGTCCTACTTGTGTAACAAGAAATAATACCTCGCACGTTGCTACGGGAATTGATAGCAACTATTTCAGTGAGATTTTATTGTATGAGATATTTTCTTTTACATTAACGGTATGAGAATTGAAACTAAAATACATATAAACAATTGTATATGATTATTTTATAGTTATAGAATACGAGCAGTGTGCATAATGCATGCAAATTCGTAACAAGGTGAGTCTGCATAGTTCCATGTCGGCAGAATTAGAGTTAGTGGTGTGTTAAGAAAAAGAATTAGAGTTAGTGGTAATCAATCCATCTAAGAATCCTTCACTTTAACAAAAAAAATTACATCTCATATAGTTTCTTTAAGACACACCTGTATATGATCGCACTTCTGACCATCCAAAGCCTATTCTGCTTTGAAGGTGTGGAATAGGAGTACCCGGGAGGACCACACATTGGAATACTTGTTTTTGGCGAGAACAATCGTCTAGGTTTTTTTTTTTTTTGATAATAATGAATGCTTATAAGAATAAGATTGGCATCAGGTGACGCACCTAGTCAAATAATGACGACCACTAGTAAGGGACAGAGAATGCCTATAGAGATTGTGAGCTTCCATATTAGAGCTCCTACTTTCAAGAACTAGATTATACGGAGAGAGAAAAACTGTTTGTTGCAATTTCCTTAACGGCAGCTCCTGTTTGGCCTTCTATAATGGAATTTATGTACTTCACAACATTACTACAATATGAGGCAATATGGATGCGATCAAGCAAAGATCATCTGGAAGTGCGACGGTTTCTCTACAGGCAATAATCTCTAATACACGTGGATCTGTGGCAACCTCAAAACGAATGGCAGAAGACCCTAGATAGAGTCTCTCCTAGTCATGACATACAACAACAATAGCACGGAACCGCTCGTAAAAAGTCCTAGAGATAGTGGCGCCCACACGTTTGGTTGCCTGCTTATGGTTGTGTTGATGCAGTGCAAATTGTTTACACACACAGAAGGAGTAACAGACTATTTTTTGCCTCCGAGGCTAGCCGGGAAGATATGTGTCTGATTGCTGCTAGGCTTAGTGTACTAGTATTAAGCAATAAAAATATCAAAATCACTAAAGGGAAAGATGTTATTCGGTAGATCAAGCCTCCATACTAGTTTTAGAAGCCAGGAAGTTGTTAACCTGAGCGCAAGCTTGAGAAATTGGAGGCCCGGCAAGCTAACTATGGAGGCGTTTGGCATCATGCGGTATTTTTTGCCTCCTTGCATCCATGGCTCACCTTTGACAGGCCGACGAAATGCAGGTAGTAACCCATGTTGTGCACATGGTTGGTAGCCTGCATATGGCCTACGTGCAAGAAAGCACACCCCCCCTCCCCCCGCCCACATGCTTGGTTGCCTGCTTATGGTTGTGTTGATGCACTGCAAATTGTTTTGTTGCATACATTTGGATGGGTCTATTAACCTTGTACCCTATGTGGTGATCTTACCATCTACGTGATTACAATATCACACCCGTAAAACAACATCACAGTCAAGATGAACTAGACAACGATGGTGAAGTTCTTCATCCCACAAAACCCAAACTGACTAGGAGCCTTGCCTCAACATTTGCTCTTCTGGTTGAGCACAAACCTGGAGTAAACATCCTGCGCCTCCGGCCTAGCCCAAAACCCCTTTGAAGCAGTTGTCTTTGTAACCAATCACTTGTTATGTGCCATGAACTGTAAACTCTAGAACCCTCCTATGTACACCACATACCACTTCACCTAGCATGATAGAAGAGCAAAAATTCGAGCAGCAAGCAAAGAAACACAACATATATGGAACATAAACAACATATGCATGCATACTCATGTACCCAAAAGGAAGCAATTTGTCCTAACTAGTATGGTGTTGATGAGTCCCTTTAGTGATCTGGTAAAGGATAGTAGAAAGGTTCCCTGCCTCTTTCCACAAGGTGTGACCTTGAGTTATCAAACCCATGCGAGGACATGCATTGTGACAAAAGTTTCTACCAAGCTTCTACGAGAGAATTAAATTCCATATTTTAGGTTGCATCGTTATCACCTTTGTTACTAAAACACTTATAATAAAAATAGGCATGGGTATGAGGACTTGATTCTTACAACCATATATTTGTGATCGCGATCATAATGACCTCAAATTGTGCTCTGAAATACACCCGTTAATATGTGCTTGCATTGAGACATGCATAGTGGGGGATGTGTTCTAATAACATCTTGATCGGAATGCGTCCTTCATCAATATTCAATTGTCAAATCGTAGGCCCTATCCGCTAAGTAGGGTTAACTTGGTAATTAAGATAAATTGGACAAAATAATTGGGCGTTTAATGACTACACCTCATGTATCCCCATGGATTGGTTCCATGCTACCATACTAGACTTTATGTCAGTGGTTTTCATAATAACACTCCACTTCCTCCCTGCTCTTAACCTCCTCGTTTATCTAACGCCATGATCCTAGGTACCTGTAGGGTCAAAGAACGCAAAAGAGACAAGAGACAACTATGATGCAATTTGATTTCACACATACATGACGTTAATTCAAAGTCATTCCATCTATCCCTCTTACAAATACATCGGGTTGCAAGTATATGCCTCAACTCATTGCCTTACCAAATTACTCACACATGGCGAACGGATCACAAGAAGAAACCATTGAAGACGCCATCAAGATGAATACTTTATTGATAATATGTCTTACAATGGTTGCGAGATGTTATACAAGACTACAAGTATGGCTAACTCGGAGGTAGATCACTGATGGGATTGGGATGGTGGTTGCTATGGAGATGAGATGGGAAATGGTAGCGGCTAGGGTTGGAGAATGGATTCTGGTGTGGAGATGGAGGTTTCATCCACTGCCCTTCGTGATTCTGTATGGCCCCTTTATAAAAGTTGTAGGGTTGGACACCACGGTGCCGTGGGAACTTGGTACGAGCGCTCGTATCAGGACTAGTTGAACACACCTTCATAGTAAGAAAGGTCAGTACACATGAATCGTAAGCATAGTACACATGGATCATGAAGTTCAACACACCGCACAATGACTGATCTTGAAGCTCAAAGCATACCATGTAGTTCAATACACTACCACGCCTACATATCAACCCTACATGCAAACTAGCATACTATAGATGCTCTGATTCACAAGCTATTACCACATTTACCATAGTATCATTGAAACGGACATGGGAAACAACATGAACGTCTTTAAAGTCTACAAGCAAAACCTAGCATGCTACAAATCCATCACCACTATATACCACACAATCACATGCTCACAGATCGACAATCTATAATGCTACCACATGCTCACAGATCTCACATCGAACAAGTAGGAAGGACGGAGTGGTCAAACTTGCAGCCATCAGGAAGTTGGGTGGAGGCGCAGAACAAGTCAGAGAAGAGGAGGAAGACAAATCGCCACTGCCGAATACCATCAGCCGCAGAAGGCGCACCACTTACTTACTCGTCGATGACGAATATGCGTGGGGAGGAGAGCTCGAAGGGAGGGGATGGTGGTAAGGGTTTTGGCGGTGAGCGTAAGGAGGCTAAATAGGCAACCGATTTGGCGGGAGGTGACCCAATTCCTCCCACTGCATTTTCTGGGACGCGCGAGAGCTCATGCCATCTCCCTGCTCGCATGAGCTAGGTGCCGCGTGCCCCCTACATGGCATGAGCCTGACTAAGAGGAAACGCTGATTCGGCCGTTCCTAGCGGACCTAGCTGGGAGATGTTTTAAATATCATGCGGACCAAGAGTTGTATGCAGGCTAGACTACCAAATGGCCTATTTTTACACCGTGCAGGCTTGGTTGAGTGTTCTGCGGTCTACCAAACGCCTCCTAAGATGCCTGGTTCTCCAAGACAAGGACCTACACATTTTTTTAGAAAGAACGTTTTGAGGAAGCAAACGAAACACATCTGAATGATTCACAAGCAAGCTTTAGGTCAAGGTGAAAGTCATCATGGTCCAAGTCCTAGACTTGAGAGTGGTGCTTGCATTATTTCTGAATTTATTTCAGGCTTCCAACGATATTTATTCAATGGAAGAAGATGTTCCGTTGATTGCGAGGCGCATGCGGTGACTTCTTAAAATCTCAAAATCCGATGTCGGCCCAGTCTCTCGGAGGTGCTCGTAGGGATAGGATGTACGTGCGTGCGTTCATAGCGATAAGTGTATGTCCATGTATGTGAATGACTTCGATTGTACCGTGTTAAAAAAAGCCATCAGGTAGCGAACTAGACCACCTCATTATCTCATGTTGAATCCAATTTGGCGCTTATGCGCCCGCTCACAAACGGGCGCCTGAAGGCGTGTCTAGTTGGGCTCGGCCATCTAGCCCTTTTTTCTTTCTGTTTTGCAAAACCAAAAAATTGCAACGTGTCAAGTGGAATTCAAACCTAAGGCATCCTGGTCGTTCAAGCCCTGGGCTATTCACCCCACGTGCCTCACCATATTTGCACTTCTGCACTCTTTTCTACTTATGTCTTTTTCTTATTTCCTTCTTCTTTTTATTTTTTTTCCTTTTTCTTGTTTATTCGGAACGGTTTTGCTCGGTTTTTTATTTCTTTTATTTATTTTTTCTAATTGGAATGAAATTTTTTCAAATTCTATGAACTTTTCCCAAAATCCATGATTTTTTCCAATTTGTGAAATGTTTTTTCAAATGAACGAAACTATTACAAATTTGAAGAACTCATTTTCAAAACTGATGAACATTTTTCAAAATCAGTGAATTATTTTTAAATTTAAATAAACATTTTACAAATTGGATGAAGTTAGTTTCAAATTCGTTGAAATTTTGTAAAAAAAATCAATGATTTTTCTAAATTTGATGAACTTTTCTGAACTCATGATTTTTTTTCCAAATTTTCTGTGTTTCCTGTAATTCATAAAATTTGCAAAAAAAATCATTGGAAATTTTACTTAAAAGATGAAGTTCTTTTGAATTCATGAACTTTTCCCATTTGGTGCACTTTCTTTGCATGTTCGTAAACTTCATTTGAAATCTGTGAACATGTTTTCAAAAATTGGAAAATATAAAGGGAACTGTTAATGGGCAACAAATAGAGCGTCTACTATTTACTTCTTAATAAAGATTTCGCACTGTAATCAGTCATTAGCAGGTAGGTGGACGAGTGGTTAATTAGGCAGCTTGTACAAACTTACGACGGCATGAGTTCGAATCCTATCGACAATCCTATGGACAATCCATCCACAATCCCGGTGTCACCTCATATATCCGCTTCTCTCGATCCTGCACAAAACAACTATCACTGCTGGAGGAACATCTTCGGGTTCATTGCTGCCAAGTATGGCAGACTGCATAATGGCGTTGGGCGGAGGACATTTCCCTGCTCGTGTGGTACCATATGGAAAAAAATTCCGTGCGGACGGGGTGTAAATCTCTTCCCATGCGTACCCTCTGTGAGATAACGCCATGTGGACCACCTCGCGATCCCACGATTGGCCGCTCAAACGCTCGGTTCGCTGGTTCTCGGCTCGGCAGACCCTGCGTTCGGCTCCAAAACTTCAGCCCGGCTGGGACTAGGCACAGGATCTGTTCCCCATCTCGACTTGAGTCAGCGCATCCCTTGTCGCAGCCGCAGCCGCCGCCGCCGCCGCAGCCGGATCCCATCCCTTGGCGTAGTCGCCGCCGCCGCATCACTTGGCGCAGTTGTTGCCGCCGTCACGATCGTCTGCGTCATTCGCCACCGGCTGATCGTGCGCTTGCCGCTGGTCATCTCCTTCATCTCCCACCTTTCCCTCGTCCGACGCAGGATAGCGGGAGTGCGGCCGGTAGCCAGACGACACAGGTACGTCTCCAATTCCCTTTTTCTTCTGCTCGACGCCGCTCCCCTTTTCTCATATTCGTTGTATTTTGTTTCTAGTGTCAATCTATTTCATTGTAGTGGAAGTGGTGACCAATAACATTTGATTAATCTCCGTCCAGTACCTTACCTGGCAGGAATCGTTGGTGTCAGCAAAAAAACCTCGATGATGTAAGTAATGGCAATGCAAAGATTAATATTATCTCACCCTACACAAAACTCTCTTCAATGTTTGTCACTTTCAAGCTGCGATGTCATGCATAGCCCATGTGTATACTTCACTATCTAACTGAACAAACATGCAACTCATTCCTTGCAGAAGATTTGGGAACAACTTCAGCATTGCAAAAATAGGACACTGAAAGGAAACCATTGGAGATGATGGATTGTTTACTGGTTGCTTCTTGTTTGACTAAATCCATGAGGCGTGATAATCTAAGATCACTAAGGATCTATACAAGTATTCCGCCAGAAGAGGCTTTGTTCATCCAGTGGGAAAATCTGGAACTAGCTGAAGCTTTAGCTATAAGACATGCTCTGAACTTTGCAGCACAAGCATGTTTTCAGGAAATGGAAAAGGCATCAGCTTGCTTGTCGTTCAACAACAAGATGAAGAGTGTGGCAAGACAGATGCCATACTAGCCTCATAATTGATGATATCATATGTAAAACTGTGAAATTTGTTGTGTAGCATTCGTCATGTAAATATGTCTTGTAAGGAAGCAGCTCATGTTCCGGCAAAATCAGTCAAAATTATGTAGGTTACTGCTGTTATAATGAGTAACCTTAGATTGTGAGGACCAATTTATGTAAATGGCAGAATTTTAATGAATGACAGCTAATGAAATGTCTATGTTACTTGTTGCAAAAATTCTGCATGTGTTATCTAGATGTCTTAATTAATCTGTAGTTAAAAAATTCTGATTGCATCTCCAGTTTCTTTGATTTGCTGTTCAACTGTAGCGAAGATGATATCTCTTGCTATCTCTTTTCAGATGCGGTCTTCAACAACGGTAAATTAGAGTAAGTAACTGGGTTCTTTCGACGTGAACTAAAATCTGCATCCAACTCATTTTCGCGAAGACTATGAGAAACCTTGTCACATTCTACTAGGAGTTCTGAAAGACCAAGTCTCCTACGAAATCTTTGCTTGAAGACATTATTCATACCTTCACTCCTTTGAGTCGAGTTCATGTCAGCCGTAAAAGAGTCACGGTAGACTACAGCCCACTTTTCCCTCAACTCATATAGCTTTTTCATCCATTCATTGCCCTCAAGGTTGTACTGATCCAACAATTCAAGTCACTTCTTGTTAAACTTAAACTCTGATCTATCTTCATAGACACATCTCTTAAAATCTGGGAGAAACTTTTCAGGGCTTGTATTTCAGAACACATAAGCAACCGCTCCTGCCATGGCTGCATCTTGATCAATGAAAATTGTGCTTGGATGCTTGCCTGACATTGCTGTTAGGAATGTTTTAAACAACCAAACAAATGAGTCGATGGTCTCATTAAACAACAGTGCAGCCCCAAAAATTACTGTCTGCTTATGATGGTTGGTTCCAAGGATTGGAGCAAAAGGCATTTCAAACTTATTAGTTTGAAACGTGGTGTCAAATGATATAGCATCACCGAAACATGCGTAATCCATAATAGACTGAGACCATCTGCCCAAAAGAAATTAGCAATCCGACCATCTTGCTCATCTACCTGAATGGCATAAAAAATGTAGGATCCTCTCTCTGCTTATTCTTCAATTATTCCAATAGTGTCTGCGAATCATTTGATTTTAAGTACTTTTTGCGCTCACGGCCAATCTCATTATTGCAATCCATCTTTGAGAATGGCACTTTGTCGGCCCCCCCTAAAAACGCTACCATGAAGTCATACACCTGGGATGGCTTCATCCCGGCTTCCCGTATTTGGCCAATTAGGTGCCTATCTGCTTCTATGACACGTCGTTGGGGCCTCAGTTTGTGCACCTTATTGGGACTAGCAAGATAATGATTATGATCGGTTATAACCTTTTGCACCATCCAAATCCCCTCTCTACTAACACTAAACTGAACACGGGCATTGCAACCAGTCCTTGTAGTGTCCTTCGATGACTCAGTTTCTCAATGGCCTTCATTACTGCAAACAATATATTTTTGACATATACTCTTATCTGCTCGACGCTTTGTGTGGTTCTTTCTAATGCTGAACCCAACTTTACCAGCATATGTGTTGTACATGTCATAAGCGTCATTCTCGGAATCGAAAGTCATTCCAACTTCAGGAACGATCAACTCTTGCCCAACTTTATTAACCTGTGATACAAGAAGATCAAAGTTAAAATTTATATTACCACAATGCAATACTAAAACAATAAATTTTCCTCGAATTTGAGCGGAGAGACTACCGTACCTTGACTATTTGCTCCTTGTCAGCGAGACAAGTATCGGCAACCGGGTCACCCCGATGGCCTCCTCCTCCTGTCATGGCGGCTGTGTGATCCTCTTCTCCTCCTCCTGGCATGACTTGTGGTAGCGGCAAGTACATGGTGCATGTTGTGGCGTGCGACATCGTGGATGATGAACGGTATAAGGTGGAGGAGCAACTGGTCTCACTAACGAGGTTCATGTGGTGCAAGCCGGAAGAAGAACCACGATGATCGTCCTTGTAGGCGACGGTGTCAGATTCCACCATGGCCACTCCCAATCTTCTCCTTGGTAGTGCCGCTTCAAACACTGGCAGCACGGCCGGTGGCAGCCGCGGCTGTCGTCCCGGTCCGATCTGATCACAGGATGGAGATAACGTGTTCGGACGCGCGGCCGAGATGTTTACCGTTCCGTCCGCAGTAGTAAGCATCGAGCCGGCAAACTGGCCGCTAGTCCCATCGTGAAGATGACCGTCTTCCGGTCGCTCAGGCTCAGCCATGAGAGATTCACGATCGAATGGCCGCTGCACCAAAGAAGCTGAAGCTAGCAATCTTCCTGCATATCTGTTCAGAATCAATCCATCCGTAATTGACGGGAGCCGGGATTGTACATACATGGCAAGTTTTGGAGCCGAACGCATGGGCTGTCGAGCCGAGAACCAACGAACCGAGCTTCTCAGCGGCGAATCGTCGGATCGCGAGGTGGACCACGTGGCGTTATCTCACAGAGGGTACGCACGGGAAGAGATTTACAGCCCGTACGCACGGAATTTTTTTCCGGTACCATATATACCATTATCATTGACAGCTTCCCTGACGTTGTATTTTTTTTTAACAAACTGTAGTTATGATGCATATAGCCAACATCACCACATAAAAACGCGTCAGCAAATAGTAAGTCATATCCTGATTTATTGGTCCCTTTGTAATTTGTGTCAAATTTTAAGCAAATATTTTACTAACAACATGTTAATGCATGTCAAAAAAATAATAACGTTGGATTCGTATTTGAACATAGTATTCTACAATATAATTTTTTGTGACATGCATGAACATTTTATTAGTTAAATTTACGATCAAAATTTGGCACAAAATACAATGGAGACCAATACACCAGGACGGAGGTAGGAAGACGAAAGTCATGCGTAGGCGAGAAAAAAAAACCCAAAGCGGTTAGATCGGCGCTTGGCAAATTGCAACAAAGACCTTTTAAGAAGGGAGTGGTGCTCAAGCGCCTCTGTAATCGGATCCAACCACATAAAGTTAGAATCTAGATTTTCACCCTGAAAAATCAGTTCGAACATAACCGACCAATGCTTCAACAATGTAACAAACGTTAGAACATCGCCATTGCTAGGTCTAATCAGGCATAGGCTTTCACCTCAAAACTTGAGACATGGTGCCGAGTAGCATCGCAATTGGCGTCACCTATTTGTTGCCGCGGCCATTTTCCATGGTCCCTACGACGGCCGCCTTGATGTCGTAATGACTGACGACGCCACTGCCCTGGACGTCTAGGTGCGTCTCGAGCGCTATTACCCGACCACCTTGTCCCCCACTCAATGCATCTATGCCGACAGTTCAAAAACCTCCAGCAGGGCCATCTGTCAGAGGCGCTCGAGGGAGCCTATTAGAGGGAATTTCCTGTTTCTTAGGTCTTCAGCGTTGGATGTTCTGGCTGTTGTAATGTTGCCTGCGTGATGAACCTTCAGTTTCACTTGGATCGCGGTCGTAAACCGAACGTTTTCTTTTGCTTTACCTTAGTTGTAACCTGTTGAACCTGATGCCCGAGGGCTTTATTAATTTAAAGCCGGACGCTTCTAGCGTCTTCGTTCCAGAAAAAAAAAAAGGCCATTTGTCAATCGCTGAGTACACTCGCGGGCTCAAGAACATTGCCACCGCCATCTAGCTGTGGACGTGGAAATTGAGCTTGCGGAACGCCGGGATAGACGACACCGAACTTGCGGAACGCGTGGGTGGACAAGTAGGCCAAGTGGTCACTTTCGACACTGAACTTGCTGAACGACGCTGATTACACTAAAATAAACAGATACTGTGTGGTAAGCAAATCTTAGAACAAGAAAAAAAAGAAACCATGCTAAGTTGACATTGATTGTTGGAGACAATGCCATGTGCTCGATCGGGTCGAGCGTACTGTGTAACAGATTATATATTGTTATCTCTTGTACTACCAGTTTACATCATCAAGATCGAGGCGAAACTAATTCTGTAAAATATTCTGATAGATATACTAATAAATTTGGATTTCCTGATTTGGTTTCAGAGGGAGAGTAATGGCTAACGTTGCATGTTGGGTTGCGTGCAAGGTACCTACGCGCGAGCATCTTCAACAGCTCAAAAATGCCTCACACGCTAAAAATCATCATTTTTTGTGTCGGAGATAAAAAAACAGCGCTCCATCAGACGCTGTAAAATAGAGCGTGTACAAAAAACTCTAACGCACAGGTGTGCGAGCGGGCTGCTGGGTTGCAAATTTGGGACACTGAATTGTGTGCACGGGCTGCTGTAGGTAGGTCCGCCCGATTGGGCGCCGTGTTTTTGTGCATCTCAAAAATCTCTTCGTCGTTCCCGCGCGCAAAAGGACTATTTTTGGCACTGTAAAAAAAATATACCGCGCCGAGGCAAAGCACCCCTGTTGGAGATGCTCTGCCGCTGCCTGGGTCGCCTCCTGGCGATTCCGAGGCATCTCCGCCGCCATCATCTTGAGTCCTCTCCTAGCCAGATCCCCTTGCCACTGTTGTCGCTAGCCACCCCGACAGCGGTGGCCGGCTGCCCCTCTGGCGTGCAGCTCCACCTCTCCTCCATCTTCGTCTAGCTCAGATCGACCTTCCCTGCTTCAGGTCCGGCTCCAGGCTCCTCATAGCTTGGCTACCTTGGCACTGGATCCTGGCTGCGTGAGCAGCGATCTGGACTTTAGTTGGATGGCGTGGTTGGGATGGTGGTGGTAGGCGGTGGTGGTTGGCCCCAATAAAGCGGCATTTCCTGCCTTTTTAGCCTAGTAGTCCTCTTCCGTCCTTCTCGCCAATGTGCTGCTACCAGTTGCCGCCGATTTGGCTGCTGACAAGTTCTGGATTTCTCCAGCAACGGTCTTCATTTATTGGCAAAGTGATCCTAGACCTCTGAATTGGAGGGGATCCGGTCGGGTGCGTCCACAATCATCAGCCTGTGGGGCTTCAAGGGGCGTGTTGCGAAGCTCCGCATCACTCGACATCATGGGACATGTCGAAGTTGCGGTTTCCATGGTGTTGGCATAGGTGGGGAGTGTCAAGATGGCTAAGATTGGAACACCAGATGGTAACAATAGAGGTGGGATCATGGGCGCCATTAAGACATTGCTTCACGGACCGTCGTGTGTGTGTTTGGCAGTGAGACTTATCTTGTCCAAACTGGATACACGTTGCCCATGAGCCCGGAGATCGGTGATTTGCGACAACGGCATAGGCAAATGGGGGCGGCAACACTGGAGGACCTTAGATTTGGTGGTGCTCCTCGAGTAGCGAGTCGTGATTTTCATGGTGAAAACCCAAGGTATGCTCTTTATTGATTGTACCTGGCAAAGATCTTGTTGAAGGCATTGTTTGAGAACTCGGACTTTCTCCGGCGTGAAAACCTAATCTCTTCGGTCGAACGATGACAACGCTTTTGCATTGTTTCCTTCTTGGAGGCATTGCTTATTGAGTACTTTTTTTTAGTATGGGTGCTATCTTTGGTGGTGGTTAGAGTGTCGCTGCTACGAGTGATTGGTCACCCTGGCGAGGTCTTTGTTCTCCTTTTTATTTTCTTTTTTGGATGTGTGTGTCCTAGATGTCTTGGGTATCTTGTTGGTGCAGAGGCTAGATGTAATTGTTATCTTCGTGATATTAATATATTCCCTTTATCGAAAAGTGTAAGGTACCTACGTGGGGAAGAGGGGCATGTCTCCTAATGCCGGCAAGCCCTTGGTCTAGTCCGACACGGGGGTGTACACCGTGTGGTCATTTTTATTCTTAACGGAACTTTCATTTTTCAACTACATTTGTGGTGAAAAGGTTACCCACCGTTAAGGAGGTTCGAATACATGGTTTTGACTATGAAGAGACTAGTAGTCAAGTTTCAACATAATATGTCTGGTTCATATGAAAGGTTGGCATATTATGAAAGGTTGACTATGAAGAGACTAGTAGCCAACACCGTTCGTCAGGAAGAGGCCCGTGGGAGTTCTTTCATTGCCATGATGCCAACCAACACATCATTGTATTTTTTCATGGCTAGCTGAAAGGAGCAAGATGTCATCTAGAGGCGATACGGTGTGAATATGCGTTTTACATACTAATAAGTATTTGGTTTTATCCTAAAGCAAAAAATAAATTACAAGGGTAAATTTCAAGCACAAATTTTAAATATGCTAGGCTCAACTAAGTGCGCCAAGAACTTGCTCTAAACACGACGGGAACTTAAGAAAACTAAGAACTGCAAGTAAGCAATACATGCAAGGTTGTTAGAATCACGATTATGTTTTACGATTATAAGGATTTACGATCCAAACTAACTCCTCTGATTCTACGATTTTGGTTCACATAATCTACGTTTTTACAATCTTGATAGTTAAGATTCTACGATTTGTGATCCTGTTATTGGTGCTCCAAACCGATTTCGAATCGCGATTCTGACAACCTTAAATACATGCTTGCACAAGTTATATCACAAGATATGAAAATGGAATATACAGACTAGCAATCCACACTGGGCACAAGATATGCCAATAGTAGGATCTATGAATTGCGATAAGTAAAGTGTGAGCCTCAATAATTGCTACAGTGAGATATACAACCTATATGGTGCTTGTAAGGTCTAGTGGCCAAAGTAAACCACATGGTGAGCTAGGTTTAGAGATAACCGAAGACACCGAAGATGACGATGTATTCCAATGTTCACTTCCATGGAGATAAGCTAATCACCATTGAAGGATGGGTGTTAATTACCATGAAGGCACACATACATCACGAAGGCTCTCCCTATTCTCCTTGAGATATCGTCACAAATGCGATTCCGGGCCAATAATGGAAGACCTTCAGGCAGCCTCCAAACATTCACAAATTTTCTGGGGTAACATCGCATGTTGATTCCTCACCGAAGAACTCCTATCGCCTAGGAGTCTCCTGTCGTTGCCGATTAGCAGATCGTGAGAAGTTCAGAGCTCAAGAACGCACACAACACACGCGAGAGAGGAAAGTTTTTGTGCCGCAGCTAACAGCGGAGCGTTTTCTGCTTCCTTCCTTATTTCCCTTATTCCTGTTACAAGCGAAAGTCTAGCTAACAACCCCGGCCAGCCCGTCGTGATCCAGATTAGTCGCTCCATCCCACGACCTCCTTCACACGAACGTGCCACGCTGACCGGGTTTAATGAAAAAGAACAGAAAGGGAAATGCGGGATCGTGAGGGATCACGTCCCAGACTACATGCCTGTTGCATGCCTACATCACATCAGCACATGCAGCCATAATTTAAGATAACAGAAACAGGCCCTATTGGCCGGACGGAGAGCTTATTCCAACATATCTCCCCCTAAGCTTGACGTCCACTGATCTCCATAATGCCCAACCTTCGACGCATTTCAGTGAACTGAACCCTTCCTAGGGATTTCGTCAGAACATCTGCCAGCTGCTCTTGTGTCCGCACATAATCAACTTCCACTTGCCCAGTTTCCATACTATCACGGATGAAGTGGAACTTCACATCAATGTGCTTACTTCGATCATGATGAACTGGATTCTTGGCTAGTGCAATGGCTGATTTGTTGTCCACTAACAGTCTGAACTTGGTTGCTTCCTGGCCTTGCATCTCGCCTAGGAGACGGCTCAACCAGATCCCTTGTTGGGTTGCCGCTGCTGCTGCTACGTACTCCGCTTCACAAGAGCTGATTGCCACAATTTTCTGCTTCTGCGAAGTCCAGCTAATCGGATTGTCTCCAGGGAAGAAGACCTGATCCGACGTGCTCTTGCGGTCGCTTATGTCACCGGCGTGGTCGCTGTCACTGTACCCGAGCAGAGCTGCAGTCCCACCACTCGTGTAACGGCGGCCATAATGCCTCGTCCCTTGAATGTAGCGAAGGATTTGCTTGACTGCCGCCCAATGGTTTGAGCTCGGATTCTCCATGAACCGACTCACAATCCCCATGGAATGAGCAATGTCAGGACGAGTGTGTACAAGGTACCGAAGACTTCCAATTATGCTGCGATACATAGTTGCATCAGCGGCCTTTGCACCATCATCCTTCTTGAGTTTCAGTCTGCATTCCATGGGAGTATGACAACTGTTACAGTCGCTCATACCTGCCTGCTCAAGGATCTTTCCCGCATACGCTTGCTGACAAAGTGTGATCTCCCCCTTCCCTTGTACCACTTCAATGCCCAGATAATAGCTGAGAGGGCCAAGATCACTCATCTTGAAAAGATGTTGCATCTGCGCCTTAAATTCAGAGATTGCAGCCATGTCCGTTCCTGTGATGATCAGATCATCTACGTAGACACCCACCAACAGATAGGACTGGGCGTCGCCTCGCCGGTAGACGGCATGCTCCAGTGGGCTCCGAACAAACTTGAGGTTGGATAGCGTCTCATCTAGCTTCGAGTACCAAGCACGCGGAGCCTGCTTCAGGCCATACAAGGCCTTTCGCAGCCGCAGTACCTTCTGCTCTTGGCCATCGACCACATATCCCGGCGGCTGGGCTACATACACCTCTTCACTGAGATCTCCGTTGAGAAAGGCTGACTTCACATCCATGTGATGAACTTCCCATCCGTGGTGAGCTGCAAGAGCAAGCAAGAGGCGCACTCTTTCCATCCGTGCCACTGGAGCAAATACCTCGTCAAAATCAACCCCTTTGCGCTGTGTGAACCCTCTCGCGACCAGTCGAGCTTTGTGCTTGATAATATTGCCTGCCGGGTCGCGCTTCACCCTGTACATCCACTTCAAACCGATCGGTTGGTGACCCCGTGGCAGTGAGCTGAGCTCCCAGGTGGCACTGTCAACAATAGACTGCATCTCGTCGTCCATGGCCCTCTTCCATGCCGCGTCGCCAAGCGCGTCGTCGATGTCGGAAGGCTCCTCGGCACTGAGAAGGCACTCCTCCATCGCCTCACGAACAGCCTCCCCCTCGGTCTCGTCGAGGATGCAGGAGAGACGGCGGTAGCATATTGGCCCGGAGTCGACGTCGCGCCCGTCGTCATGCGTCGGTGGCGTGGCCCAGCGTATGCCGGGCGCCATATCCGGCGTGCGCGGCTCGGGTTGTGGCATCCCGCGCGCGCTCACCGCCGGCGTGGACGTGCTCGCCGCTGGCGAGGACGCGGGCGGGGACGACAGACCATGAGTTGGTGTAGAGGCCTCTGTCCCGCCGTGTCGTGCCCTTGACACCGTACTAGCGCCGGTGTCCAGCTCCTGAATTCCACAGTCTGTGATGTAGACCACAGTGAAGGTTGTGGGCACGGTGGGAGTGCTATCTGCAGAGTGAGCTTGCCAGTTCCAGGGCCTACTTTCTTCAAAAATAACATCGCGTGTTACCTGCACTTTCTTGGTAGCTGGATCATACACACGATAGGCCTTGGAACCCTCCTCATAGCCCACAAACACCATGGGCGTCGAGCGATCAGATAGCTTCGTGATCCCAGGTCCAAGTTTCTTGACATGGGCCGTGCACCCGAATGTACGCAGGTGCTGCACGCTTGGTTTTCGTCCATGCCATGCCTCATAAGGAGTGACACCCTCCAGACTCCTCATGGGCGCCCGGTTCAGGATGTAGACAGAGGTCTTGACAGCTTCTGCCCAGAAGTACGCCGGCATGTCCATGCTCTTGAGCAAGCATCGAGCCATCTCAACAACTGTTTGATTACGGCGCTCGACAACACCATTTTGCTGAGGTGAGTATGGAGCTGTGGTGAAGTGCTTGACACCGAGACTCTCGCAGTACTGCTGGAACTCCACAGAGTTGAACTCGCCGCCCCGGTTCGACCGAAACGCGCGAAGCTTGCATCTGCCCTCCGCCTCGACCATGGCCTGCACCTTCTTGAATCGGTCGTGTGCCTCATCCTTGGACTGCAGCAGCTCCAGCCACATGTAGCGGCTGAAATCGTCCACAACTAGCAGGAAATACTTGTTGCCTCGAGGTGTCACCGGTGAGATCGGCCCACATAGGTCAGTGTGCACCAGCTCCAGCCCATGCTCCGCACGGTATGCCGTGGACTGTGGGAACGGGGCTCTGTGCTGCTTTCCAAGCGCGCACCCGTCGCAGTACTGTTCGACACGGTCGATGACCCGCATCCCTCGAACTAGTTGCTTGCTGGCCATGGCTCGGAGAGCTCGAAAGTGGAGATGTACCATGCGTGCATGCCACCTCCATGTCATATCATCGCCTTGCGTCAGAAGGCACGCCGGTGAATCTATGGTGAGAACTCCAGTGTACAGCCGACTTGCCGAGCGCTTGATACGAGCGAGTACACGACCTGTTGGGTCGTGGACTGTCATGACACCGCTCTCGATCTCAATCACACAACCACCCTCGTCCAGTTGACCCACTGAGATTATGTTGCTCCGAAGAGAGGGAATGTAGAAGACATTCGTCAGTGCCCTCTGATCACCGTTCTGACAGCGGAAAACGACTGATCCTCTGCCGTGGATGGCCACCATGGAACCATCCCCAAACTTAACAGTGCCATGCACACTGTCATCAAGGGTTGAGAACATATGCCTCTCACCGGTCATGTGGCTGCTAGCACCGGTGTCAAAAAACCACACACCATCAGGACAGGGCACTGGGATTACCTTCTCTTCATTCAGAAAAACAGCATGGGGTCCTGCTATCTCAGTGGTGACCACAGCCATGAACAGACCTTGATCATGCTCGTCGCCTTCCCGCACGAGATTGGCTTGCTGCTTGTTCCCCTTCTGCTCTTCATCCTTCATCCTCGTCCGACAGTCTTTCTTCCAATGTCCCGGCCTATTGCAGTAATGGCACTTGCCTTTTTTCTTTCCCCCCGATCCGCTTGATCCGCCCGCGCCGCTGTTGGCCGGTGCAGACTTGCCGCTGCCAGGTGTCTTGGGCTTGCCCGGTTGCTTGTGCTTGCTGCCGCCTCCGCCGCCGCCAGAGGACGAGCCGCCGCCGCCGAGCTGTCGCTCGCGGGCGAGCCACTCCTCGTGGGTGAGAAGCAGCCGGCCGCTGGATTGCGCCGCGTCGTCGAGGTCATAGTGATCCTCACACGCGGAGAAGCGCCCGGCGAGCTCCTCGATGGTCAGCGTTTTCAGATCGACGAGGGATTCAATCGCCATCGCCATCTGCCGATACTTCCGTGGCACGACGCGAAGGAACTTCTGGACGGCTTTGTGCTCCGTGACCGGATCGCCGTACAGCTCGAGGTCTGCGACGAGACCGGTGAGCCGCAGCGCAAAATCCTCGACGGACTCGCCGTCCTTGAAACGGAGGTCCTCAAACTCGCGGCGGCGCACTTGCGCCTTGGCGTCGCGAGCGCGCTCACTCCCCATGCGAAGTGTCTTGATGGTCTCCCAAGCGGTCTTCGCCATGTCCTTGGCCGCCAGTACCTGGAGCATCTCCGGCGGCACCCCAGTGAGGATGATCTGCAGGGCGCGCCGATCATCGCGTTCGTCGGCGACGCCGTCGGTCGCCGCGGACCAGACGCCCGCGACCTGCAACTTAACCTGCATGAGGAGCGCCCACTCCATGTAGTTGGTGCGGGTCAAGACCATGGTTGATGACGAGGACTCGCTCTCCCGCACCACCCTTTCGACGATGCGGATCTCGCCACTACCACCGCCCGTCAGACGCGCCACCGGCGCTGTGGACGGCGGCGTCTTCGGCGGCGACTTGGTGCCGCTCTTGCTCTTCTCGGCCTCGCTATCGGACATCGCCGCCGCGGATCAGACACCGCCGGCAGCAGCGAGATGGATCGAACACCACCTAGCTCTGGTGCCAATTGTCGTTGCCGATTAGCAGATCGTGAGAAGTTCAGAGCTCAAGAACGCACACAACACACGCGAGAGAGGAAAGTTTTTGTGCCGCAGCTAACAGCGCAGCGTTTTCTTCTTCCTTCCTTATTTCCCTTATTCCTGTTACAAGCGAAAGTCTAGCTAACAACCCCGGCCAGCCCGTCGTGATCCAGATTAGTCGCTCCATCCCACGACCTCCTTCACACGAACGTACCACGCTGACCGGGTTTAATGAAAAACAACAGAAAGGGAAATGCGGGATCGTGAGGGATCACGTCCCAGACTACATGCCTGTTGCATGCCTACATCACATCAGCACATGCAGCCATAATTTAAGATAACAGAAACAGGCCCTATTGGCCGGACGGAGAGCTTATTCCAACATCTCCAACCTACAAGAGCAACAACATGAAAGGGGAAATGTTCAAGATTTTCTCAAATCACGAATTGCTTTAGGAGAGAGAGAGAGAGAGGAGTGGGTGTTTGCCTGAGGTGAAATATCTTTCAAAAATCTCTCATGAAATCTTTGATTTGTATTGGGGAAAATGCACTTATCATATCTGGTTAAGTGTATACGAAATGGTTAGCCCCTCCACGAAGTGGTGAAGGTGTATATATAGGCTAGTGTAAGACTAGTTGTTCTAGTGAAGGAAATAGACGACCAGACAGTCTCGCAGAAAACAGCCTAGAAAGTCCGGCCACTAACCTATGTTTAAGTCAGCATATGAGCACAGAGAAATCGCAGTCGCTTGATAGTATGATAATTTTCCTGGACAGTCATGCCATTTCATGGACAAAAAAGTTCATCCTATTTTTCCTTTTGCATTTTTGTCCGCAAAGTTTTGGTCCGACTACTTGTTCGGTCACACTTTAATGCATTTCTTGCCTGGTGCAAGTTAGTTGGCCAGACAGTTCGTCGAAAGCCTGAACAAAAACTATTCCCTAATCATTTGTTCAGTCAATTCTCTTATAATACATTTTAGCTTCTGCTGCAAAAGGTAACCGGCCGAACAGTCTGACAAAAATCTACCCAGACAGTTTGGCCACCTAAAACAACGTTCCTTCTGGTTCTTTTGACTGTGGGACTTGGCTAATAATTTTGGCATTGGACTTATAGCTAGGAATGAAATATTTTGATGATTGTGAGCTGAAGAATTCCTTCACATATCCCTCTGCCCCCCTCTTAATAGTGAGGAATTCCTATAGCTCGGGAACATAAAAAGATATTTACTACATAGTTTTCGGAAATCCATTCTTGAGCATAGTCCCTCCATTTCCTTTTAGTCTGCATATACAATTTGTTTGGATTCAAACTTTACAAAGGTTGACCAACTTCATAGAAAAAACTCAACATTCAGAACACCAAATCAATATCATTACATGTATCATAAAACTAATTTTTGTGCTACATAACATGCATTAGTATTGTAGTTCATGAATTTTTTAATATAAAATTGGTCCAACTTTGTGTAGTTTGACTTCAAACAAAACTTATATGCATTGTAAAAATAAACATACGGAGTATATCTTCCTTCGACGATCGTCTATCCACCCCAGAAAAATCAAGGAACTTATACCTTTGACTTGAGCATTCCACTTGAGCTTGATGTTAACGTCCATGCTTTGCCCAAGTTTGGAACATAATCTCGATAACGTTACTTGTGAATAATTCACATAGACCCCTCCCACCCCGCGCCCATAAGCAATTTGAAAAGCACTTCCTTGTATAACATATTCACACGTCCATCACATGATCATCTACAAGCTTCAAGTATGTAATACTTCGGGATGCCTATATTGGACTTGCCCTCATGAAACTAGATGAATATCCTCACCTGATGACATTCTCACATGGGCTACTAGAAATCTTTTTTTATGCAAGCCCACGAGAATTACCGAACCAACATAGACATAGAAAACACATAGTATGGCACAATTCATATTTCTTACCATACCACAAGATCCCATGTGGTACATCATTTTGTGCTTGTGTTGATCATTTATAACTCGATCACCGACAACTTTATATTGGCCAACCTTTAACTTTACTCTATGATTAATCTCGATGTCTCTAAGGCCAGATTAAATTCTTCATTGCGCCTCATTGCTTTAAGACATGATCACCAATATCTCAATTCTCTCTCATGACCATATCGAGTTTATCCATGAATATCATGTTGGTCGCTACTGGCTGTTCTTCATGCTCTATCACAATCTCTTGAGTGGCACAATGAATTCTTCAGTTGAATTACTTGCTTGAAGACTTGATCAACCATTATTCAACATATGAGCTAATCATGATCCAATCTTCAAGCCATATATATAATTATTATCTATAACTATTCTCGCAAGATCTTCATCCATCGTGGCTCACCTCATTAGCCCAAGCATGGCAACCTTTGATATCCTCCAATGAACTCCATCTAGATCACATCTTGTTCATCACATGGAATCAATCTAGATCACATTTGATTGAATTAATGAACACAATCTTGGGGCATATGTAGATTTTGGTGGCTCTCATTCCGAATCAATCCAATCTCCTTATTGCATCACCCATTAAACATATATTCATATATAGCTTTATGTCATTGTTGCTCCATATGAATTTTCATTCATTACCAAGTCTGAATGCACATATTTCTGTTGGTGGATTTCATCCTTCAAGCGGTCCAATATTCTTCGTGCATTTCCTATCAAATTCTCCTTCAAATATATCTCAATGAAAACATTAGTCTAGAAGGATTGTCATTAATTACCCAAACCACACATGAGGATTACATGCACTTTCAGTAGTGAACTCAGCATTTTTAATAATACACCTAAACAAGGAACGGAAAAAAGAAACACCATATGAACATAGAAGTACACACACGTGCTACAATGACTATTACCTACATGCACCTTCGTATCGATGGAGACATTGACTTCCAGTAAAAAGACATGTAATCCGCATTAGCGAGACAACAAAGTTTGATCCATGCTAAGCCAGGACCTTTTAACCATCCAACCACCAATGGTTGATTATTGTTAGACATACATAGGTTAATGATTCAACGAAAACATGATGCATGAGATTAACATAGAGCAATGCCAATGCAAATGAAAGGGCCTGAACTACTAAATGCGTACTATCAAGTATTTGATACTCCTTGATAGTATTAATTATTGGGCGTGCACAACTGACATCCATATACAATACTCTACGATGAATGGGACACCCAACTTATGGAGCGTCGTGGGTATAGACAAGTGAACCAAATAGTCGTTCCTTGCAGGATTATCCTACAAAAACTGAAACATTGGTAACCACACCCCCCTCTCAGGATATGTGTGTGTGGTAAACTGTCCAAATGGAAAGAGATAAATCTTGCTAAGTTGACATTGCTTGTTGGAGACATTGACGTGTGCTTGATCGGATCGAGCGTGTATAAATCTGGAGCTGGGTATTACCCCTCTATGCTGGACGTGATGTATTTGAGCCCGAGCTCAAATGAGCTTAGGTGAACAGTAACCCCGTAAACAATTTAATATTTTTTTTCAAAAAATTTGGATTTTTTTGGGTGCAAACAATGACAAAAGTTCTCAATGCTCACAAAATTTCATCTCAAAATAACATTCGTGGAAGTCGCAGAAAAAAAAACAAAATTGGTGCTTCAAAAAATGTTATTTCCAAAAACATTTTGGAGTACTGATATTTTTTTTTGCCACGACTTGTACGGCTTGTTAGAATTTTCTGAATTTTTTTATAATTTTTTTCAATTTTACTGTTCATCCCCAGCAAGCTCGAATGAGCTCGGGAGCAGAACATGACTTTCGCTCTATGCTATCATCTACATCATCTAGATAGAGTTGAAAATAATTCCATAAAACAATCTCATAGATATAACAAAATTTGGGTTTTCTGATATTTCAGGACGCACCTGTGTCCTAACATATACTACTTTGATCTCGAATTATTTGTTGCAGAAATGAATATATCTATATAT
>LR738713.1:692728232-692761627 GCA_902687465.1 Secale cereale
AGTCACGGGGTCGCAGCTAAGCCCCCGAGTGAGAGGGTCGCTCTTCACTCGGAGTAGAATGTTTATAACTTAGGCGATTCCAAGCTACGTTGTACTTGTGGCGGAGTTCGGAGGATCGAACCGCCTTGTACTTGTGGCGTAGCTCGGAGGACCGCAGCTAAGCCCCCGAGTGAGAGGGTTGCTCTTCACTCGGAGTAGATGGTTGTAACTTAGGCGAGTCATGGGGTCGGAGCTAAGCCTCCGAGTGAGAGGGTCGCTCTTCACTCGGAGTAGAATGTTTATAACTTAGGCGATTCCAAGCTACGTTGTACTTGTGGGAGAGTTCGGAGGACCGAACCGCCTTGTACTTGTGACGTAGCTCGGTGGATCGCAGCTAAGCACCCACTTGGGGATTTAGAGGACGCCAATCGTTAAGGAATCATTGCTATCTTGCTTTTGAAACAAATTGGGAATCTTTATTACAACTCGACCGTCGAGTGCTTCAAGTGAAAAAACGACGGAGTAGGTCCGCATTCCACGAATGAGGTTCGTCTTTCTTCTGGGCTACATTGTAGAGGTGGTAAGCTCCGTTGCGCAGCACCTTAGTGATGATGAACGGACCTTCCCATGCTGGGGTGAGCTTGTGCAGACGTTTCTGATGCACTCGGAGGACCAGGTCTCCTTCCTGGAACGCTCGACTTCTCACGTTGCGAGCGTGGAATTGACGCAGGTCCTGTTGATAGATGGTCGACTGGATCAGGGCCATCTCTCTTTCCTCTTCTAAACGGTCGACTGCATCCTGACGAGCTTGCTCTGCCTCAGCTTCGGAGAAGAGTTCTACTCTGGGGGCATTGTGTAATAAGTCGCTTGGCAATACCGCTTCGGCCCCATAGACCAGGAAGAAAGGGGTACAGCCAGTCGACCGATTCGGAGTTGTCCTTAGACCCCACAGGACGGAGGGCAGCTCGGTTATCCAAGCCCCGGCGGCATGCTTGAGGTCATGCATGAGCCGTGGCTTTATGCCTTGGAGAATCAGCCCATTCGCTCTTTCCGCTTGTCCATTCGACTAAGGGTGTGCTACGGAGGCGTAGTCGACTCGCGTCCCTTAGGAAGTACAGAAGGCTCTTAATTCATCCCAGTCAAAGTTAGAGCCATTGTCTGTGATGATGCTGTGAGGGACCCCATATCTGAATATTAGTTCTTTAATGAAGCTGATGGCGGTGCTCGACTCGAGGTTCTTGATGGGCTTGGCCTCAATCCACTTGGTGAACTTGTCGACTGCCACCAGAAGGTGAGTGAATCCGCTCCTGCCTGTCCTGAAGGGGCCGACCATATCTAAGCCCCAAACAGCGAAGGGCCAGACTAGTGGGATGGTTTTGAGGGCGGATGTTGGCTTGTGCGACATGTTGGAGTAGAACTGGCACCCTGCGCATTTGTCCACATTATCCTTGGCCATCTCGTTGGCGCGGGGCCAGTAAAATCCGGCTCGGTATGCTTTGGCCACGATAGTCCGAGAGGAAGCGTGGTGGCCGCAAGTTCCTGAGTGGATTTCATCCAAGATCAGTCGACCTTCCTCTGGATCGATGCAGCGCTGGGCGACTCCAGTGACGCTTTCTCTGTAGAGCTGACCTTGAATGACTGTGAATGCTTTGGATCGGCGGACGATTTGGCGCGCTTATTCTTCATCTTCTGGGAGTTCTTGCCTGAGCAGATATGATATATATGGCACAGTCCAATCAGGTGTGATTACCAGGACCTCCATGATCAAGTCGACCACGACAGGCACTTCGACCTCAGTCGGATCGGTTGCACTGACTGGCTGCGGGGGCTCTTCCGAGAAGGGGTCTTCCTTGACAGAGGGAGTGTGCAGATGCTCTAGGAACACATTCTTGGGTATGGACCTCCGAGTCGACCCAATTTTTGCGAGATCGTCGGCTAGCTGATTCTTTGCTTTGGGCACATGATGGAGCTCTAAGCCTTCGAACTTCTTTTCAAGCTTTCGCACTGCACTGCAATAACTGGTCATTGCCGGTCTCCTGACGTCCCATTCTTTCATTACTTGGTTCACCACTAGGTCGGAATCACCGTAGACCATCAGGCGACGGACGCCGAGTGAGATGGCCATACGCAACCCATACAAAAGTGCTTCGTATTCAGCCTCGTTGTTTGATGAATCAAAATGGATCTGAAGGATGTAGCTGAGCTTGTCGCCCCTAGGAGAGATCAGGACCATGCCTGCACTGGATCCGTTCATCATTTTGGACCCATCGAAGAACATAGTCCAATGGTCCGACTGGACTTGAGTCAGAAGCTCTTGTTCTATCCACTCAGCCACAAAATCCGCTATGGCCTAAGACTTGATGGCTTTCTTCGCTTCGAACTTGATATCTAACGGAAGAAGTTCAATCGCCCATTTTGCCACTTGACCGGTTGTATCTCGGTTGTTTAGTATCTCTGATAATTGGGTGTCGCTGATGACTTTGCTTGGAGGGAGTCAAAACTTCGGATATGTAATAGACCGGGCGTTGGACCTTGTATGCCTTGCCCTCTTCTTCCCGCTCGACCGTGAGTACAGTACTGACGACTTGTCTGGTGGCAGCAATGTACAGCAGAAGAGGCTCTCCGCTGACTGGGGCAGCGAGCACCGGCTGGGTGGACAGCAGGGCTTTGAGTTCCTCAAGCGCTGCTTCGGCTTCGGGATTCCACTCGAACTTGTCGGATTTTTTCATGAGTCGGTAGAGAGGCAGTGCCTTCTCCCCGAGCCGAGAAATGAATCGACTCAATGCGGCCAAGCAACTAGTAAGCTTCTGGACGTCGTGTATACGCTCGGGGCGTTTCATTCGGAGGATGGCGCCGATCTTCTCTGGGTTGGCGTCGATTCGCCGTTCGGAAACGAGAAAACCGAGCAACTTGCCACCAGGAACTCCGAATGTACACTTTGACGGGTTGAGCTTGATATCGTAACTTCTGAGGTTCGCGAATGTCTCAGCAAGGTCAGTCAGTAGGTCGGAACCTTTCCGTGACTTGACCACGATGTCATCCATGTACGCCTCGACATTCCGACTGATTTGCTTTATCAAGCATTTCTGGATCATGCGCATGAAGGTGGCGCCGGCATCTTTGAGGCCGAAAGGCATGGTGACATAGCAAAAACACCCGAAAGGGGTGATGAAGGCTGTCTTTATTTCGTCGGGCCCATACAGACGGATCTGATGGTATCCGGAATATGCGTCCAGAAAGGACAAACGCTCACATCCCGCAGTCGAATCGACTATTTGATCGATGCGGGGGAGAGGAAAATGATCTTTCGGGCAGGCCCGATTGATGTGCTTGAAATCGATGCACATGCGAAGAGACTTGTCCTTCTTGGGGACCATGATGACGTTGGCGAGCCACTCGGAGTGGTATATCTCGCGGATGAACTCTGCTGCTAGGAGTCGAGCCACTTCTTCGCCAATCGCCTTTCGCTTCTCCGCAGCGGATCGACGGAGATGTTCCTTCACAGGTTTCACCTTCGGGTCGACTCGCAAATGGTGCTCAGCCAGCCCCCTGGGCACACCTGGCATGTCCGATGGTTTCCATGGAAAGATGTCCCAGTTCTCACGGAGGAACTAGATGAGCGCTTCTTCCTATTTGCTGTCGAGGGAGGCGGAGATGTGGGTCGGCGCTGCATTGGGGTCGGTGGGGTGGATGTGCACGGGTTTTGTGTCCCCGGTCGACTGAAAGGCTGACTCGGAAGCCGGCTTCTTTGCCCTTAGCAGGTCGCCTGGATCCACTTGCTTCTGGTACTCCTCCATCTCTACTGCAGCCATCTGCTCGTCGGCGATCTTCGAGCCTTTCTAGAAGCATTCTTCCGCTTTCTGCCGGTTCCCAGTGATGGTTATAACACCGTTGGGTCCCGGCATCTTCAGCTTGAGGTAGACGTAACATGGTCGAGCCATGAACCTGGCGTAGGCTGGCCTACCCAGGATGGCATGATAGGCGCTGTTAAAGTCCACCACTTCGAACGTCAGCTTCTCCTTTTGGTAGTTCTTGGACTCACCAAAGACGACGTCGAGTGAGATCTGACCAAGTGAGTCGGCCTTCTTCCCGGGGATTACCCCATGGAACCTCATGTTACTTTCCCTTAGCTTGGACATCGGAAAAATGCCCATATCCCGGAGGGTTGCTGCATACAGGATATTCAAGCCACTGCCTCCATCCATAAGAACCCTGGTCAGTCGAGTGCCTTCGACCACTGGGTCGACCACCAACGCCTGCCGCCCAGGGGTGGCGATGTGCGCTGGATGATCGGACTGGTCAAATGTGATGGGGCTCTTCGACCATTTCAGGAACGTGGGGGTCGCCGGAGCAACCATGTTCACTTCTCTGTTGATGATCTTCAGTCGACTCTTGCTCTCGACGTCTGCGAAAATCACCAAGGTGGAGTTGATGCGGGGGTATCCTCCGTCCCCTTCCTTGTCTTCGGACTCTTCCGATTGCTTCTCTTTCTCAGTAGACTGGTCCTTCTGGAAACTCTGGATCAGGAGTCGACACTGTCGAGTGGTGTGCTTGGGGTACACCAAGTTTCCCTCTTCGTCTTTCTTAGTGTGTATGGGACACGGCTGATCGAGCATATCATCTCCAGCCTGACCCTTTCCTTTCTTGGGGGCCCAGGAGCCTTTGGGCTTTCCTTTGCCCTTCCCTTGGTTGACCACCGCAGCCTCTCCCTGAGCAGCTGGGTCGGCCTTACGCTTGTTCTTCCGATTGTGATTCTGGTCGTCCCGCCCGACTGGTTTCTTGCCGCTACGGAGCCGATCGGCCTCTTCGCCATTGGCGTATCGACTGGCAATTTCCATCATTCGCGACAGGGACATATCACCTGTTCGCCCAAACTTCAGATTCAACTCTCGATTGCGCACACCTTCCTTGAAAGCGCACACCGCCTGGTGCTCGGAGACGTTTTCCACCGTGTGATGCAAAGTGGTCCACCGCTGAATGTAGTCCCTCAAAGTTTCACTCGGCTTCTGCGTGCAATGCTGAAGCTCAGCGAGCCCGGCAGGTCGCTTGCAGGTGCCTTCGAAGGTCCGAACGAACACCCGAGCGAGCTCTTCCCAACTGTATATGCTCCTAGGGGCTAACTTGTTGAGCCACGCCCGAGCGGAGCCTCCCAGCATCAAGGGGAGGTGCCTCATGGCCACGTCGTCGTTGCCTCCTCCGATCTGCACGGCCACTCGGTAGTCTTCCAGCCACGTGTCCGGCTTCGACTCACCGGTGAATTTGCTTACTCCGGCCGCCAGCCTGAAGTTCGGGGGGATCTCTGCAGTCCTGATTGCGCTACAGAAGCACTCGGGCCCGGAGGCCGGCGCTCGGCTGCCGGAGGGTTGGTCTCCGCCTCGCTCGTCTCTGGATGCCCGGTTACGGTCGACCCGACCCTGCACAAGGATGGACCTCGCGTCGAAGCCCGACCGCCGGGGATCCGGGGGAATCCTACGCTCGTCGTCTCGCAGGCGCCTGCCCACGTGCCGCGGAGGCGAGTGTGACCCACTCCCCAGAGGAGGGGTAGGCGCTCGACGGCGGTCGTTGCGTCCGTGTCGATGGTCAAGTGGGTCGTCGTTCCGACCCAGGTGCCGGTCATGCCGCAGACCACCTTCCTCACGCCTCAGGGGCGATCTTGGACTGTGGGCCGACCATACGGTGTCTGCAGCCACCGATCTGCTGTGAATCCTGTTGCGCGACTGAGAGACAGCCGCGTTTTGCTCTTCAGCCGTTCGGAGCAAAGCTCGGATCTGCTGAAGGCCTCTTCCAGCTTCCGACTGGGAGGGCTGAATCGACTCCGCGATACGGGCTACGGCTTCGAGGTTTTGGACTGGTGTGCGGAACACTTGAGTCTCACGCTGACGTGATTGCCGCGGCCGTCGACTGGACTCGGGGGCCAGTCGGCGGGCCTGTTCGTCGAGTGAACGTTGGATGTTTTCCAAGCGCGCGCGCTCGGCCAAGGTGGCCACGTGCGTGGCTTCGAGGGCCAAAGCTTCTAGGGAATCTCCCATGATGGGGGTGAAGAGCGCATCTCCATTGCGGTGACAGAGCTCAGCTCTTTGCTCGGAGGTGAGGGGCAGAGGGATGTAACCGTGGTTGTCGTGCGCCCGATCGCCACCGCTGCCGCCGTTCTCCCCGCGAGGAAAACCTGGCGGGCTACGGCGCGGATCGACCATTAGGATTTCCGCCGTGGGGTCGCTGCTTCCGCACTCGGAAACGGAGTCTTCGAGCTCGATCGACTGATCGGCCGGCCCGTAAAGGTAACCGTCGGGCTCGATGGCCGCGACTTGCGGGGTGTCCGTTTGACGAGCCACCGCATGTTTTACCCACCGCTGGAGCCGTGAACGACCGGATCGCTTACGGCGGTGCCCAGCGGGGATGGTGAACGATGAGTACCGGGTCGACGGCTGCAGAAGGAGGACGCTGCCGGCTCCGGCGCGAAAGTGAGTGGCTCCACGGGCGGGTAGAGCCTCAACGTCGAGCGGGGCTTCCTTAAGCCACGCGGAGTCGTCGGCGACGAAGACCAATGCGCCGAGCCGGATCTCGTGGCCCGACGCCAAAGCGCCGCCTGACACCATGATGAAAGTGGTCGGGGAATGGATTGCAACTTCACCAAATGTCGCTAAGACGCCTTGCCCCAAGGTGGGCGCCAACTGTCGTGGTTCTAAGTCTGACAGTGAGGGTAGGGGGTACGAATGGAGAGGCAAGGTTCTAGCTATGGCGAGGTTGTACACAGAGTGTTTAGCGAGTTCAGGCCCTTCTCGGAGGAAGTAAAAGCCCTACGTCTCGATGCCCGGGGGCTTGGTCGACTGATGTGTGTATGTATGTGTTACAGAGGTCCCAACCCTTGTTCTGGAGGAGGGGGTGACTTATATAGTATGCCAAGACCCCAGCCATGCTCCACGTTACCAAGGGCTTAAAGATACATTAAGACAGGCGTTACTGGTAACGCCTGCAATAAAGGGTAGTTAAGGGGTTTACTACAGTGAGTAAATATAAGACCGTTGCTATTCTGAGAAACGTTTAGTCTTCGGGGGTCAAGTACTTGATCCAGTCGAGTGGAGTTGAGTCGTCCTGGGTACATGAGTCAGTCGAGTGAAGTGTCACCTTGGACCGTCTCAGTCGACTGTCTCCACCGTCGTGGGTCTTGTCTTTTGATCTCCTAGGATAGTGACCTTGGAAGGGGCCTTTAGGTCAGGCCTATGATCCTACCCTAGGTGTGTAACGTCGTCAGCCTCCATGACCGCCGCCGGGGGCCGCGCCGCCCATACCTAGGATTCGTCCGCCGGTCGTGTTGACCGGCTGCCCTAGAGAGTATTTTCCCGAGCCCTTTGCTCCGGATTTTTTTCTCCCCCGCCGGTCATCTTGATCGGCGTTTTTATTTTTGGTTTTCCGATCTAAGAAGATCGGGTTGCGTCACCCACCGCCCCCGTCGACCTCCGCGCACCTCTACTTCAACCCTGGTGCGACCAGCCGGCCTCTCCTCCGACCCAGCGGCCATGCGCGTCGCGGCGGCACGTCAGATCCAGCCGTCGTTCATGCGTCGGCCAGCCTGTCGCTCTACGCCGGCCATTATCGCCATGTCCTCGAGTTCAGCGCGCCCCACCACCGATCGAGCAACGGGTTGCCGCTGCGTCGCCCCGCCGGGCTGCAGCGCCGCCGCCCTATGGCTCTCCCCGTGGCTGCACCGATCCACACCGCCGCTGCCTCACCCCTTCAGGCCGTAGCGTCGCGGCACGTGGTCCGCGTCACCGCCCTGAGGCCGTACCCGCCGCCGCCTCCTCTGGCTACCGCCGCCGCTCTTCTTCCCGGTCCACGGCGATTACCTCGACACCGGCCACCCCGACTCGACATCGACCACCGCGTCCCTCGCACGGCTACCTCAACAACGGCTACACCACCCTATGCTCTCGGCTACATCGACATCGGCACAAAAGCTGCCGCCTTGCTTGAGCAACCTCGTCGGTTTCCACTCCAGCCACGACTTCGCGATGCATCGACCGTTATGACTGTAGGGGGTTGTCCGTCGGTGTGCCTTCGGATTCTTCTCAAGTCTCACCGTCCGCGTCGCTTCCGTTGTGACTGCGGGAGGATGTTGAGTATATTGATTAGATTGGAAACATAGGTTAGACTAGGAAATATTCTGGCTTGCCTTGTACTCCAAGTAGATCATGTACTCCTACATATATGCCCACGAGGCTCAAGCAATACAATAACTATTCCACCAATCCCTCTCTCCCTTCTAACACTTTTGAACCAACATATCGATTTCAAAACTTGTTATATATTTGAACTCACGTCGCAAAGACCTTCAAAACAAGATCGATTTTTGATACATTTGAAATGAGTTTCAAAAGCATGAAACATATTTCAATCTCTTAAAATCTTTTGAAGAAATTGATTTCCATCAGTTTCACACTCCAGTTCAGATTCTTTTTTTCAATTCAAAAGCCACATTTCGCTTTGCACAAGCTTAATTCACAAAAATCACATCTATTTCCACTGCAAATTTGTGAAGTAACATATTTCACTCCAAATAATCAGTTTCACATGTTTACATTACATTTCACTCTTCCCTCACTTATTTCACAAAAATCACAAGTCATAATAACTTATTCACTCATTTCATATGAGATAATTCACACATTCCACATTTGCAAAATATATTTCAGTCATTTTATATGAAATATTTCACACATTTCACATTTCAAAACACATTTCACTCATCGCGAAAAAAGATTTCACTCATTGCAAAACATATGTCACTTATGTAGAACAGATTTCACACATACAAAACAAACCATTTCAACAATTTTTAAACGGATTTCACTCCTGTAAAAAAAGCTTTGTTTCACATGTGGAATGTGAGATGTCAAAATTTAAACATGTTTGAAATGTATCCATGTTTGATATTGTTCTAAAGAGCTGGGCGCCAGGAGTTCAAATATACATAAAAGTCTCAAAAACAAAATTATAGTTTAAAAGATATGCATGATTTAACTTTTCCGAAGTAGAATAAAAGAGTTGATTTACCGTACAGGAGGTGAGAGAGTGAATCTTAAAACGAGTGTGCGGTGCTACTAGATGTTGGAATTATGTGTCCTACAATTATATTCAAATTGCTTGGAATTGTTAATATTTGGAATACCTTATTATGGAATTGTACATGTAGTTATACATGGAATTGATTTACATGTTTAGCATTGAATTATTATTTGCTGGAATGTACTTAAGTAATATATGCTTAAGGAAGCTGGTCGATTATCAGTGAAATACAATATACTATTTATATTGGAAAGACTACCCGGGTACACTTATGATTGGAAGGAGCTAGATCATATAATTAGATTACAGTCCTAATGTTGATCTACATAATTAGATTAATTTACTCTATATTTTATAGAGCGTTGCTCATAAGCGTGTGCTCCGGGGACATAACGGGTAGAATTCGTTAACAAACAAATATGATCGTGGTTGATAATTTGATCTGGATTCTAACCCGAAAACTACTGGAGAAACTAGGAATCTTATATCTCTATAAGATATGGACTCTTTGGAAAGACATTATAAGAAGATCCCTACCCCTTAGCCTCAGATATGCGAATTATGAGTGGCACCACGGATAAGCACAAGCGCAAAGGAATAGGGTAGACCACAAAGCCTAAATTTCGAATCCTAGATGTACCGATACATCCAGACAGTGACGGCCGCTGCGTGGGGCGTGAGATGTATTTCCTTTGGATACTGTAGCACTACTGTAGCTACAGTGCTACAGTCCCCCAAAGGCTGCCTGGGGCGTTGAGTTTTCGTGCCGCCGCTACTGCATCCAGTTAATGCTCAAACTGACTTTCTGCCCCAGGCAAAGCCAACTTGCCCTTGATCGTCATCGATATAATATATTGGGGTTACGACTGACGACTGTTCCCCTAGTTTTTGCTATAAATTGGACGCTCTCCTCCTGCTTGTGAGATAAGCAGTTCTGAAGAACGTTCTTCCAGCTCCAGCTCAGGTGATTCGATCTTCCTCCACATGCTTGCTTGCATAATTGCATTGCATTTTCTTTTATTTTTGTGACGGAAGATCAAATAGCATAGTTGCATGCATGCATGCAACCGGAGTTTCATCGATCTAACTTCTGCATGAAGGGTAAATACGTACACGGGGAAGAGAGGCATGTCTGCGAAGGCCGGCAAGCCCCTGGTCCAGACCGACGCTGGGGCGTACATCGCTTGGTCCGGTGCCGACCAGCCGGAGCTCGCAGTGGAGGGGCTCGGGTGCGGCCTTCTCGTGCTCAGGCCCCTCGGCTTCGCGCTGCCGCACTACGCCGACTCCAACAAGTTCGGCTACGTCCTCAGTGGCTCCGGGGTGGCTGGGGTCCTTCCGGTCGAGGCCAAGGAGAAGGTCGTCCGCCTGAAGGCCGGCGACGTCATCGCCGTGCGCACGGGGGACGTCTCGTGGTGGTACAACGACAACGACGGCCACGCTGATGACTTGTCCATCTTGTTCATAGGCGACACGGCGCGCGCCGTCAGCCCGGGGGACATCTCATACTTCTTCCTCGCCGGCGGCAACAGCGTCCTGAGCGGGCTCGACGCTGGCCTCCTCACCAAGGCCTGGCCTGGTGTGACGGAGGAGCAGGCGGCCACCGCGTTCCGGAGCCAGCCGGCCGTCCTCCTCACCAGGCTGAGCACGAAGCTGCCCGGCGTATGCCCGCGCGAGCACGACAGGAAAGGGCTCGTCGTGAACACCGGCCACGTCGCTGCAGGGACACTGAAAGTGCTCACCGCGTCGGATCTGGCCGCGCTGGGCGGCCTCGGATTTAGCGCGGTGCTCGGGCGGCTTGAGCCCGGCGCCGCGAGGGCGCCGTGGGTACTCCGCGAGGGCGCGGCGCAGGCGGTGTACGTGGCACGCGGGAGCGCGCGCGTCCAGGTGTCGGCTGCCGCGGGCGGCGAGAAACTGCTGCTCGACGAGGAGGTCGTCGCGGCGAGCTTGTTCGTCGTGCCGCGGTTCGCCGTCGCGCTCGTCGCCGCCGGCGCCGATGGAGCGGACTGGGTGTCGCTCATCAAGAGCGCCAGGTACGTGGCCGTGACCTTGACATATGCGAATAGCAAATCTTGTGCTGATGACTTGTGTTGTGTCCGATAACCGATATCCTTGCGCTCGTGGCAGGCCGGCGGTGGAGCACCTGACCGGGGAGGGCTCGGTGCTCGGCGGTGTCACAGCACAGGTGGTGCAGGCGTCGCTGAACGTCGCGCCGGAGCTGGTGAAGCTGCTCTGAGGCCTCCGTGCCGCGCCACCGAACTGAGCGTGGTGAACGAGTCTTGGTGCACGTGTGCGTTTACTTTCTGTCCTGTGTGTGAAATACGCTTTCTCCAGCAAGAAGATCGTCCTGCAGTCCGTATCCTGGGGTGACGTGTGTATCACTCGGTCTGTGATTATACACTGCACCTGTCCTTTTTTTTCCTTCCGAATAAAAGTGTTAAATACCACGGCCTCTGCATTGATGGATGCATGTAACTTTCATTCCGTACGTGCTTAATTACGTGAACAAGTTCATCTTTTTTGAAGAAAAATATACTTCCTCCATTCGAAAATATTTGTCATCAAAATGAGTAAAAGAGATGTATCTAGATGTATTTTAGTTCTAGATACACCCCTTTTTGTTCATTTTGATGACAAGTATTTTCGGACGGAGAAAGTATATTATACGGAGCTCGCCGGAGCTCCTCTGCTCCGCCCATCCCCTGCTCATCCCCTTCGCCATGGCCGCCCAAGCCCAGCACCAGCAGGACCATCTCGGCCGGATTCGCCGTCGCCGCCCTTACATGCTCCCCCACCGAACCCCGCGCTGGCTCCCCGCCGGCCATACACCGCGCCGCCGCTCGCTTCCCTCACAGCCTCGGACCGCCGCCGCTAAGCCCCGTGTTACCCTGCCGCCTCCGCTGCACCTCCTCGCAGTCGCCGCCGAGCGACGATGACCTCGCCTCGTCGCATTCAACGTCGGCCGTCACCTCTGCCCCTTTGGATGCGCCCCTGCTTGCTGCTTCGACTCCCTGTCTGAGCTCCGTTTTCGTCGTGGACCACGCCATGATTCTGTCCAACGCCGCAAGTCCGACGCCAAGACCACCTCAAGTTCGACTACATGTAACACCGAGTATGACTAGACACGGCGATACGTCAAGTTCCACTACCATCGACCCGTGTACGACTACGTGGATTCATCGAGTACCCTTCGGATACGCCAAGGTCGACTATACCCAGCGATGCGACAAGTACCTGTACCGACGACCCCAAACATCTATGAAAATGTGTACCACTACCGTCGACCCTCGAAGACCACGTGAACGACTACTTCACACGACGCCCCGTGAACCACTACTTCCACTACGACCCGCGAGTACCACTACTTCCTACGACGAACTCGATCCCCCAAAACGCACGCTTCAAAGGTATAACCGCCGAGACGACCTTCCGAGAAGGAATGCATGTTGTATGAGATTCTCATGTTCGAGTCGTTTCGGAATTGTTTCATGCACATACCTTGTTTGCCTCGCTGTCGACACGTGGAACCCGGTAATCTGGAGCACCCCACCATCTTGCTTGACTCGGTCACGCCACCCTTCTTTTGAATCAGCATCTCAATGAGTTGTCGGAACAGGAACGTTGCCGTGGCATCATTTCCGTTTTTGCCGCTATGACACCCCATTCTTTCTGTCGTGGCGACCAAATGCCCCATATCACCTTCATGTCAACTTTTCACAAAATTGCATATAACTTGAATATGTCATCCGCATCGTGTTAACAACATTTAAATGCTTTAATTTGTTGTTTGCATTAAAAATTACTAAATGACATGTGAGAATTTTCCGAAATTGTTTGTTGTTTCCGGCCCCTTCTAAATTGCTTAGATAGTATAGTTTATTTGTGTTGCACCTCTTGCCATGATAACCAACATTTAAACTTGTTGTGTACATAAACGAGATCAAACTAAATATGTGAATGTGGTGTTTCGTCAATGCAACCCGTTGCATATTGAGCTCCATTTAATTTGTAGTATTGTTTGTTTCACTTTGTCATGCCATGCCATGTATATTTAAACCGGACATGCATCATCCTTGATAGTGCATCATGCCATGTTTATACTCCTGCGTTTACCATGTTGTTTGCTTCCTTCGATTGTGCTTATTGTCGATAGTTCCGGTTACGTTGCGGATTGTGAGGATTCGTTCAACGATGCACGTTCGTCTACTTCATGGACTCGATCTCCTTCCTCGAGGGATCTCAAGCAAGATGACCGCTACCTTGGATACCACTACTATATTTGCTTTGCTAGTTGTCTCGAGGCTATCGCTAAGTCGCTCTTCCTACCACTTGTTTATCAAGCCTCCCAATATGCCATGAAACAACCTCTAACCTTTCACCATCCCAGCAAATAGTTGCAGGTGCAGTTGCAGTTTGTTCCATGTTGGGACATGGATATCTTGGAGTATCACAATATCTCTTATTTAATTAATGCACATATATACTTGGTAAAGGGAGGAAGGCTAGGCCTTTTGCCTGGTGTTTTGTTCCATTCTTGTCGCCCTAGTTTCCATTCTTGCAGCCCTAGTTTACGCTAAACCGGTGTTATGTTCCTTGATTTTGCGTTCCTAACACGGTCGGGGTTTATGCCCCCCTTGACAGTTTGATTTGAATAAAACTCCTCCAGCAAGGCCCAACATTGGTTCTCCCATTTGCCCACATAATAATACTGTTAATTAATTAATTTTCATAGGGGATTGCATCCCCTGGTATCCTTAATTCCACATATGACATGGGGGCTAGTGTTGATGGTGCTGGTCCAAAACAGAGACACTTGCAGCGCCACCTAGTTAACTGTGGCCTTCGGTTGCCGTTAGGGCTAGACCAAAGGCTCGTAGCTCACGAGCTTAGTGAGCGCTCGATAGCTCGGCTCATTAAGCTCGTAGCTCGCTTCTTAATGAATAAAGTCAATCATTGATTTCAGCTCGTTAAGCTTAATGAATGAGCTAACATGTTTCACGAGTAGCTCATTAAGCTCGTTAGTAACAACATGATGACCCACAAGTGTAGGGGATCTATCATAGTCCTTTCGATAAGTAAGAGTGTCGAACCCAACGAGGAGCAGAAGGAAATGATAGACAATTTTCAGTAAGGTATTTTCTGCAAGCACTGAAATTATAGGTAACAGATAGTTTTGTGATAGGATAATTGGTAGCAAGTAACAAAAGGTAAAAGTAAATAAGGTGCAGCAAGGTGGCCCAATCCTTTTTGTAGCAAAGGAAAAGCCTGGACAAACTCTTATGCAAGGTAAAGCACTCCCGAGGACATATGGGAATTATCGTCAAGCTAGTTTTCATCACGATCGTCTGATTCGCGTTCGGTACTTTGATAATTTGGTATGTGGGTGGACCAGTGCTTGGGTGCTGCCCTTACTTGGATAAGCCTCCCACTTATGATTAACCTCTAATGCAAGCATCCGCAACTACAAAAGAAGTATTAAGGTAAACCTAACCATAGCCTGAAACATATGGATCCAAATCAGCCCCTTAGGAAGCAACGCATAAACTAGGGTTTAAGCTTCTGTCACTCTAGCAACCCATCATCTACTTATTACTTCCCCATGCCTTCCTCTAGGCCCAAATAATGGTGAAGTGTCATGTAGTCAACGTTCACATGACACCACTAGAGGAGAGACAACATACATCTCATCAAAATATCGAACGAAGACCAAATTCACATGACTACTGATAGCAAGACTTCTCCCATGTCCCCAGGAACAAAAGTAACTACTCACAAGACATAATATGGTTCATGATCAGAGGGGTGTTAATATGCATAACGGATCTGAACATATGATCTTCCACCAAATAAACCAACTAGCATCAACTACAAGGAGTAATCAACACTACTAGCAACCCACAGGTACCAATCTGAGGTTTGGATACAAAGATTGGATACAAGAGATGAACTAGGGTTTGAGAGGAGATGGTGCTGGTGAAGATGTTGATGAAGATAGCCCTCCCTAAGATGGGAGAGTTGTTGGTGATGACGGCGGTGACGATTTCCCCCTCCCGGAGGGAAGTATCCCCGGCAGAACAGCTCTGTCGGAGCCCTAGATTGGTTTCCGCCTCGGTTCCGCCTCGAGACGGCGGTGTCTGGTCTCGAAAGCCTCCTCTTGATTTTTTCCAGGTCAAAACACTTCATATAGGAGAAGATGGGCACCTGGGGCCCACCGGCTGGCCCTCGAGGCATGAGGGCGCGCCCTGGGAAGGGGGGCGCGCCCCCCACCCTCGAGGCCAGCCAGTGGCCCCTCTCGTGGGTTTCTTTCGCCATATATTTTTTATATTTTCCGAAACAATGTTCTGTGGAGTCTCAGGGCTTTTGGAGTTGTGCAGAATAGGTTTCCAGAGTTTGCTCCCTTTCCAGCCCAGAATTCCAGCTGCCGGCATTCCCCCTTCTTCATGTAAACCTTGCAAAATAATAGGGAAAAGGCATAAGTATTGTGACAAAACATGTATGAATAGCCCATAATGCAATAAATATCAACTTATAAGCATGATGCAAAATGGACGTATCAACTCCCCCAAGCTTAGACCTCGCTTGTCCTCAAGCGAAAGCCGATATCGAAAAATATGTCCACATGTTTAGAGATAGAGGTGTCGATAAAAACAACATTCGTACACGAGGGCATCATGATCATTCTCATAACAACAACTTTTATAAATATAGTCATATGATCATTTTGCTAAAGTAACAATCCATCCACAATATCAAGTGTGCATCACAAACTGCATTGGAAACTAACAAACTTTGATCTCGGTCATTGAAGCAATTACAATTTATCGTAACATCGGAAAGAGTCAATATAAGAGCTTTTCAGCAAGCCTACATAGTCAACTATCATATAATCTTTCACAATTGCTCACACTCACGCAATACTTATGTTTGTGGAGTTTTAATCGGACAGAGAGAAAGATAGGGGCTTATGGTGTTGCCACCCAACCTTTTACCTCAAGGGTAATGTCAACAATAATATATCATGAAAACTTACATCCAAGTGGGTATATATTTATCAGGATCCTTCCAAGACAATGTGCTTGCCAAAGGATAAAATGAAAAAGGAAAGGTGGATTTCACCTTGACACTTATAAGACAAGAATAAAATATAGGCCCTTCGCAGAGGGAAGCAGAGGTTGTCATGTGTTTTTATGGTTGGATGCACAAAGTCTTAGCATAGAAGAATTTCGCTTTATATTGCCACTTGTGATAAGGACCTTTACTATGCAGTCCGTCGCTTTTATTACTTCCATATAACAAGCTCGTATAAAGCTAATTTCTCCCACACTAATAAATCATACATATTTTAGCGGAATTACAACATGACAACTTACTTGGAAGGATCTTTCTCAATCCATAGGTAGGTATGGTGGACTCTCATGGCAAGACTGGGTTGAAGGATATAAGGAAGCACAAGTAGTATCTCTACTTAGTGCAAGGAATTTTGGCTAGCACGAGGGAGAAAGGGAAGCTCAACATGTTGGAAGATCCGTGACAATATACTTTATTTCGGATATAAGAAGACATAACCCATTATGTTGTCTTCCTTGTCCACCATTAACTCTTTAGCATGCCATACTTTAATGAGTGCTCACAATCATAAAAGATGTCTAAGATAGTATATTTGTATGTGAAGCCTCTCTTCTCTTATTACTTCCTATTAATTGCAACGATGACCAAAACTATGTTTGTCACCTCCCAACAACTTCTATTTATCATACTCTTGTATGTGAGATCATTACTTCCCATAAGATCGATATGATCTCTTCGATACTCTTTTGTTTTCTTTCTTTTTATCATGACCCAAGTGAGTAAATCAAGCCCTTGACTCAACACTAATCTTTATTATATAGCTCACGGACTCAATTACAAAGGATAAAGCTCACAAGCAAAAGCTCACAACTAGATCATGCTGACTTTATTCTAATAGATCAAGACACTACCGAAAGGATCGAACTAAGTAAAACGGTAAAGATAGGAGTGATGGTGATACGATACCGGGGTCACTCCCCCAAGCTTGGCAGTTGCCAAGGGGAGTGCCCATACCCATATGATTATGTCTCCTTCTTCGGGGGTGGTGATGATGGCTTCTTCCTCAGCTTACGCTTAAGGACATAATTTTGCTCCTTTAGATCATTGATCTCTTGCTCAAGACTTAATATCCTCTTGCATATCGCCTGCTTGTTTTCCTGCAAGAGGTTAAAAGGAATAAATTCGATCTTAGGTTTCTTTACTCTGTCTAGGAGGCTTGACTTTTTGAACTCCACGTGCATGTCTCCAGGTTGAGGTACTGGGACTTCGTCTTCATCTGAGCTAGTCCAATCCTTCCTCTTTGCATCATGGTCTTCTTCTTCCTTCTTGGTCCAACCATAATGCTCCAAGTCACCATAGACCTTAGGGTCAGCAAGGGAATCAGCCACATAGCTTTCTCCCTCCGAATCCTGGGACGACATGTTGCCTTTATCTGCGACAGAGACAGCTCGAAACAAAAACAGAGGACTTTTGCGTGATACAGAGGTCAAAACCTTCGGGAGTGTATATAATGAATTTTTCCCGAACAAAAGGAGTAACCCACAAGAAAACGGAGTCCAGGGGACATACGGGGTGCCCTCGAGGCAGGGGGCGCCCCCTGGGAAGGGGGGCACGCCCCCTACCCTCGAGGAGGCCCCGTGTCTCCTCCGGACTATGGTTTATTTTTCTATTTTTCTAAATATACCAAAATGGAGAAAAATTGCCTTTAGAGCTATTTTGGAGTCGGTTTACTTACCGTATCATGTACCTCTTCCTTTTCGGAGGCTGAATCGTTCTGGAAAGTGTCCCTTATGTATTCCTCCGGGGTTATGGTTTCAATAATATTAGTTTCAACATTTATAGGATTACCTGAGATATAATGTTTGATCCTTTGACCATTCACCACCTTCGGATTTGTGCCTTCAAAGTTGTTGATTTTTATGGCACCGTAACGATAGACCTCCTCGATCACGTAAGGTCCCTCCCACTTGGAGAGAAGTTTTCCTGCAACAAATCTTAAACGAGAGTTGAATAGCAAAACATAATCACCTACGTTAAACTCACGCTTTTGTATCCTTTTGTCATGCAATCTTTTAACTTTTTCTTTAAATAACTTGGCATTCTCGTAGGCCTGGGTTCTCCATTCATCGAGACAGCTAATATCAAATAGCCTCTTTTCACCGGCAAGTTTGAAATCATAATTGAGCTATTTGATAGCTCAATATGCCTTAAGTTCTAGCTCAAGAGGTAAGTGACAAGCTTTTCCATATACCATCTTATATGGAGACATACCCATAGGATTTTTGTATGCAGTTCTATAGGCCCATAATGCATCATGTAGTTTCTTGGACCATTTCTTTCTAGACCTATTAACTGTCTTTTGTAGGATTAATTTCAACTCCCTATTACTTAATTCAACTTGACCACTAGTATGTGGGTGATAAGATGATGCAATTCTATGGTTGACATCATACTTAGCAAGCATCTTACGGAAAGCACCATGAATAAAGGGTGAACCACCATCAGTCATTAGATATCTAGGGACTCCAAACCTCGGAAATATAACTTCTTTAAGCATCTTAATAGAAGATTTATGATCAGCACTACTAGTTGGAATAGCTTCTACCCACTTAGTAACATAATCAACAGCAACTAAAATATGTGTGTACCCATTAGAGGAAGGAAAAGGTCCCATATAATCAAAGCCCCAAACATCAAATGGTTCAATAACAAGTGAATAATTCATAGGCATTTCTTGACGTCTAATAATATTACCAATTCTTTGACATTCATCACATGATATGACAAACTTACGTGCATCCTTGAAGAGAGTAGGCCAATAAAAACCGGATTGCAATACCTTGTGTGCAGTTATGTCTCCCGCATGGTGTCCTCCATAGGCTTCGGAGTGGCACTTGCGTAGGATCTGTTCCTGTTCATGCTCAGGTACACAACGTCTAATAATACCATCTACTCCTTCTTTATAAAGATGTGGATCATCCCAAAAGTAATGTCTCAAATCATAGAAGAACTTTTTCTTTTGCTGGTATGTGAAGCTAGGGGGTATAAACTTAGCAACAATGTAATTAGCATAATCAGCATACCATGGAGCAGTACGAGAAGTATTTATGGCAGCTAGTTGTTCATCAGGAAAGCTGTCATCAATAGGTTGTGGGTCATCAAGTATATTCACTAACCTAGACAAGTTATCTGCTACGGGGTTCTCAGCTTCCTTTCTATCAATAATATGCAAGTCAAATTCTTGCAGCAAGAGAACCCATCTAATAAGTCTAGGTTTAGCATTTTTATTTTCTATAAGGTATTTGATAGCAGTATGATCAGTGTGAATAGTTACTTTAGAATCAACGATGTATGGTCTAAACTTATCACAAGCAAACACAACTGCTAAAAATTCTTTTTCAGTGGTAGCATAATTCCTTTGGGCACTATCGAGAGTTTTGCTAGCATACTGGATAACATTCAATTTCTTATCAACTCTTTGCCCTAGAACAGCTCCTGCAGCATAATCACTAGCATCGCACATAATCTCAAAGGGTAAATTCCAGTCAGGAGGCTGGACAATAGGTGCAGAGATCAATGCTTTCTTAAGTATTTCAAATGCTTCTAGACAATCATCATCAAAGACAAAAGGAATATCTTTCTGTAAAAGATTAGTCAGAGGCCTGGAGATTTTGGAGAAGTCCTTAATGAACCTCCTATAAGACCCGACATGACAAGGAAACTTCGTATACCTTTGATGTCCTTAGGGCATGGCATCTTTTCAATAGCATCAACTTTAGCTTTGTCAACTTCAATACCTCTTTCATAAATTTTATGTCCCAAGACAATGCCTTCATTAACCATAAAGTGGCACTTCTCCCAATTCAAGACAAGATTAGTGTCTTTGCATCTCTGCAAAACTCGATCAAGGTTGCTTAAGCAATCATCAAAAGAAGTTCCATAAACGGAGAAATCATCCATGAACACTTCAACAATCTTTTCACAAAAATAAGAGAATATAGCCATCATGCATATTTGAAAGGTAGCAGGTGCATTACATAAACCAAAAGGCATACGTCTATAAGCAAAGGTACCGAAAGGACAAGTAAAGGAGGTCTTTTCTTGATCCCCCTTTGACACAGGTATTTGAGAGAAACCAGAATAACCATCTAGAAAGCAGAAATGAGTATGTTTGGATAACCTTTCTAGCATTTGATCAATAAATGGAAAGGAGTAATGATCTTTCTTAGTAGCTTTATTTAACTTACAGAAATCAATTACCATCCTATAACCCGTAACTATTCTTTGCGGGATCAATTCATCTTTATCATTAGGGACGACAGTCATACCTCCTTTCTTGGGAACACAATGGACTTGACTTACCCACTAGCTATCAGCAATGGGATAGATAATACCCGCCTCTAGGAGTTTTATAATTTCCTTCCTTACCACTTCTTTCATCTTAGGATTTAACCGTCACTGATGATCAATAACTGGTTTAGCATTTTCTTCCAATTTTATCTTGTGTTGACATATAGTGGGACTAATGCCCTTAAGATCATCCAGAGTATATCCAATAGCAGCTCGGTGCTTCTTTAGAGTTTTCAATAATCTTTCTTCTTCATGCTCTGAAAGGTTAGCACTAACAATAACAGGATATATCTTCTTTTCATCAAGATAAAGATACTTAAGATTGTCAGGCAGAGGTTTAAGTTCAAACACGAGATCACCCTTGGATGGAGGGGGATCCCCTAGGATTTCAACATGCAAGTTGTTTTTCAATACGGGTCCCTGTGTAAGGAATATTTCATCTATCTCCCTTCTTTCATTCATATGTATATCATTTTCATGGTCCAACAAGTATTGTTCTAAAGGATCATTAGGTGGCATGGTAATAGAAGCAAGACCAATAAGTTCATCTTTACTGGGTGGTGCCTTTTCAAGGGGTTGTCTACGGAATTTAGAAAAGTTAAAATCATGAGACATATCCCCTAATCCAACAGTGACAATGTCCTTCACACAGTCTATATTGGCATTAACAGTATTCAAGAAGGGTCTACCAAATATAATGGGACAGAAAGCATCTTGTGGGGAACTAAGAACAAGAAAATCAGTAGGGTATTTAATCTTCCCACACAAGACTTCAATATCTCTAACAATCCCAACTGGTGAAATAGTTTCTCTATTAGCAAGCTTAATAGTAACATCAATCCCTTATAACTTAACAGGTGCAATATCATGCATAATTTCGTTATACAAATCAAAAGGGATAATGCTCGCACTGGCACCTACGTCGCATAAACCATGATAGCAATGATCTCCTATCTTAAGAGAGATAACATGCAAGCCTACGATAGGTTTATGTTTATTCCTAGCATTGGGTTTGGCTATCCTAGCAGAATCTTCTTGGAGGTAAATAACATGTCCATCTAAATCCTCTACCAAGAGATCTTTAACCATAGCAAGACTAGGTTCAACCTTAATTTGCTCAGAGAGTGTAGGTGTTCTAGTATTACTCTTACGAACTACAGTTGAAGCTTGATCATGATCCTTTATCCTAACGGGGAAAGGTGGTTTCTCAATATAAGCGGTAGGAATAATAGGATCAACATTATAAGTGATAGTCTTTTCTTCAACTTTAATAGGTTCAACTACTTTTACTTCAATAGGGGGATGGTAATAAAACCCTTCTCCTTGGGGAGATCAACATGAGTAGCAAAAGATTCACAGAAAGAGGCTACTATCTCAAAGTCAAGTCCATATTTAGTGCTAAACTCATGGAAAACATCGGTATCCATAAAAGCTTTAACACAATCAAACTTAGGGGTCATACCCGACTCCTTACCTTCATCGAGGTCCCAATCTTTGGAGTTGCGTTTAATTCTTTCCAATAAATCCCATTTGAAGTCAATAGTCTTCATCATAAAAGAGCCAGAACAAGAATTATCGAGCATGGTGCGATTATTGAGAGAAAGCCGAGCATAATTTTTTTGGATGATCATCTTTCTTGAGAGCTCATGGTTGGGGCATGAATATAACATTGACTTAAGCCTCCCCCAAGCTTGAGCGATGCTTTCTCCTTCGCGAGGCCAAAAATTATAAATATAATTACGATCACGATGAACCTGGTGCATAGGGTAGAACTCCTGATGAAATTCCAACTTCAAACGATTATAGTTCCATGATCCCATATCATCGCATAGCCTAAGCCATGCCAATGCATCTCCCTTCAAAGATAAAGGGAAGACCTTCTTCTTGATAACATCCTTGGGCATACCTGCAAGCTTAAACAATCCTCAAACTTCATCCACATAGATTAGATGTAAATCGGCGTGAAGTGTTCCGTCTCCTGTATAGGGATTTTGAAGCAGTTTCTCTATCATACCCGAAGGAATCTCAAAGCAAACATTTTCAATAGGTGCAGTAGGTTGAGGAGTAACTCTTTGCTCTTCTGCTCGGGGTGAAGATACCCCGAACAAGCCCCTCAAAGGATTTTGAGCCATAGTAAAAAGTGATAATAAATTCCAGCACACTATATAAAATTTTCCTTACCAAATTCCACTTACCAAAGGCGCTTCACTCCCCGGCAATGGTGCCAGAAAAGAGTCTTGATTACCCACAAGTGTAGGGGATCTATCATAGTACTTTCGATAAGTAAGAGTGTCGAACCCAACGAGGAGCAGAAGGAAATGATAGGCAGTTTTCAGTAAGGTATTTTCTGCAAGCACTGAAATTATAGGTAACAAAAAGTTTTGTGATAGGATAATTGGTAGCAAGTAACGAAAGGTAAAAGTAAATAAGGTGCAGCAAGGTGGCCCAATCCTTTTTGTAGCAAATGAAAAGCCTGGACAAACTCTTATGCAAGGTAAAGCGCTCCCGAGAACAGATGGGAATTATCGTGAAGCTAGTTTTCATCACGATCGTCTGATTCGCATTCGGTACTTTGATAATTTGGTATGTGGGTGGACTGGTGCTTGGGTGCTGCCCTTACTTGGACAAGCCTCCCACTTATGATTAACCTCTAATGCAAGCATCCGCAACTACAAAAGAAGTATTAAGGTAAACCTAACCATAGCCTGAAACATATGGATCCAAATCAACCCCTTACGAAAGCAACACATAAACTAGGGTTTAAGCTTCTGTCACTCTAGCAATCAATCATCTACTTATTACTTCCCAATGCCATCGTCTAGGCCCAAATAATGGTGAAGTGTCATGTAGTCGACATTTACATGACACCACTAGAGGAGAGACAACATACATCTCATCAAAATATCGAACGAAGACCAAATTCACATGACTACTGATAGCAAGACTTCTCCCATGTCCTCAGGAACAAAAGTAACTACTCACAAGACATAATATGGTTCATGATCAGAGGGGTATTAATATGCATAATGGAGCTGAACATATGATCTTCCACCAAATAAACCAACTAGCATCAACTACAAGGAGTAATCAACACTACTAGCAACGCACATGTACCAATCTGAGGTTTGGATACAAAGATTGGATACAAGAGATGAAATAGGGTTTGAGAGGAGATGGTGCTGGTGAAGATGTTGATGAAGATAGCCCTCCCCAAGATGGGAGAGTTGTTGGTGATGACGGCGGTGACGATTTCCCCCTCCTGGAGGGAAGTATCCCCGGCAGAACAGCTCTGCGGTAGCCCTAGATTGGTTTCCGCTTCGATACGGGGGCGTCTGGTCCCGAAAGCCTCCTCTTGATTTTTTTTCCATGTCAAAACGCTTCATATAGGAGAAGATGGGCACCTGGGGCCCACCGGCTGGCCCTCGAGGCAGGAGGGAGCGCCTTGGGAAGGGGGCGCGCCCCCCATCCTCGAGGCCAGCCAGTGGCTCCTCTCGTGGGTTTCTTTCGCCAGATAATTTTTATATTTTTCGAAACAATGTTCTGTGGAGTCTCATGGCTTTTGGAGTTGTGCAGAATAGGTTTCCAGAGTTTGCTCCCTTTCCAGCCTAGAATTCCAGCTGCCGGCATCCCCCCTTCTTCATGTAAACCTTGCAAAATAAGAGGGAAACGGCATAAGTATTGTGACAAAACATGTATGAACAGCCCATAATGCAATAAATATCAACTTATAAGCATGATGAAAAATGGACGTATCACAACACAATACATATTTCATCTTACATGACAAAACAATTATAGCACCTCAGCCCATGTATTCAGTCTAATCGACATAGGAGGCAACAAAATAGTGCATTTCTCTTTGTAATCACCATATTTCATCTTAAAAACCACAATTACACACTCATCTTGTAGACCGTAGCGCATTATAATATGTTAACTAGCGCTCACGAGCGCTCACGAGCTTAACGGGCTTCAAATGAACCGAGCCGAGCAGGGTTTTTTACTCGTTAATCTTAACGAGCTTAACGAGCCGATTATTAACGAGCACGAGCTTAACGAGCCGAGCAGCTTGTTAGTCCACCCATAGTTGCCGTACGTAGTGTTCATCCGGTCGTGGCCTGAGATGAGATACGTGGGGCTACTGTCAGGGTGTCGGCACGCCGGGAGGTCTTGCTGGACTTGTTTTACCATTGTCGAAATGTCTTGTGAACCAGGATTCCGAGCTTGATCGGGTTGTTCCGGGATGGAGAATTTTCCTCCGCTGATCGTGAGAGTTTTTGATGGACTAAGTTGTGACACCCCTGGAGGGTTTGATCTTTCGAAAGTCGTGCCCACGATTATGTGGCAGATTGGAAATTTATAATATCCGGTTGTAGAGAACTTGACACCCGATCCGAAATAAAATACACCAATCGTGTGCGTAACTGTGATCGTCTCTCTTCGAGTAAGTTCCGGAAGAGAACACGATGGGTTATGTTTGACTCGTAGGTAGTTTAGTATCACTTATTGATCCTTACTAGTTTGTAGCCGCTATGCGTAACTTCTCATCTTTCTCTTGAACTCATAAGTTACCACCATACAAATGCTTAGTCGCTTGCTGCAACCTCACCACTTCTCCTTTCCCTACCCATTAAGCTTTGCTAGTCTTGATACCCATGGTAATGGGATTGCTAAGTCCTCATGGCTCACAGATTACTACAACAACAGTTGCAGGTACAGGTAATGTGATGTTCGGATGTGAGAGCGAAGCATGTTTGCTTTGAGAGTTCTTCTACTTCTTCTTCTTCGATCAAGGGATAGGTTTCAGGTCGGGAGCCTGGGATTAGTAGGGTGCATATTGTTTTTCTTTTTCGTTTGATTTCATCCATAGTTAGATCCTATTCTTCTGTATGATGCTTTCCATGTATTGATGTATTGTTGTGTTAATGTTGTGACTTGTGGCGAGTGTAAGCCTTTATCTCGTATTCTCATCTATTCAGTACATGGTATGTTGTAATGATATCCACCTTGCGAAGCGCTCGAAATGCGGTTGTGCCCCAATCATGAATTCATCACGTGACCAGGATAGAATCGCATCTTGGGCGCTGCAAGTTTATGTCAGGTGCCTGTAAAAACAATTAGCATCAGTCACTTTCTTTCTGCACCACCCGATTTGCATCCAACGACAGAAAGTAGATGAAGCAGTGTTCTTCATCTTCCTCTATTCCTTCTTCCTTCTCAGGAAGGCGCCGGCGAACCCAGGCCTTCCCTGTCTACCTCCACTGTTGGGGAACGTTGCATGGAAAACAAAAATTTTTCTCTAAGTTCACCAAGATCAATCTAGGAGATGCAACTACGAGGGGAGAGTAGGATCCACATACCCTTGTAGATTGCTAAGCGGAAGCGTTAAGAACGCGGTTGATGGAGTCGTACTCACCGCGATTCAGATCGCCGAAGATCCTAGCACCGAAGCAACGGTGCCTCCGCGTTCTTCACACGTACGGCTCGGGGACGTCTCCTCCTTCTTGATCCAGCAAGGAGTGGAGGAGAGGTTGATGGAGAGACCGGAAGCACGACGGCGTGGTGGTGATGGTGGAGGAGGATTCCAGCAGGGCTTCGCCTAAGCACCGCGGGAGATGAAGATGTTATGGGAGAGGGAGGGCAGCACCGAGGCACAAACGTGTGTTGGTTGCCCTCCCTCTACCTCTCTATATATAGGGGGAAGGAGGAGAGGGGGGCACCCTAGGGTTTCCCCTAGGGGGGCCGGCGGCCAGGGCAGAGGGGGGGCGGCGGCCAAGGGCTGCGCCAGGCCCTAGGGTTTCCCCCCCTAGGTGCCTTGCCCCCCACTCCAAGGGGTACGACTGCCCTAGGGGGCCCAGCCCCCTTAGCCACATGAGGAGAGGGCCCAGGGGGGGGGGGGGCGCACAGCCCTATGAGGGCTGTGGTGTTCCCCCTTTGTGGCCCATTAGGCCCAGAACCACTTCCGGGACCCCCGAAACCCTTTTCGGTAATCCGCCGATTTCCCGATGCTCCCCGGAACACTTCCGGACTCCGAAACCTTTCATCCTATATATTAATCTTCGTCTCCGGACCATTCCGGAGACCCTCGTCATGTCCGAGATCTCATCCGGGACTCCGAACAACCTTCGGTAACCATGCACTGTTCTCACTAACAACCCTAGCGTCACCGAACCTTAAGTGTGTAGACCCTGCGGGTTCGGAAACCATGTAGACATGACCGAGACACTCCCAGGTCAATAACCAATAGCGGGATCTGGATACCCATATTGGTTCCCACATGTTTCTCGATGATCTCATCGGATGAACCACGATGTCAAGGATTCAGGCAATCCCGTATACAGTTCCCTTTGTCTCGTCGGTATGTTACTTGCCCGAGATTCGATCGTCGGTATCTCTATACCTAGTTCAATCTCGTTACCGGCAAGTCTCTTTACTCGTTGCCGTAATACATAATCCCGTGACTAACTACTTAGTCACTTTGAGCTCATTGAGATGACGTATTACCGAGTGGGCCCGGAGATACCTCTCCGTTACACGGAGTGACAAATCCCAGTCTCGATCCATGTCAACTCAACAGACACCTTCGGAGATACCTGTAGAGTACCTTTATAGTCACCCAGTTACGTTGTGACGTTTGGCATACACAAAGCACTCCTACGGTGTCAGTGAGTTACATGATCTCATGGTCATAGGAACTTATACTTGACATGCAGAAAACTATAGCGATAACTGACACGATCAAAAGCTATGTTTAACGTTTGGGTCTCGTCCATCACATCATTCTCCTAATGATGTGATCCCGTTATCAAATGACAACTCATGTCTATGACCTGGAAACCGCGGTCATCTTTGATCAACGAGCTAGTCCTGTAGAGGCTCACTAGGGACACAAAGTCTGTCTATTCATCCACACATGTATTTGAGTTTCCAATCAATACAGTTATAGCATGGATAATAAACGATTATCATGAACAAGGAAATATAATAATAACTCTTTTATTATTGCCTCTAGGGCATATTTCCAACAGTCTCCCACTTGCACTAGAGTCAATAATCTAGCATTACAAGGTAATGAATCTAACACCCATAGAGTCTTGGTGTTGATCGTGCTTAGCCCGTGGAAGAGGCTTAGTCAACGGATCTGCAACATTCAAATCCGTGTGTACTTTGCAAATGTTTATGTCCTCCTCCTTGACCGAATCGCGGATGGAATTGAAGCGTCGCTTTATGTGTCTGGTCTTCTTGTGAAACCTTGGTTCCTTGGCTAGAGCAATGGCACCAGTGTTGTCACAGAACAGAGTCATTGGGTTCAGTGCACTAGGCACAACTCCAAGATCTGTCATGAACTCCTTCATCCAGACACCTTCCTTTGCCGCCTCCGAGGCAGCTATATACTCCGCTTCACATGTAGAATCAGCTACCACGCTCTGCTTGGAACTGCACCAGCTTACCGCTCCCCCGTTGAGAATATATACGTATCCGGTTTGAGACTTAGAGTCATCCGGATCAGTGTCAAAGCTTGCATCGACGTAACCCTTTACGACGAGCTCTTGATCACCTCCATAAACGAGAAACATATCCTTAGTCCTTTTCAGGTACTTTAGGATATTCTTGACCGCTGTCCAGTGATCCATACCAGGATTACTTTGAAACCTTCCGGCCATACTTATGTCAAGGCTGACATCTGGTCTTGTGCACAGCATTGCATACATGATAGAGCCTATGGCTGAAGCATAGGGGACGACACTCATCTTTTCTCTATCTTCCGCAGTCACTGGGCATTGAGTCTTACTCAACTTTGTACCTTGCAATACCGGCAAGAACCCCTTCTTGGATTGATCCATTTTGAACTTCTTCAAAACTTTATCAAGGTATGTACTTTGTGAAAGTCCTATCAAGCGTCTTGATATATCTCTATAGATCTTGATGCCCAATATGAAAGCAGCTTCACCGAGATCTTTCATCGAAAAACTCTTGTTCAAATACCCCTTCACGCTATCCAAAAATTCTATATTGTTTCCAATCAGCAATATGTCATCCACATATAATATTAGAAACGCTATAGAGCTCCCACTCACTTTCTTGTAAATACAAGCTTCATTGTAAACTTGTACAAACCCAAACGCTTTGATCACCTCATCAAAGCGAAGATTCCAACTCCGAGATGCTTGCACCAGCCCATAAATGGAACGCTGGAGCCTACATACTTTGTCAGCATTCTCTGGATCGACAAAACCTTCCGGTTGCATCATATACAACTCTTCCTTAAGAAAACCCGTTAAGGAACGCTGTTTTGACATCCATCTGCCAAATTTCATATTCAAAATATGCAGCTATTGCTAACATGATTCGGACGGATTTAAGCATCGCTACGGGTGAGAAAGTCTCATCGTAGTCAATCCCTTGAACTTGTGAAAAACCCTTTGCCAGAAGTCGAGCTTTATACACGGTGACATTACCGTCAGCGTCCGTCTTCCTCTTAAAAATCCATTTATTCTGAATGGCCTTCCGCCCTTCAGGTAATACTTCCAAAGTCCATACTTTGTTTTCATACATGGATCCCATCTCGGATTTCATGGCCTCTAACCATTTGTCGGAATCCGGGCCCACCATCGCTTCTCCATAGCTCACAGGTTCACCGTTGTCTAACAACATGACCTCCAAGACAGGGTTACCATACCACTCAGGCGCAGTGCGTACCCTTGTCGACCTACGAGGTTCGGTAGTAACTTGATCAGAAACTCCTTGATCATCATCAATGGCTTCCTCTTCAACCTCTGCAGGCTCCACAAAAACATCTTTCTGTGCTGCGCTACTCTCTGGTTGAAGCAGAGGTTCAACAACCTCATCAAGTTCTACCTTCCTCCCACTCAATTCTTTCGAGAGAAACTCTTTCTCGAGAAAGGACCCGTTCTTAGCGACAAACACTTTGCCTTCGGATCTGAGATAGAAGGTGTACCCAACAGTTTCTTTTGGGTATCCTATGAAGACACATTTGTCCGCTTTGGGTTCGAGATTTTCTGGCTGAAGCCTTTTGACATAAGCATCGTAACCCCAAACCTTGAGAAAAGACAACTTCGGTTTCTTACTAAACCATAGTTCATACGGTGTTGTCTCAACGGACTTAGATGGAGCCCTATTTAAAGTGAATGCAGCTGTCTCTAACGCATATCCCCAAAACGATAGTGGCAAATCGGCAAGAGACATCATAGAACGTACCATATCTAATAGGGTTCGATTACGACGTTCGGACACACCATTACGCTGTGGTGTTCCAGGTGGCGTCAACTGTGAAACAATTCCACATTTTCTTAAGTGATCACCAAACTCATAACTCAGATATTCTCCCCCTCGATCAGATCGTAGGAACTTGATCTTCTTGTTACGATGATTTTCAACTTCACTCTGAAATTGTTTGAACTTTTCAAAAGTTTCAGACTTATGCTTCATCAAGTAAATATACCCATATCTACTTAAGTCGTCAGTGAAGGTGAGAAAATAACGATATCCACCGCGTGCCGTTACACTCATCGGACCGCACACATCAGTATGTATGATTTCCAATAAGTCACTTGCCCGTTCCATTGTCCCTGAAAACGGGGTCCTTGTCATCTTGCCCATGAGGCACGGCTCGCACGTGTCAAGTGATTCAAAATCAAGAGACTCCAAAAGTCCATCAGCATGGAGCTTCCTCATGCGTTTCACGCCGATATGACCCAGACGGCAGTGCCACAAGAAAGTGGTATTATCATTATCAACTCTACATCTTTTGGCATCAATGTTATGAACATGTGTATCATCACTATCGAGATTCAATAAGAATAAACCCCTAACTTCGGGTGCATGACCATAAAAGATATTACTCATATAAATAGAACAACCATTATTCTCTGATTTAAATGAGTAACCGTCTCGCAATAAACAAGATCCAGATATAATGTTCATGCTTAACGCAGGCACTAAATAACAATTATTCAGGTTCATAACTAATCTCGATGGTAATCGAAGAGCGAGCGTGCCGACGGCGATCACATCAACCTTGGAACCATTTCCCACGCGCATCGTCACTTCGTCCTTCGCCAGCCTCCGTTTATTCCGCAGTTCCTGTTTAGAGTTGCAAATGTGAGCAACCGAACCGGTATCAAATACCCAGGCACTACAACGAGAGTTGGTAAGGTACACATCAATAACATGTATATCACATATACCTTTGTTGTTGTTGGCCCCCTTCTTGTCCGCCAGATACTTGGGGCAGTTCCGCTTCCAGTGGCCGTTCCCCTTGCAATAGAAACACTCAGTCTCTGGCTTGGGCCCAGCCTTGGGTTTCTTCACTGGATTAGCAACTGCTTTGCCACCCTTCTTAGAGTTACCCTTCTTGCCCTTGCCATTTTTCTTGAAACTGGTGGTTTTATTGACCATCAACACTTGATACTCCTTCTGGATGTCTGCCTCAGCGACTTTCAGCATTGAAAACAGCTCGGCGATGGTTTTGTTCATCCCTTGCATGTTGTACTGCTGCACGAAGCTCTTGTAGCTTGGCGGGAGTGACTGGAGAATTCTGTCAATGATAGCCTCATCCGAGAACACAAGTCCCAGATCAGCTATGCGGGTATAGTACCCAGACATCTTCAGTAAGTGTTCACTGACAGACGAATTCTCCTCCATCTTGCAAGCAAAGAATTTATCGGTGGTCTCATACCTCTCGATCTTAGCATTCTTTTCAAAGATGAACTTCAACTCCTGGTACATCTCATATGCACCATGACGTTCAAAACGCCTTTGAAGTCCTCCTTCCAAGCCGTACAACATGGCACACTGCACTATCGAATAGTCATCCGAACGCGACTGCCAGGCGTTCAAAACATCTGCAGTGGCTGTAGGAGCGGGGGGGTCACCTAGCGGTGCATTTAGGACATAAACCTTTTGGGCAGCTGTGAGGATGATCCTCAGATTGCGGAGCCAGTCCACAAAGTTGCTCCCATCATCTTTCAGTTTAGCTTTCTCTAGGAACGCATTAAAATTCAGGGGAGCTACTGCGCGAGCCATCTACAACAAAAGATTTGCAAAGACATTTTAGACTATTGTTCATGATAAGTGAGTTATTACCTAATCAAATTAATTATAACTCCCACTCAAATTGACATCCCTCTGGTCATTCGAGCGTGACATGATCCAAATCCACCAACCCAAGTCCGATCATCACGTGAGATGAGGTGGTGTCAATGGTGAACATCAACATGTTGATCATATCTACTATATGACTCATGCTCGACCTTTCGGTCCTCCGTGTTCCGAGGCCATGTCTGTACATGCTAGGCTCGTCAAGTCTAACCCGAGTGTTCTGCATGTGCAAAACTGGCTTGCACCCGTTGTATGCAAACGTAGAGTCTATCACACCCGATCATCACGTGGTGCTTCGAAACGACGAACCTTCGCAACGGCGCACACTCGGGGGGAACACAATTTTATCTTGAAATTTTAGTGAAGGATCATCTTATAATGCTACCGTCGTCCTAAGCAAAATAAGATGCATAAAAGGATTAACATCACATGCAAATCATAAGTGACATGATATGGCCATCAACTCGTGCTTTTGATCTCCATCTCCAAAGCACCGGCATGATCTCCATCGTCACCGGCGCCACACCATGATCTCCATCATCGTGTCGCCATCGGGGTTGTCGGCGCCCACCATGCTCTTACTACTATTGCTACCGTTTAGCGATAAAGTAAAGCATTACAAAGCGCTTAATGATTGACACGCAGGTCATACAAAAATAAAGACAACCCTATGGCTCCTGCCGGTTGCCGTATGCATCGACATGCAAGTCGATATTAACTATTACAACATGATCATCTCATACATCAAATATATCTCATCATGTCATTGGCCATATCATATCACATACATACCCTGCAAAAACAAGTTAGACGTCCTCTAATTTGTTGTTGCATGTTTTACGTGGCTGCTATGGGTATCTAGCAAGAACGCTTCTTACCTACGCAAAACCACAACGGTGATATTCAAGTTGCCATTTAACCTTCTACAAGGACCGCCTTGTTCTATTCCGATTCAACTAAGATAGGAGAGACAGACACCCGCCAGCCATCTTATGCAACAAAAGTCACATGTCTGTCGATGGAACCGGTCTCATGTACGTGGACATGTAAAGTTGGTCCGGGCCGCTTCATCCCATAATACCGCTGAATCAAGAAAGACTAAGGAGGGCAGCAATTTAAACATCAACGCCCACAAACCCTTTTGTGTTCTACTCGAGAAAGCATCTACGCAAGATCCTAGCTCTGATACCACTGTTGGGGAACGTTGCATGGAAAACAAAAATTTTTCTCTACGTTCACCAAGATCAATCTAGGAGATGCAACTACGAGGGGAGAGTAGGATCCACATACCCTTGTAGATCGCTAAGCGGAAGCGTTAAGAACGCGGTTGATGGAGTCGTACTCGCCGCGATTCAGATCGCCGAAGATCCTAGCACCGAAGCAACGGTGCCTCCGCGTTCTTCACACGTACGGCTCGGGGACGTCTCCTCCTTCTTGATCCAGCAAGGGGTGGAGGAGAGGTTGATGGAGAGACCGGCAGCACGACGGCGTGGTGGTGATGGTGGAGGAGGATTCCAGCAGGGCTTCGCCTAAGCACCGCGGGAGATGAAGATGTTATGGGAGAGGGAGGGCAGCACCGAGGCACAAACGTGTGTTGGTTGCCCTCCCTCTACCTCTCTATATATAGGGGGAAGGAGGAGAAGGGGGCGCCCTAGGGTTTCCCCTAGGGGGGCCGGCGGCCAGGGCAGAGGGGGGGGCGGCGGCCAAGGGCTGCGCCAGGCCCTAGGGTTTCCCCCCCTAGGTGCCTTGCCCCCCACTCCAAGGGGTGCGGCTGCCCTAGGGGGCCCAGCCCCCTTAGCCGCATGAGGAGAGGGCCC
>LR738713.1:692761637-692823967 GCA_902687465.1 Secale cereale
CGAAACCCTTTTCGGTAATCCGCCGATTTCCCGATGCTCCCCGGAACACTTCCGGACTCCGAAACCTTTCATCCTATATATCAATCTTCGTCTCCGGACCATTCCGGAGACCCTCGTCATGTCCGGGATCTCATCCGGGACTCCGAACAACCTTCGGTAACCATGCACTGTTCTCACTAACAACCCTAGCGTCACCGAACCTTAAGTGTGTAGACCCTGCGGGTTCGGAAACCATGTAGACATGACCGAGACACTCCCAGGTCAATAACCAATAGCGGGATCTGGATACCCATATTGGTTCCCACATGTTTCTCGATGATCTCATCGGATGAACCACGATGTCAAGGATTCAGGCAATCCCGTATACAGTTCCCTTTGTCTCGTCGGTATGTTACTTGTCCGAGATTCGATCGTCGGTATCTCTATACCTAGTTCAATCTCGTTACCGGCAAGTCTCTTTACTCGTTGCCGTAATACATAATCCCATGACTAACTACTTAGTCACTTTGAGCTCATTGAGATGACGTATTACCGAGTGGGCCCGGAGATACCTCTCCGTCACACGGAGTGACAAATCCCAGTCTCGATCCATGTCAACTCAACAGACACCTTCGGAGATACCTGTAGAGTACCTTTATAGTCACCCAGTTACGTTGTGACGTTTGGCATACACAAAGCACTCCTACGGTGTCAGTGAGTTACATGATCTCATGGTCATAGGAACTTATACTTGACATGCAGAAAACTATAGCGATAACTGACACGATCAAAAGCTATGTTTAACGTTTGGGTCTCGTCCATCACATCATTCTCCTAATGATGTGATCCCGTTATCAAATGACAACTCATGTCTATGACCTGGAAACCGCGGTCATCTTTGATCAACGAGCTAGTCCTGTAGAGGCTCACTAGGGACACAAAGTCTGTCTATTCATCCACACATGTATTTGAGTTTCCAATCAATACAGTTATAGCATGGCTAATAAACGATTATCATGAACAAGGAAATATAATAATAACTCTTTTATTATTGCCTCTAGGGCATATTTTCAACATCCACCCCGTGCACCTCCATTTGACCTCCCCCACCGCTGGTCTGGTCGCTGCCCCGGTCTTCCCTCAAAGCCCCGCCGCATTCCGGCGATCCCATGGATCCCTACACTCTGTCAACCCTAAGATAGATAATACGGTCATGAGCATGACTCCCCCCTAAGCTAGATAGTAAGGTTATTTCTTCTATCTAATGAGGTCTCTTCTTCTTTGGGAAGCTCAAGATGAACTAAGAAAACGTGACTGTCGCTTTGAAGATTTTCAGGCGCCTGAGAATAGCGAATCCGATATTATACAATACACGATACACATAGCTGTGTTCCGGTGCAGCGGCTCATGCACGTGGCACGCTACAGCGCGGTGCTCTGTTTTCTACACTACGCTATGTGATGTTTGCTACACTGCGTTCTGTTATGTTCTCTGCAAGACAATGACACTGTGCGCTACAGAGATTGCAAGAGATTGCAGTGATTGCTACTCTCTTCATCTTATAATGTAAGACGTTTTTTTATACTAGTGTAGTTTCAAAATGCATCTTATTATGGACAGAGGGAGTGGTTTGCTGCTACAAGTTGGTGGAAAACGCACAACATTGACTGGTGTAAGTGATTATTTTACACATAATTTACATGTTAAAGTTACCGCGCTTTACTTTCTGTGGAGCCACCCTAGCTAGAGTATGTCAATATGTAGTACTGTAGTTTTTTCAACATGCACACACCCATGTCGACCACATAAAAAATCACGAGAGAATTCCATATTTAATATTGTCTTAAATTTTCTTTTCGTATGGGACACTGAAAAAAAATTAGTGTAAAAAAAGGAAACAATATTTGAAATAGTGTTGAACAAGAATTCTTTTACAATTCAATTGCAGTACACATGCTATTGTTTCGTTAGTAGTTTTCTTAATCTTTATTGTGGACATAACAAATCAACTGGTAACCACATTTTTCTAGAAACGACAGGTTACATGAAGTATGCTGGAAACCTAGGCATAATTAAATTGTTAACTAGATAGAAAAAAATAAATTAATTATCTTTTGACAATTGTGTGCAAATAATATAGCAACTCGGTACAATTAAACTGCCAGCATAACAAACCAACACAACTAGGTGTCAAACAATATGGCAAAAGCCTTATGAAATAATTGAACACAATTAAATGGACAAGCACAAAAAACTATTATGAGAACTTGGCCATATGAAATAACTCATCACAATTAAAATAACGAGTAGAGCAAACTGAGCAAACCATCACGACAATAGGCACACAAAATACGGCAAGTTGTATGAGACAATTGAGCATTCAACCAACAAGCACACTACTAGGGAAAACACTAGTAGTAGCGCGGGTTTTGAGGCCATTAGCAGCGTGGGTAGGCGCGCTACTACTACGGCGCTACAGCTAACTGTTAGTAGTAGCGTGGTCCTTACCCGCACTACTACTATCGACTATATCAACAACGCTTTTCATGAATGCCCTACTATTAATTAGCTGTAGCGCTTTCCTAACCCCGCGCTACTGCTGTATCTTTCATCACCCCCCTTCCTACCCCGTTTCAGTTTCAATAAACTGCAATTTCCAAATACTAGGTACTACTAGGTATCAATTTCATAAAGCATCAAGCAGTACTAGGTAGTCTTACTACCACACATATATAGCAGTTCTACTAGGTATATATAGTCATACAGGCACACACATATGTAGATCTAGATGATATCAACTACGATCATCATCCTCAAGCCAGGGCGGTAGGTGTTCCTGATAATAATTAGGATGGCTTGTCCAGCACGAAGATTCTTGGCAACGAGGAATCTTTTCCACCCAACCGAGTTTAAGTGTGTGCGACCGTCTGTGTCCATGCGGTAAGTACAAGCCCTTGCGGTAAGGCGTAGTCCAGCTGAGCCTTCTTCATCAGGCTCAATACCACAACTCACAGATAGACTCTTTGACAATTTCTGAATAAGAAAAACACATCAATTAATAAATAGTCTCGCACATACTCTTGCAAACATATTTCTATTAAGTATAGATTTCTGCAATATCAAAAGACACAGTACTATACATTTGATCGGACTCTAAGAAGTATATATGGATTATCTACACTATTAATAGTTCCTTGGATTCTACACTAATAAGCATGTGATCGGACTCTACACTAAAGCATATCATTAACTAGATTCCACATAACATATCATTGGACTCTACACTAAGCATATCATCGATAATTTGCATTTGTAAGTATAACAATAAAGCATATATATCATCAAATGACTACAGTTAGTATAACATACCATATCATGCCTATCGACCATGGTACTTGTTAGGCAGGTCACGAATGGCACCTGATACGTCCAAAACGTATCTATAATTTCTGCTTGCTCCATGCCTCTTTTGTGTGATATTGCTATGATATTTATACACTTCCATACACTTTTGATCATATTTGGACTAACCTATTAACTCAGTGCACCCCAGTGCCAGTTTCTGTTTTCTGCTGTGTTTGTATTTCAGGTTTTTCCATTACGTAAACTGCCAGAAAAATTCCGGGAAAAATCTATAAAAAATCAGCGTTCCGGAAGCTTCCATACGGCCAAAGTAGGGCTAAAGGGGGGCCACCAGGGGGCGCGCCCCCCTAGGCTGCGCCGCCAGGGCGCCTGGGCCCCCCAGGCACCCTCTGACGCCCCCCTTTGGCATATATTTACACCGCGTCCCGAAACCCTCGAGGACGGAACCCTTTTTCACGATCTCATCTCTGTTCCGCCGCCGCCGCGCTTCCAAGATCGGGAGCACCAGGAGAACTCTTCCCGGCACCCTGCCGGAGGGGAGGATCACCACCGGGAGCCTCTCCACCACCATGGACGCCTCCCGGATGAGTTGTGAGTAGTCTCCCTTGGACCATGGGTCCATGACCAGTAGCTATGTGATGTTCTCCTCCCCTTCTTGTGCTTCACTAATTAGACCTCGTGAGCTGCCCTACATGATCGAGGCACATATGTAATCCTTATGCTGTTGCTATGTTGAGTTTGCTGGGATCCGATGGATTATGAGATTATGTTCAGATTGTGTTTGAGTAATATATTTGATTTACCTCTTATATATTTATGTTCTTAAGTAATTCTTGCATGTTCTCCGTTGCTATTTATTGCTTTGGCCGAGTAGTAGGTAGTAACTCCAAGAGGGAACGTTATGCTTGATTGTGGGTTCATGCCCCTCGATGACTAGCTTGAGTGACAGAAACATGAGTCTAGGGGATGTGCTGTTGCCACAAGGGGGAAAACAACGGTGCTTGTACTCGCGGGTGCAAGGATTGTTTACTTTACGCAAAGTTCTTTTAATGCAGTTGTCTGTTGCTTTGAGTTTACACTATGGGTGGGACTCGCAACTTAATACCAGCGAGATGTTCTGGATAGATATCTCAAGGTGGATGATTAGTAGTAGATGCAGATGGATTTCGGTCTACTTGCCTTGGCGTACCGCCCATGCTTTGAACCTCTACCTTTCTTGCAACATAGTTAGCATTGGTTTGCGCACGTAATCCTGTCAATTGCCCAGCTGTAATTCGTTTACCTCACATAGCTGTTTTATCGTCTTTTGGGAGAGAGACATCGCTAGTGAACATCATGGGACCCCGGTCCATATTACCATCACTGATCACATCCGCTATTTACTTTCTGTTTTTACTTACTAGTTGCAGTTTTACCTATCACTATTATCTCTTGCGTTTGATCCTTTGTAAACGACAAGGCCGGAGGGATTGACAACCTCTCTGTACTCGTTGGGAGCAAAGTTATTTGTATCTGTGTGCAGGTCCAGTTGATTGCTAATATCTGGCGCCGTTAGCAGTTGACACCTTCTTGTTGAACCTTGGAATCTCAGGGGAATTCGATCCTTGGTATCTTTGCCAAGGGAAAACTACCGCTACACTGCATCTCAAACCTTCCACTTGGGGTAACCAACGCGGGGCGAGAAGCCATCAAGCAAAGTTTTCTGTCGCCGTCGCCGGGGACTCCACTCTTCAAGATAGGGGAGTTGCACGCTATCTTTTACCTTTGCTTTTTAGTCTTGTTAGTTTACCTTTCAGTTTTTGCTTTAGTGTCTTCTATCAAAAATTACAAAAAATATATATTATTTGCTTTTCTGCTAGTAGTCCTTCCTGTTTAGTCAAGCATGTTAGGATTTGGTTCTTTGAGGGAATCAGAAGTTCTAGATTTCCATCAAAAGAATGGAGAAAATATGAAAAAGGCATGGGACAGAATTTCTGATGCACATAGGAGAATTATGCCTTGGATACCTATAAAAATTGTGCTTAGAAATTTTTACCATGGTCTTTTTAAATGGTGTAAACACTCTCTTGATATTATAGCTGAAGGAGATTTCCTAGAGTGTGATGAAGCTAGAGCTCTTGAAATTATGCATGGTCTATCTAGTTACTTTGTTTATGATCATAATTTTGATACTGTCATAGATAGACTTGCTACTATTGAGAAAAGAATGGATGCTCTAGACTTGATGAAGGTAGAGAAACCCAAACCCAATAAGAGAGATATTTTGGAAATAGACAATGATTGGGAGCCTTTTGTTAGGATTAGCATCTCTAATCAAGACTTCCTTGCTTATTGTGATATTGGATCTATGGTTTATACTATGCCAAAAATTGTTCATGATTCTTTAAAATTTAACATGGATAGATTATCATCTTATCATGAACACACTAATGGAGATATTTCTGAGGTCCAGGGAAGAATAAAAGATGTGCCAGTTACATTCCTTAAAGGGATTACAATGGTTGATTTCTTCATCATGAAGCCAAAGTAAGGAAATATAGTGCTTGGAAGGGACTTCCTCCGAGCAGTTAAAGGCTTCATCGATATAGGTAAGGGACAAATCCGCTTATGCGGGAAGGCAAAAGGTGTGTACCCCTTTCCTAGAAGGAACAAGAGTGAACTTGTTGAGGAACCATTTGAAGCAATTTAAAACTCTGATTATTATGATGATTATTGATTCCTCTTTGCATTATGCCTAGCTTAAAGGCATAAAAGAAAGCGCTTTTGGGAGGCAGCCCACAATGAATAAAATTTTATTTTGCTTTTGTTGTGTCTTGATGTTGTTACTACAGTAGCATCATCATTGTATCTTTACTTTTCAACTTTGTGCCAAGTGTAGCCTCTGATTGCAAGAAAGTTCAAAAGTTGTGACGTGCTGTCCAGGAAACAGATTCTGTCCTTGGACAGAAAAATTCGTATAAAATCACCAGATCATCTTTTTGGTCTGAATTATTTCCACAGCGTGCTCCATAAAATTGTCTTTCGGGCGTCTGCTCTGAGTTTTTTGATTTGAGTTGCAGAAGTGCCCCGAAAAAAATCATTTACTACCTGCTGGTCTGTTTTTCACAGATTCTGTCCTGTTTTGCCGTTCCTTCATTTTGCAAACCTAGAGCTTGCTTTTTCTTTGCAAAAACCTTTTGGCAATCTTGAGAAACAGTAGAGCTTCAAGAATATCCTTATTTCCAGCAAGGAAAAATTATTTATTATGGGTACTAACCTCGCTAATCAGATTATGATGAGTTATGTATGAAGGGAGTTTTCAAGTGTGCGGGGGAAGATGATAAAAAGATTCAGGAGTGTCAAACGCTCAAGCTTGGGGATGCCCCCATGCACCCCAAGAAATATTCAAGAAGACTCAAGCGTCTAAGCTTGGGGATGCCCCCGTGCATCCCCTTCTCCATCAACAATTATCAGTTCGTCTTTCGTTCCACTATATTTTTATCACTTCATGTGTTATGTGCTATGCTTGGAGCGTCTTGCTTTTAGTTTCCTTTTTAGTTTGCTTTAGCTTTGCTTGCTTTTCATAACGAGTTGGAACTCAGCTTTCTTTGAGTGGGAGAGAAACACACTCCACTTCAACCTAGAACACAACATAGAATTTTCATGTCTATCTTTGCTGTGTATGTTCTTGGTCTTTCAATAGCTACTGTCATGCTTAGCTCTTAGTTTTCATGCTTATCTTTTTAAGAGCTTTTGTTTAGTTGGTCGCTAGAACTCTCTTTAGTTATCATGCTTATCTTGTTAAGAGAGTTGGCTTCTGTTGCACTGGTCGATATGTCTATGATAAAAATGCTACGTGCATAATGGTGCTTAGTAGTTCATGTTTTCTTATGGTTAGTTTCAAATAGCTGGGGGGTTCCCAATGTGTTATTGGAGTACCAACATGATTTGTTTGCCTATGATGTGGTATGGTTTAGTGATATCTTCCTTCGAGAATTTATTTTGATTGACTTGGCGTATGCTCACGCATATTTAAGACTGTAAAGAAAGTCTGTCAAGCCTTGATGATCTTTAATTTCTGAGTAGCGATATAACTTCCATGCCTGATTCAATGTTGCTTTGTCGCTCTGCATGATTATGACCGTCATTGCTCTCTTAGTTGGTCGCTCCCAGTCTTTTGCTAACCTCCACCTGTACTAAGCGGACTGACTGCTTGTGCATCCAAAATCCTTTAAACCAGTTATGCCATATGAGTCCACCATACCTTCCTATACATAGTATTTACCTGCCATTCCTAACGAAGACTTTCATGTACCATCTCGAAATTATTCAAAAAAAAGCATTTCTATTTTGTGCCTCTGTTTTAGTTCATGAGGAAGTAGTAGTTAATTCATGATCTTTTTAAGTTGGACAAGCTTCACCCCGGGATTGCATGTCTAATGTGCAAACCCATAATACGAGAAGGAGCTGGCATAGAGTGCGCCCGGCTCATTAAAAAAATAATACAACAAACAAACCCTCCTTCACGCTTTGGTCATGAGAAATCAGAAAAATTTGGCAGTGATAAACAAAGGAGATTAAGAGGATGTGATCGTCCTCATTCGGGAGCCGTTCCTCGAAACTTGTCCAGCTCAAGAAGTAATTGAGTTATCTGCTAGCATTCGTTGACGAAACATGCATATCCAAAAAAATAATTTTTACTTCTGTTTTTAAAACCAAGAGCTCTGGTACATGCTTTGTCTTTGTTTCCGACCACGGGTTTTCAACCTTGCCAACAAAAGCCACGGTTCGAGAGTCTCCACCTTCTTTAAAGCACCAACTACTGAGAGCATGCTTGTCATTCTGAGTGTAATGTGCATTGTCCCAAAGTACCATTGTCTTTTGCATGATTATGATATCGTTTATTCTGAAATCATTGTATTTAGTCGTCACTTAAACCTTGGAGGTGCCCCTGCATTTATGTTTTGCTTCACTAAAGGGGGCAAGCGAGATACCACTTTATCATATTTGCACACCATGCTCATTACAAATCTATTTGATGTTTCAGTATCATGTTGTAAAACTTTCAGTTCTTTGTGATTTTCTCATGAGGCAACTTAATTACTACAGATTCAATGTCTCAGTAAGCTTTTGTCATGTGACTATGAAAAGTCCTTATATGGTTAATAGCATGTCACCACAGAAATTATGCTTGTTATCATTTACCTACTCGAGGACGAGCAGAAATTAAGCTTGGCGATGTTTATACGTCCAAAACGTATCTATAATTTCTGCTTGCTCCATGCCTCTTTTGTGTGATATTGCTATGTTATTTATACACTTCCATACACTTTTGATCATATTTGGACTAACCTATTAACTCAGTGCACCCCAGTGCCAGTTTCTGTTTTCTGCTGTTTTTGTATTTCAGGTTTTCCCATTACGTAAACTGCCAGAAAAATTCCGGGAAAAATATATAAAAAATCAGCGTTCCGGAAGCTTCCATACGGCCAAAGTAGGGCTGGAGGGGGGCCACCAGGTCTCCAGGCGGCCAGGGGGCGCGCCCCCCCCCCCCTAGGCCGCGCCGCCAGGGCGCCTGGGCCCCCCAGGCACCCTCTGACGCCCCCCTTTGGCATATATTTACACCACGTCCCGAAACCCTCGAGGACGGAACCCTTTTTCGCGATCTCATCTCTGTTCCGCCGCCGCCGCGCTTCCAAGATCGGGAGCACCAGGAGAACTCTTCCCGGCACCCTGCCGGAGGGGAGGATCACCACCGGGAGCCTCTCCACCACCATGGATGCCTCCTGGATGAGTTGTGAGTAGTCTCCCTTGGACCATGGGTCCATGACCAGTAGCTATGTGATGTTCTCCTCCCCTTCTTGTGCTTCACTAATTAGACCTCGTGAGCTGCCCCACACGATCGAGGTACATGTGTAATCCTTATGCTGTTGCTATGTTGAGTTTGCTGGGATCCGATGGACTATGATATTATGTTCAGATTGTGTTTGAGTAATATATTTGATTTACCTCTTTTATATTTATGTTCTTAAGTAATTCTTGCATGTTCTCCGTTGCTATTTATTGCTTTGGCCGAGTAGTAGGTAGTAACTCCAAGAGGGAACGTTATGCTTGATTGTGGGTTCATGCCCCTCGATGACTAGCTTGAGTGACAGAAACATGAGTCTAGGGGATGTTCTGTTGCCACAACGGGGAAAACAACGGTGCTTGTACTCGCGGGTGCAAGGATTGTTTACTTTACGCAAAGTTCTTTTAATGCAGTTGTCTGTTGCTTTGAGTTTACACTATGGGTGGGACTCGCAACTTAATACCAGCGAGATGTTCTGGATAGATATCTCAAGGTGGATGATTAGTAGTAGATGCAGATGGATTTCGGTCTACTTGCCTTGGCGTACCGCCCATGCTTTGAACCTCTACCTTTCTTGCAACATAGTTCGCATTGGTTTGCGCACGTAATCCTGTCAATTGCCCAACTGTAATTCGTTTACCTCACATAGCTGTTTTATCATCTTTTGGGAGAGAGACATCACTAGTGAACATCATGGGACCCCGGTCCATATTACCATCACTGATCACATCCGCTATTTACTTTCTGTTTTTACTTACTAGTTGCAGTTTTACCTATCACTATTATCTCTTGCGTTTGATCCTTTGTAAACGACAAGGCCGGAGGGATTGATAACCTCTCTGTACTCGTTGGGAGCAAAGTTATTTGTATCTGTGTGCAGGTCCAGTTGATTGCTAATATCTGGCGCCATTAGCAGTTGACACCTTCTTGTTGAACCTTGGAGTCTCAGGGGAATTCGATCCTTGGTATCTTTGCCAAGGGAAAACTACCGCTACACTGCATCTCAAACCTTCCACTTGGGGTAACCAACGAGGGGCGAGAAGCCATCACCACCCCGACAAAGTCATCACGTGGCGGAATTATCTCTCATAGATTGCACACCTCCTCCTCTCTTAGCCTCATTCTTTGAGCTACGATGGATTGAAGTGGGTCCTCATCATGTTCATCAAGTGGGTCCTCATCATCTTCATCATCTTCATCAACTTCCACCAGGTTGATATAAATGACAATCAACTTGGGTCTTTCTGCTCTGAAGGAGAAGCTGATCAACTCACCACCAGTAGGACGCATGCGAGCAAGGAAACGGGCCCATCCATCTCCTCCAATCTACGACATATTGCGTCCTTTCTCAACCTCCATAGTGTAGGGCCCTCCATGAGCCTCAAATGTCAGAATGTCTCCTGTCAGCTTGTTGAATTTCAACCTCACATTGCATGGGACGATATCTGTAAAAAAAGAAAAATGACACAATGTTGTAACACCAACACTAAAAATAAAATTGTTGTTACATTTCATATAATTTCTTACCGCCGCATGACAAAACTCGGCTCGAAGTAGATGCCGAACAGCTTGCCAGTTGCAAGGCTGCTGGCGCACCTTCACTTGCACAGTCGACATGGTGGTGATGGTGGTGGCGCCATTTTCCTAAAGCAATATGAGCAAATGATTAACAATATCTACCAGATCACGGTACCACTTACCAAAGCATTTCAGCTAAATTGGCACCTACATTTTGCCAAAAATTAACCCATTACAGAAAAACAAAAGCATCTAGCTATTCATGTACATAAAAAATAACAATAAAAGGGTGCATTTCTTTCCAAGCATCTAGCTATCAACTAGCGTACTAAATCAACTAAATCAAAATGTTTTAAATCAACTAAATCAACTAGCCTACTAAATCAACTAAATCAAAATGTTCTAAATCAACTAAATCAAAATGTTGCATATGAAGTAGCCTACTAAATCAAAATGTAGCTGGGAGGAGGGGTTGTGGATGGAGGAGGGAGGAGAGTGGTTAGAGGAAGGAGGGGCGTCTGGAGGAGGGAGGAAGGCGGAGCGAGGAGGGGCCGACCGGTGGCAAACGGAGGAGTGGAGGGAGGACGGGGGAGGAGGACGGCCGACAAAGGATTACCGAGTCCAGCGAGGAGGGGGAGGTGACAGTGGCACAGAGGGAGGAGGGGTAGGCGACAGCGGCCGATGGGGGCGAGGGCGGCCGGCGGCGGAGGACCGACACGGGGTGGGGGGTGTGGAGATCGAGTGAGTGTGAGTGCGAGTGTGAGTGGATCAGAGAGAGGAGAGTGCGACCTAGCAGTAGGACCTTTCAATCACAACGCGCTACTGCTATGTGTCAACATTGAAAAATAAACATAAAAAATACATTGATCATCAATGATCTTTTTGTGTACAATCTGATTTGTCAATACGAGTCCTCATCGGTTTAACCGGTGAAGACTCATATTGCGGCCACAAATTGTACACATACAGTTCAATGAAGACTAAGTGCTTGTGATAGTTTGAGAAGTAACATATTTAAAGTGGTAGAAACCATCTTCACGGAGCGAGGTGAGACTAAAGTTTTGTAGTAAACTTAGCAGTAGCGGGTATAGCCGGAATGCGCTACTGCTACTATTTGTAGCAGTAGCGCTCTTCATACTAACACGCTGTTGCTAGAACTAGCTTCGCGGTGGGGCCATGGCAATTTTAGCAGTAGCGCGGCTTACAACAGACGCGCTACTGCTACATCTATTTCAACAGCGCGTTTCATGGGAGAGAGCTACTGCTACTTAGAGCATCTCCAGCCATTGCGCCCCCAAGACGCGTCGAAAACCGCCGCCTGGGGGCGAGCCGACGCTAGTTTCGGCTTGGGTGCCAGTGCGTTCCCAGTCACCGCCCCCCCAGGTCGCCCCCAAGCGCCGATATCGGCCCAGTTTCGGTGCTTTCAACCCATATTCGGCGCTTTCAGCCCATTTCCGACGCAAAAACGGCCCAGGCTCGATGTGTTTCGGCGTCTATTGAAATAGAATCACATAGTCGCAAATAAAACCACAGTTTCCCATACGATAGATAGATAGATAGTTCACATATATCCTACGATAGATAGATAGTTCACATAATCTTAATCCTATGATAGATAGATAAATAGATAGTTCACATAGTCTTCTCCTACGAACTACTACTACTCGTCATTCTCCGACTCGGACTCTGCCTCAGCGATGTCCTCCTCCGACATCTCAACGTAGGCATCAAGGAACCGCTCGTCGGTGGAGTCCCAGGAGGACGCATCTCCTAGCTCGATGTTGAACTTAGCGACCGCCTTCCACGCTCGCTTGTCCTCGCGATAAGCCGCTCGCTCCTTCCTCCTCTTCTTCCTCTCCGACCTCTTCTCGATCAAGAACTGGTGCTCGTTGATGATGTCTTGCGGGAAGTTTTGGCGCCATGCCACCATGGCTTCCTCATCCATCTCGGCCAGGTTGATACGGTGCGCCCGCCTACGGTTCTTCCGACGATCTTCGTCGGTGATAAGCCGCGGGGGAGGCGCCCACTCCTATGCCCGCTCCCGAGTCGGCACGTCCGTGAATTTCACGTCCCAATGGGAATGCCGGAGGCGCCACGCCGCAGCGTCGTACGCGAGGGCGCCCTCCGGAGCGGTGTCGAAGGTTCCGAGGCCGAGATGCACGTCGCCCGACCGAATCTCGGCGGAGTAGGTGCCGGACGGACGAACCCGGATGCCGCGGTAGCCCGCAGCTCCCCGGCGGCGAGGCAGCATGGGGGCGCAGTGCGTGTCGGCGACAAAGCAGCGAGCGGCGGAGGAAGCGGTGAAGCGCGCGTGGCAGTGTGGAGAGTGCAGGGGGGGGGCGACGTGCTGCGGAGTGGCGTTCACTGGGGAGGTGGGCGGCTTTTATAGCCGGAGCTCGGGCGTCGAGAGGCGCATGCCAGGCGACGCGTGGTGGGCGCCCGTGGCGCCGGGCGACGCGACGGTTCGCTGCGCGGCATCAATGGGCAGGCTGACCGGGGCTGCATCTCGGCAGCGCGGGGCATCAATGCAGGCGACGGCGCGACAGTGCGGCAGCTTTGGCATTGATTCCTGGGGGAACCGAGGTGATGAGGACGACGAAGCAGCGGATCGCTAACAGGGTGGGCCCATCACATTCACGCCAAAAACGCCCCTCCGGCGCCCCCAGGCCACCCCCAGCGCCCCGGGTTCGGGTTGGGTCCGCCGGCGCCAATTTCGGCCCAATCCGGCGATTTTCGGCGTCCTGGGGAGCGTCTGGGCCATTTTTTCGGCGCCGGCACTGAAAAAGTCGCCTAGGGGAGGGGGGCCTGTTGGGGGCGCGACTGGATATGCTCTTAGCAGCAACGCCTTATCTTAAAGCGCGCTGCTGATAAGATTCTGTGTATATGCTTTTCCCTAGTAGTGGCACATCGAACTATCATGATAACTAGGTGTAAAAAATGTGACAAGCCATGTGAAACATTCGTCACAATTAAACTGAAAATGTATTAAACTATTATGACAACTAGTGTAAAAATACATGGAAAGTGATATGAAAAAACAAATTGGCATAATTAAACTAACAAACACAACAAACAACGGTGATAAATTGGTTTAATAAATATGAAAAGTTGTATAGAACAGCTTTTTCTTGAAGGTAAAACAACTTGGCATAATTAGACTGACAATAATCATTATGAGAACTAGGTGTAAAAAATACGGTAATTTGTATGATGCAATTCGACACAATTAACTTGATACATTATGCGAACTAGGTGTAAAAAATCCTGCATCTACGTAGGCCTACTTAAACATCTATGTAAACTTCCTAACTAACTCTCATGGCCTCCTGATTTTCAAGGGGTGGGCCCTTCCTTCCCAACCCTCCAATCCTAGTCCCCCAGCTGCCTTATTACGTCAGATATGTAACAGAATTTTCGTAGGTGTAGTATTACCCTTAAAAAATATAGCTTCTAATTTTCATAACAATACTGTTTTATAGAGGGCAATGATTATAAGCTGCATGCATGCATGTGAGTAGAAATCTACTCCATCTATTTCTAAATACAAGTCTTTTTAGACATTTCAAACGAAATACAACATACGGGTGTATGTAGACATATTTTAGAGTGTAGATTCCATTGTTTTTTTCAAGGCATCGCCTCGCCTACGCGTTGTTGGAAATATGCCCTAGAGGCAATAATAAAATGGTTATTATTATATTTCCTTGTTCATGATAACTGTCTATTGCTCATGCTATAATTGTATTATCCGGAAATCGTAATACATGTGTGAATACATAGACCACAACATGTCCCTAGTGAGCCTCTAGTTGACTAGCTCGTTGATTATTAGATGGTTACGGTTTCCTGAACATGGACATTGGATGTCATTGATAACGGGATCACATCATTAGGAGAATGATGTGATGGACAAGACCCAATCCTAAGCCTAGCACAAGATCGTGTAGTTCGTATGTTAAAGCTTTTCCAATGTCAAGTATCCTTTCCTTAGACCATGATATTGTGCAACTCTCGGATACCGTAGGAGTACTTTGGGTTTGCCAAACGTGACAATGTAACTGGGTGGCTATAAAGGTACACTACAGGTATCCCCGAAATTATCTGTTGGGTTGGCACGAATTGAGACTGGGATTTGTCACTCCGTATGACTGAGAGGTATCTCTAGGCCCACTCGGTAAGACATCATCATAATGAGCTCTATGAGACTAAGGAGTTGGTCACCGGATGATGTGTTACGGAGCGAGTAAAGAGACTTGCCGGTGATAAGATTGAACAAGGTATCGGGATACCGACGATCGAATCTCGGGCAAGTACTATACCGATAGACAAAGTGAGTTGCATACGGGATTGATTGAATCCTTGACATCAAGGTTCATCTGATGAGATCATCTTGGAATGTGTGGGAGCCAACTGGGTATCCAGATCCCGCTGTTGGTTATTGGCTGGAGAGATGTCTCGGTCATGCTTGCATGTTTCCCGAACCTGTAGGGTCTACACACTTAAGGTTCGATGCCGCTAGGGTTATAGGGAATGTAAGTACGTGGTTACCGAATGTTGTTCGGAGTCCCGGATGAGATCCCGGACGTCACGAGGAGTTTCAGAATGGTCCCGAGGTAAAGAATTATATATAGGAAGTGATGATTTGGCCACCGAAAGTGTTTCGGGCATCACCGGTAATGTACTCGGACCACCGGAAGGGTTCCGGGGGTCCACCGGGAGGGGCCACTGATACGTCGCCAACGTATCTATAATTTTTGATTGTTCCATGCTATTATTTATGAAGTCTTGGATGTTAAATGGGCTTTATCTTACACTTTTATATCATTTTTGGGACTAACCTACTAACCCAAAGGCCCAGTCCAGATTGCTGTTTTTCCCTGTTTTAGGGTTTTGCAGAAAAAGAATATCAAACGGAGTCCAAAAGGAATGAAACCTTCGCGAGAGATATTTTTGGAGAAAATCACGCACACGGGACTTGAGAACCACATCAGGGGAGCCTCGGGGTGTCCACAAGGGTGGGGGGCGCGCCCCTCTTCCCAGGGCGCGCCCCACTGCCTCGTGGGCCCCTCGAGCACCCCTCGGTGTCCTCCTTGCTCCTATATACCGTGAAACCTTCGACAACAGAGAGAAAACCCTAATTCCACCACCGTAACCTTCTGTTCCCGTGAGATCCCATCTTGGAGCCTGTTCCGGAGCTCCACCGGAGGGGGATCCATCATGGAGTTCTTCATCATCATCATCATCGCCCTCACCATGAGTTGTGAGTAGTTTACCACAGACCTTAGGGTCCATAGCTAGTATCTAGATGGCTTCTTCTCTCTCTCTGGATCTCAATACAAAGTTCTCATCGGTCTTCGAGGAGATCTATTCGATGTAATCTCTTTTTGCGGTGTGTTTGTCGAGATCCGATGAATTGTGGGTTTATGATCAAGATTATCTATGAGAAATATTTGGTTCTTCTCTGAACTTTTTATGTGTGCTCATAATATCCTTGCAAGTCTCTTCGAATTATTTGTTTGGTTTGGCCTACTAGTTCTATAGTTCTTGCAATGGGAGAAGTGCTTGGCTTGGGGTTCAATCTTGCAGTGTCCTTTCCCAGTGACAGTAGGGGTAGCAAGGCACGCATTGTATTGTTGCCATCGATAATAAAAATATGGGGTTTATGTCATATTGCTTGAGTTTATCCCTCTACATCATGTCATCTTGCTTAAGGCGTCACTCTGTTCTTATGAACTCAATACACTAGATGCATGCTGGATAGCGGTCGATGTGTGGAGTAATAGTAGTAGATGCAGAATTGTTTCGGTCTACTTGTCTCGGACGTGATGCCTATATACAATGATCATGCCTAGATAGTCTCATAATTATTCGCTTTTCTATCATTTGCTCGACAGTAATTGGTTTACCCGCCGTAGAATATCGCTTTCATGAGAGAAGACACTAGAGAACACAATGGCCCCCGGGTCTATTCTCAACATATCAATCTACATCTTCTTTACTTTTACCGCTTTTACTTCCTGTTCTTATAAGCAAAAATACCAAAAATATAAACTATCATCTCTATCAGATCTCACTTTCGTAAGTGACCGTAAAGGGATTGACAACCCCATATCGCGTTGGCTGCGAAGTTCTTATTTGTTTGTGCAGGTGCGAGGGACTCGCACGTGGTCTCCTATTGGATTGATACCTTGGTTCTCAACAACTGAGGGAAATACTTACGCTACTGCACTGCATCTCCCTTTCATCTTCGAGGGAATACAATGCAAGCTCGAGAAGTAGCAAGAAGAATTTCTGGCGCCGTTGCCGGGGAGGCTTACGCAAAAGTCATATACCAAGTACATATCACAAACCCTTATCCTTCGCATTACATTTATTTGCCTCTCATTTTCCTCTCCCCCACTTCACCCTTGCCGTTTTATTTGCCCTTCTTCTGCCATGTGTTTATTGTTCGGTTGCTTCTTGTTTGCTTGTGTGATGCTAGCTTGCTTGCCTGATTGCCCTCATGTCTGAGATGGGGGACTATTTTATCGAGAAGGGTAGCAATGTCGAGGGAAGCGTCTATGTTGACCCCCCGGTTGAAGCTACCACTTTACATATTAAGAAGTTCCGGGTTGGTAGTGGTAATATCATTGGAAAAGGGGTTCTTCAAGACTTCTTTACTTGTGCCGGTGCTTTGCCCACTATGGGTGGCTCTATTCTTCACAGAACTAGTAGCCTTGCAGATGTTGTATCCATGCTTATAGTAGAAATTAAAAGGAAATTTATCCATATGCATCCCTGTATTCAGAGAATCTTTTTGGAGTTTTCCAATATTGAGCATTCTTCTGTTTAGCATGCAACTACTATCTTTTTGGCTCATGAATTTAGATTTATTATGAAAGAGGCCAAAGAAATCTTTGCTTATTACGGGGTAGATGCCGGTTGACCTCCCATAGAGGCTATCTTGTTCAATCAAGAAGACATAATGCGGTTGCGATCGCTTGATCATGTTGCTTTTAATGAAAACCTTAGAAAAAAAGTTCCTATTGAGGTCTTGATTGATAGAATTTCTGAGATGAACGATGATTTTACTGTTCAAAATAATGGGTTAGGCTTCTCCCTTGAGCGAAGGCTTATGACCTTCTGCCAAAAGAATGCCTACAATGATGAATTGGTTGTTCACTACAAAGGGCCAAAAGAGGAACCTATTCCTCCTGAGATTGATGTAGGGGACTTTTGTCCCATTAAATTTAGCCCTTTTGATTACTTTTGCTTGACACAAAGGAAGCTTGCTGCTGAACGTAGGGAATATGAGATGAGCTTTCGAGACATATCGTATCACTATGGCATTCCCTAGATTTATCTTGTATCATGCCTAGCTAGGGGCGTAAAACGATAGCGCTTATTGAGAGGCAACCCAATTTTATATTTTTTGTTTTTGTTGCTGTTAGGGAATAAATATTGCATCTAGCCTCTGATTAGATGTGGTTTCATGTTTTGTTTAGTGTTTGTGCCAAGTAGAACCTTTGGGAAGATGTGTGTGAAGTTTATGTGATCTTGCTGTGAAAAACAGAATCGTTAGCCCTCACTAGAATGGTCATCAGCTTTTACTGGAGCGTGCTATTTAGTTTATTCTTTTTGCAGATGGTTTATAGACAAAGTCCACACATTTACCAATTTATTTTGAATTTTTTGGAGTTACAAAAGTATGCGAAACTTGCAGATTACTACAGACTGTTCTGTTTTTGACAGATTATGTTTTTCGTGTGTTGTTGGCTTATTTCAATGCATCTATGAGTAGTATTGGCAAGTATGAACCATAGAGAAGTTGGAATACAGTAGGTTTAACAACAATATAAACAAAGAATGAATTCATTGCAGTACCTTTGAGCAGTGGTTTGCTTTCTTATACTAACGGAGCTCACGAGAATTTTTGTCTAAGTTTTGTGTTGTGAAGTTTTCAAGTTTTGAGTATTGCTTTGCTGGACTATGGAACAAAGAGTAGAAAAGGCCTAAGCTTGGGGATGCCCATGGAACCCCAAGTAAAATTCAAGGATAATCAAAAGCCTAAGCTTGGGGATGCCCCGGGAAGGCATCTCCTCTTTTGTCTTCATCCATCGGTAACTATACTTGGAGCTATATTTTTATTCACCACATGATATGTGTTTTGCTTGGAGCGTCTTGTATAATTTAAGTCTTTTCTTGTTAGTTTGACACAATCATCCTTGCAGGACACACCTATTTGAGAGATTTAAATATGGCCTAGGAATTGCTAGAACAATCTATGTGCTTCACTTATATCTTTTGAGTTGAATAGTTTTTGCTCTAGTGCTTCACTTATATCTTTTAGAGCACGGTGGTTGTCAGGGATATTACTAGCAGGTATAAACCGGCCAAGAAGATCTGGATTACACTAACATAGTTGTATTATCATAAGCCCAATAGAGTATGAACCAGAGGTTACGGCCCATAGAGGCTCAGGGCCCATGTGTAAAGCTTACGGTTTGTAAACCGTCATATCATGTAACTTGAGGTGTAAGATAGAAAGAGTAGAGACCGAGGAGGACACGATTATGAACCGGCCTCTGGACTCTGTAAACCGGACCGGGCGTCGCCTCCTATATAAAGGGACGACCCGGCGACGGTTCAAGGACAAGAAACAACACGTCGGGATACAGGCAAGCGATCCGCTCCCTGTTCATTGACACCCAAGCAATACCACACCAAACTAGACGTAGGATTTTTCCTTCATCGAAGGGGCCGAACTAGTATAAACCTTCTGTGTCCTTTGTGTGCTTTTAACCCCTTCAAGCTAACCCGCGCGATGGCCTCATACCTAAGTCCTCTAAACCGGACATCTGCCGTGCTAATTCCACGATAGTTGGCGCCCACCGTGGGGCTCTCGCACGATGGTTTCGAGTTCTTGAAGGGCAGCTTTAAAGGACTCAAGGGTTACGCAGTTGGCCGGATGACCAAGAGTCGCCGCGGCCGGATCTACATCGACGACGCAGGCTGGGGCCCCGAGGCCGATTCAATCGAATACGGGTACCGGGTCCCCTTCGGCGGCATCCACGTCTTCATCGGCAAGATTGGTGAACCGGGACCTGAGCCGGACGTCTTCCCCAACATCATCGAGCCGGCTCAGCGCGCGAGATCGGCCCGGATTCAGCCCGCCGTGAAACGTGTCTTCGTTGGAGCACTACATGGAGTCCAAGCCGAGGACGGATCGGATTCTGGTGGCGAGACAGTTGTCTATTCTGACGATGAATCTTCATCCGGGGAGACCGAATCTTTGTATCTGTTGCAGGACGGCCGATCCGAGGGTATATCCGATGGTGACAGTATTCCGGACCCCTTTGATCTGCCAAATGATACGTCCAAAACGTATCTCTAATTTCTGCTTGCTCCATGCCTCTTTTGTGTGATATTGCTATGATATTTATGCACTTCCATACACTTTTGATCATATTTGGACTAACCTATTAACTCAGTGCACCCCAGTGCCAGTTTCTGTTTTCTGCTGTTTTTGTATTTCAGGTTTTCCCATTACGTAAATTGCCAGAAAAATTCCGGGAAAATATATAAAAAATCAGCGTTCCGGAAGCTTCCATGCGGCCAAAGTAGGGCCAGAGGGGGGCCACCGGGGCTCCAGGCGCCCGGAGGGCGCGGCCCCCCTCCTGGCCGCGCCGCCAGGCCGCATGGGCCCCCTTACCTCTTCTGACGCCCGCCTTTGGCATATATTTACACCGCGTCCCGAAACCCTCGAGGACGGAACCCTTTTTCGCGATCTCATCTCTGTTCCGCCGCCGCCGCGCTTCCAAGATCGGGAGCACCAGGAGAACTCTTCCCGGCACCCTGCCGAAGGGGAGGATCACCACCGGGAGCCTCTCCACCACCATGGACGCCTCCCGGATGAGTTGTGAGTAGTCTCCCTTGGACCATGGGTCCATGACCAGTAGCTATGTGATGTTCTCCTCCCCTCTTTGTTCTTCACCGATTAGACCTCGTGAGCTGCCCTACATGATCGAGGCACATATGTAATCCTTATGCTGTTGCTACGATGAGTTTGCTGGGATCCGATGGATTATGAAATTATGTTCAGATTGTGTGTGAGTAATATATTTGAGTTACCTCTTTTATATTTATGTTCTTGAGTAATTCTTGCATGTTCTCCGTTGCTGTTTATTGCTTTGGCCAAGTAGTAGGTAGTAACTCCAAGGGGGAACGTTATGCTTGATTGTGGGTTCATGCCCCTCGATGACTAGCTTGAGTGACAGAAACATGAGTCTAGGGGATGTGCTGTTGCCGCAAGGGGGAAAACAATGGTGCTTGTACTTGCGGGTGCAAGGATTGTTTACTTTACGCAAAGTTCTTTTAATGCAGTTGTCTGTTGCTTTGAGTTTACACTATGGGTGGGACTCACAACTTAATACCAGCGAGATGTTCTGGATAGATATCTCAAGGTGGATGATTAGTAGTAGATGCAGATGGATTTCGGTCTACTTGCCTTGGCGTACCGCCCATGCTTTTGAGCCTCTACCTTTCTTGCAGCATAGTTAGCATTGGTTTGCGCACATAATCCTGTCAATTGCCCAGCTGTAATTTGTTTACCTCGCTTAGCTGTTTTATCGTCTTTTGGGAGAGAGACATCACTAGTGAACATCATGGGACCCCGGTCCATATTACCATCACTGATCACACCCGCTATTTACTTCCTGTTCTTATTTACTAGTTGCAGTCATACCTATCACTATTATCTCTTGTGTTTGATCCTTTGTAAACGACAAGGCCGGAGGGATTGACAACCTCTCTGTACTCGTTTGGAGCAAAGTTATTTGTATCTGTGTGCAGGTCCTGTCAATCGCTAAGTATCTGGCGCCGTTAGCAATTGACACCTTCTTGTTGACCCTCGGAGTCTCACGGGATTCGATCCTTGGTATCTTTGCCAGGGGAAAACTACCGCTACGCTGCATCTCCCCTTCCACTTGGGGTAACCAACGAGGGGCGAGAAGCCATCAAGCAAAGTTTTCTGGCGCCGTTGCCGGGGACTCCACTCTTCAAGATAGGGGAGTTGCACGCTATCTTTTACCTTTGCTTTTTAGTCTTGTTAGTTTACCTTTCAGCTTTTGCTTTAGTGTCTTCTATCAAAAATCACAAAAATAATTATTTTCTTTTCTGTTAGTAGTCCTTTCTGTTTAGTCAAGCATGTTAGGATTTGGTGCTTTGTGGGAATCAGAAGTTCTAGATTTCCATCAAAGGGATGGAGAAAATATGAAGAAGGCATGGGACAGAATTTCTGATGCACATAGGAGAATTATGCCTTAGATACCTATAAAAATTGTGCTTAGAAATTTTTACCATGGTCTTTTTAAATGGTTTAAACACTCTCTTGATATTATAGCTGAAGGAGATTTCCTAGAGTGTGATGAAGCTAGAGCTCTTGAAATTATACATGGTCTATCTAGTTACTTTGTTTATGATCATAATTTTGATACTGTCATAGATAGACTTGCTACTATTGAGAAGAGAATGGATGCTCTAGACTTGATGAAGGTAGAGAAACCCAAACCCAATAAGAGAGATATTTTGGAAATAGACAATGATTGGGAGCCTTTTGTTAGGATTAACATCTCTAATCAAGACTTCCTTGCTTATTGTGATATTGGATCTATGGTTTCTACTATGCCAAAAATTGTTCATGATTCTTTAAAATTTAACATGGATAGATTATCATCTTATCATGAGCATGCTAATGGATATATTTCTGAGATCTAGGGAAGAATAAAAGACGTGCCAGTTACCTTCCTTAAAGGGATTGCAATGGTTGATTTCTTCATCATGAAGCCAAACCAAGGAAATATAGTGCTTGGAAGAGACTTCCTCCGAGCCATAAAAGGCTTCATCGATATAGGTAAGGGACAAATCCGCTTATGCGGGAAGGCAAAAGGAATGTACCCCTTTCCTAGAAGGAATAAGAGTGAACTTGTTGAGGAACCATTTGAAGCAATTTATAACTCCGATTATTATGATGATTATTGATTCCTCTTTGCATTATGCCTAGCTTAAAGGCATAAAAGAAAGCGCTTTTGGGAGGCAGCCCACAATGAATAAAGTTTTATTTTGCTTTTGTTGTGTCTTGATGTTAGTTACTACAGTAGCATCATCATTGTATCTTTACTTTTCAGCTTTGTGCCAAGTTTAGCCTCCGATTGCAAGAAAGTTCAAAAGTTGTGACGTGCTGTCCAGGAAACAGATTCTGTCCTTGGACAGAAAAATTCGTATAAAATCACCAGATCATCTTTTTGGTCCAAATTGTTTCGACAGCGTGCTCTATACAATTGGCTTTCGGGCGTCTGTTCTGAGTTTTTTAATTTGAGTTGCAGAAGTGCCCCGAAAAAATTATTTACTACCTGCTGGTCTGTTTTTCACAGATTCTGTCCTGTTCTGCCTTTCCTTCGTTTTCCAAACCTTGAGCTTGCTTTTTCTTTGCAAAAATCTTTTGGCAATCTTGAGAAACAGTAGACCTTCAAGAATATCCTTATTTCCAGGAAGGAAAAATTATTTTATTATGGGTACTAACCTCGCTAATCAGATTATGATGAGTTATGTATGAAGGGAGTTTTCAAGTGTGCGAGGGAAGATGATAAAAAGATTCAGGAGTGTCAAACGCTCAAGCTTGGGGATGCCCCCGTGCACCCCCAAGAAATATTCAGGAAGACTCAAGCGTCTAAGCTTGGGGATGCTCCCCGTGCATCCCCTTCTCCATCAACATTATCAGTTCGTCTTTCGTTCCACTATATTTTAATCACTTCATGCGTTATGTGCTATGCTTGGAGCGTCTTGCTTTTGTTTCTTTTTTAGTTTTCTTTAGCTTTGCTTGCTGTTCATAACGAGTTAGAAGCCAGCTTTCTTTGTGTGGGAGAGAAACACGCTCCACTTCAACCTAGAACACAACATAGGATTTTCATGCTTATCTTTGCTGTGTATGTTCTTTGTCTTTCAATAGCTACTGTCATGCTTAGCTCTTAGTTTTCATGCTTTTCTTTTTAAAAGAGCTTTTGTTTAGTTGGTTGCTAGAACTCTCTTGAGTTATCATGCTTATCTTGTTAAGAGAGTTGGCTTCTGTTGCAGGTTGATACGTCTATGATAAAAATGCTATGTGCATAATGGTGCTTAGTAGTTCATGTTTACTTATGGTTAGTCTCAAATAGCTGGGGGGTTCTTAATGTGTTATTGAAGTACCAACATGATTTGTTTGCCTATGATGTGGTATGGTTTAGTGATATCTTCCTCCAAGAATTTATTTTGATTGACTTGGCATATGCTCACGCATATTTAAGACTGTAAAGAAAGTCTATCAAGCCTTGATGATCTTTAATTTCTGAGTAGCGATATAACTTCCATGCCCGATTCAATGTTGCTTTGTCGCTCTGCATGATTATGGACGTCATTGCTCTTTTAGTTGGTCGCTCCCAGTCTTTTGCTAACCTTCACCTGTACTAAGCGGACTGACTGCTTGTGCATCCAAAATCCTTTAAACTAGTTATGCCATATGAGTCCACCATACCTTCCTATACATGGTATTTATTTGCCATTCCTAACGAAGACTATCTTGTACCATCTCGAAATTATTCAAAAAAAATCATTTCTCTTTTGTGCCTCTGTTTTAGCTCATGAGGAAGTAGTAGTTAATTCATGATCTTTTTAAGTTGGACGAGTTTCACCCCGGGATTGCATGTCTAATCTGCAAACTCCCAATACGAGAAGGAAATGGCAAAGAGTGCGCCCGGCTCATTAAAAAAATATACAACAAACAAACCCTCCTTCACGCTTTGTTCATGAGAAATCAGAAAACTTTGGCAGTGATAAACAAAGGAGATTAAGGGGATGTGATCGTCCCCGTGCGGGAGCCGTTCCTCGAAACTTGTCCAGCTCAAGAAGTAATTGAGTTATCTACTAGCATTCGTTGACGAAATATGCATACCCCAAAAATAATTTTTACCTCTGTTTAAAAACCAAGAGCTCTGGTACATGTTTAGTCTTTGTTTCCGACCACGGATTTTCAACCTTGCCATCAAAAGCCATGGTTCGAGAGTCTCCACCTTCTTTCTTCAAAGCACCAACTATTGAGAGCATGATTGTCATTCTGAGTGTAATGTGCATTGTCCCAAAGTACCATTGTCTTTTGCATGATTATGATATCGTTTATTCTGAAATCATTGTATCTAGTCGTCACTTAAACTTCGGAGGTGCCCCTGCATTTACGTTTTGCTTCACTAAAGGGGGCAAGCGAGGTATCACTTTGTCATGTTTGCACACCATGCTCACTACAAATCTATTGAGTGTTTCAGTATCATATTGTAAAACTTTCAGTTCTTTGTGATATTCTCATGAGGCAACTTAATTACTACAGATTCATTATCTCAGTAAGCATTCGTCATGCGACTGTAAAACGTTCTTATATGGTTAATAGCATGTCACCACAGAAATTATGCTTGTTATCATTTACCTACTCGAGGACGAGCAGGAATTAAGCTTGTGGATGTTGATACGTCCAAAACGTATCTATAATTTCTGCTTGCTCCATGCCTCTTTTGTGTGATATTGCTATGATATTTATGCACTTCCATACACTTTTGATCATATTTGGACTAACCTATTAACTCAGTGCACCCCAGTGCCAGTTTCTGTTTTCTGCTGTTTTTGTATTTCAGGTTTTCCCATTACGTAAATTGCCAGAAAATTCCGGGAAAAATATATAAAAAATCAGCGTTCCGGAAGCTTCCATGCGGCCGAAGTAGGACCAGAGGGGGGCCACCGGGGCTCCAGGCGCCCGGAGGGCGCGACCCCCCTCCTGGCCGCGCCGCCAGGCCGCCTGTGACCCCTTACCTCTTCTGACGCCCCCTTTGGCATATATTTACACCGCGTCCCGAAACCCTCGAGGACGGAACCCTTTTTCGCGATCTTATCTCTGTTCCGCCGCCGCCGCGCTTCCAAGATCGGGAGCACCAGGAGAACTCTTCCCGGCACCCTGCCGGAGGGGAGGATCACCACCGGGAGCCTCTCCACCACCATGGACGCCTCCCGGATGAGTTGTGAGTAGTCTCCCTTGGACCATGGGTCCATGACCAGTAGCTATGTGATGTTCTCCTCCCCTCTTTGTTCTTCATCGATTAGACCTCGTGAGCTGCCCTACATGATCGAGGCACATATGTAATCCTTATGCTGTTGCTATGATGAGTTTGCTGGGATCCGATGGATTATGAGATTATGTTCAGATTGCGTGTGAGTAATATATTTGATTTACCTCTTTTATATTTATGTTCTCAAGTAATTCTTGCATGTTCTCCGTTGCTGTTTATTGCTTTGGCCAAGTAGTAGGTAGTAACTCCAAGAGGGAACGTTATGCTTGATTGTGGGTTCATGCCCCTCGATGACTAGCTTGAGTGACAGAAACATGAGTCTAGGGGATGTGCTGTTGCCACAATGGGGAAAACAACGGTGCTTGTACTTGCGGGTGCAAGGATTGTTTACTTTACGCAAAGTTCTTTTAATGCAGTTGTCTGTTGCTTTGAGTTTACACTATGGGTGGGAATCGCAACTTAATACCAGCGAGGTAATCTGGATAGATATCTCAAGGTGGATGATTAGTAGTAGATGCAGATGGATTTCGGTCTACTTGCCTTGGCGTACCGCCCATGCTTTTGAGCCTCTACTTTCTTGCAGCATAGTTTGCATTGGTTTGCACACATAATCCTGTCAATTGCCCAGATGTAATTTGTTTACCTCGCTTAGCTGTTTTATCGTCTTTTGGGAGAGAGACATCACTAGTGAACATCATGGGACCCCGGTCTATATTACCATCACTGATCACACCCGCTATTTACTTCCTGTTCTTATTTACTAGTTGCAGTCATACCTATCACTATTATCTCTTGTGTTTGATCCTTTGTAAACGACAAGGCCGGAGGGATTGACGACCTCTCTGTACTTGTTGGGAGCAAAGTTATTTGTATTTGTGTGCAGGTCCTGTCAATCGCTAAGTATCTGGCGCCGTTAGCAGTTGACACCTTCTTGTTGACCCTCGGAGTCTCACGGGATTCGATCCTTGGTATCTTTGGCAAGGGAAAACTACCGCTACGCTGCATCTCACACCTTCCACTTGGGGTAACCAACGAGGGGCGAGAAGCCATCACCAAACCGGGTGGCTGTCTTCATGGCCGGATCACAGTCTATGCAGCAGCCCTCGGTGACTGGGGCGTTCCTTAGAGGTAGTTGGTGTGGGGGCGGGCAGCCAAGCCCCCTCACCCTCTGACGTTCTATCCACCTTGGTCGAGGAGTTGACAGCACACGCAACAGCAGAAGTAGCTCCTGCCAACAAGGCGCAACATGATGCGGAGATCCTTCAGCTAAAGGGCCGGACTGAGCAGGCTAAACGGGATCTGGACGCAGAGAAAACCATGATGGCTACGAGGCAAGCAGAGCTAGACTCCCAAGCTTTCTGGCTCAGGGTGGATCAGACTTATGCACAGGAGGTAATGTAAAGAAGACAGCAAGCTCATCTACCGTCGGTTTACGAGGCGAGGAATCTCTTTGGCACACCAGGGGCGGGAACCAGTAACAGCCCAGAGGTAAACTGGGGAGGAGCCCCAGGGACTGGCGCGTCGGTTCAGCCGCCGGCCACGGAGCGAAATCGTCAAGTTGTGCCCACGCCGCACATCCCCACCCCTCCCGGCCATTATTCTAACCCATTGGACAACATTGTCGCCGCCGCTTCAGGACTGGCCGCTTTACCCATTGAGGGGACATCCCCCGTGGCGATGGAAGTGCACCGGGCTAAGGAATTGCTGGACACGGCGCTGACACAGCAGCAGGCGTACTCTTACAGCAGGGAGAGGATTCATTCAACCCCCCGCCAAAGCCGGAGTTACACTAGGCACTGGGATGAACCGGCCGTGTCTAGCAGCGAGCGGAGACGTCACCGCCACAGGCAGGATAATCTATCAGGAGCAGAAGCACACGCCCAAGAGGCGGTAGACCGGGCCAGACATACCGCCCGCGAGGATACCCGTCAAATGACGCTGGTTCACCCAACCACAGCAGAAACGGGAGTCACGGCGAGTTCCTTTGGAGTACAGTGTCTTGTCCCCGCTTTACGAAGCATAAAATTGACCAAAGACTTCAAAGGTCCACGCAAGGTGCCCAACTACACGGCAGACCTGGCTCCAGAGGCGTGGGTTGAGAGCTATGAGATGGCTATGGAGATGCTAGATGTGGATGAAGCGGCATGCGCCAAATACTTCACCATGATGCTGGAAGGCACAGCCCGGACATGGTTAAAGGGCTTACCACCTAACTCCATCGGATCATGGGGAGAACTGCGTCGCCAGTTTATCAAAAATTTCAAAGACACGTGCAAGCAGCCAATGTTAGTGGTAGATTTAGCGGCATGTGTTCAAGGAGAGCAGGAACCTACGAGCGCCTGGGTGCAGCGAGTATCAGAAATCCTGCATTCCTCCAATAGCATCAATCCTAGTACGGCGATAGTGACATTGGAAAATAATTGCCGGTTTGAGTCTCTGAAGTTGAAGTTGGGACGGCTCAAGCGGGATTGTAATGACATGGGGACACTCATGAGCGCTCTGGTGAAATATGGGGATTCTGTTAACACTAAGTACCTAGAGGCAGATGGAGACAAGTCCGGGAAAGCAAACAAGGCTGGTAAACCGGCGCAAGCTAATCCGGCAGTAACGAGTTACAATGGTAAGCGAAAAGCAGAGGGTGGTTCTGATTTTGTGGCTAATACCAACGTTCAGGGAAACGGGCAGCGCCGCAAGGGTAGACCGCCTCCTCGTGGTGAAGGTCAATTCCTCAGTCTAGAACAACAGTTAGACGCGCCTTGCCCTAAACACAGCAAAGAGGGAAGCCCGTCTAAACATTCATGGAGGGAATGCCAGATCATGATAGGGGCCATGAGACAAGCCAAATATAACCATGGACCCCCGGGCGGCGGCTCGAATTCCGGTTTTCAGGGTCCGGGTCACCAGGGTAATGGTTCCGGGTCAGGATATCACGGCGGTAACAACAACTATCCCAGCAACAACAGTAACGGTCAGCATCAACAGAACCGACATCATGGTGAGGGTGGTTACAATAACCAAGGCAATCAGCAACGTCAACAGCAGCAGCAATCCGGATATCAGAGTAATCCGAAGGAGCTAAGTAGTGGACAGTACCATGTCTTTACCACGAGTTTGTGCAAACGAGATCAAAAGATTCTAAAGCGGGCAGTACACGCAGTTGAACCGGCAACGCCACGTTTACGTTGGTCGGAAAAACCTATTGTGTGGAGCAGAGAGGATCACCCGCCACGGGTTGATAAACCGGGCCAGATGGCCATAGTGGTGGCACCACAGGTGGGTGGCTACAAATTCACAAAGGTACTCATGGATGGCGGCAGCAGTATCAACATCTTATATTATGAGACTTCCCGTCGTATGGGGTTGACAGACAAGAATTTGAGACAATCCAACACGGTGTTCCATGGAGTGTGCCAGGTAAATCGGCTTACCCAGTTGGGAAAATTGATCTGGAGGTTACTTTTGGGGATGAGCAGGATTCTAGGTCATAGACAGTGACCTTTGAGGTCGTAAAGATCCAAAGCCCATATCATGCTCTGCTTGGGAGGCCGGTTTACGCCAAGTTCATGGCTAGACCGTGCTATGTTTATCTGCAGCTCAAGATGCCGGGTCACAAGGGAACCATCACGGTTCACGGAAGTCGCAAGATCGCATTGGAATGCGAGGAAGGAGATGCAGCCTATGCAGAGGCAGTCTGTGCTACGGAGGAATTGAAATTCTACAAGGACAACGTCGATCCGGCAGATATGTCCCCGTTAAAAATGCCAACTGCAGAGCATGATCCGGCGTTGAAGTTTAAATCGGCAGAGGAGACCAAGCAAGTTGACTTTATGCCAGGCGATTCATCCAAGCAGTTAACAATCAGCGCTAACCTAGACCCCAAATAGGAAAGCGCGCTCATCGAGTTCATCCGTGAGAATCGGGATATCTTTGCATGGAAACCTTCTGACATGCCGGGTATACCGAGGGAACTCGCTGAGCACAGTCTTAACATTGATCCAAAGTTTAAACCGGTCAAGCAGTGCCCGCGCCGCTTCAATGAGGAGAGGCGCAAGGCTATAGGTGAGGAAGTGGCCAGGCTTTTGGCCGTAGGGTTCATAGTTGAGGTGTTCCATCCGGAGTGGTTGGCTAATCCAGTTCTGGTACTAAAGAAAAATGGAACGTGGATGATGTGTGTAGATTACAGAAACCTAAACAAGGCTTGCCCAACTGATCCTTTTTCTCTCCCCCGTATTGATCAGATTATTGATGCTACGGCATGATGTGAGCGGCTAAGTTTTTTGGATGCATATTCAGGGTATCATCAAATCAAGATGGCAGTTAAGGACCAGGAAAAGGCAGCCTTCATAACTCCCTTTGGAGGTTTCTGCTATGTATCTCTGCCCTTTCGGCTCAAGAGTGCCCAAGCAACTTACTAGCGTTGCGTACAGAACTGTCTCAAGGGGCAGATCAGAAAAAATGTCCATGCCTATGTTGATGACATTGTGGTGAAGTCAAGGAAGGAGGAGACGCTGATAGAAGACCTAAAGGAAACCTTTGACAACTTCCGGGTTTATAAGATGATGCTTAATCCGGAGAAGTGTGTTTTTGGTGTTCCGGCAGGCAAGCTCCTTGGATTCTTAGTATCAAACAGGGGAAGATCAAGGTGATCACATCCTTGGCTAAACCGGCTTGTATGAATGATGTCCAGCGCAAAGCAGGCCGGATTATAGCATTAAGCCGATTCATCAGCCGTTTGGGAGAGAAGGCAATTCCACTCTATCAGATGCTGAAAAAGACAGATCGGTTTATATGGAGCGATGCTGCGAATGCGGCGTTCGAGGACTTGAAGCGACAATTAGCAGAACCGCCAATTCTTGCTGCCCCTGTTGACAACGAGCCGTTGCTGCTATACGTAGCTGCCAATGCTTGCGCAGTTAGCGTGGCGATTGTGGTGGAACGCAAGGAAGCAGGCAAAGAATATCCGGTTCAGCGCCCGATTTACTACGTCAATGAGGTTCTCATTGAGTCGAAGCAAAGGTATCCACACTGGCAAAAGCTGGTATATGGCGTGTTCATGGCAAACCGGAAGCTGAAGCACTATTCCCAGGGCCACCCCATCACTGTTGTCAGCTCAGCTCCGTTGGGGGATATAATCCAGAATAGAGAAGCTACTGGTAGAGTGGCAAAGTGGGCCATTGAGCTTAGCCCACATGGATTGAAGTATGTACCCCGTACTGCTATCAAATCCCAAGCACTGGTAGATTTCATCAATGATTGGACAGAATTGCAAGCACCAGAGGAGAAGCCGGATCATACATACTGGACTATTCACTTCGACGGTTCAAGGCAATTAGAGGGCTCGGGGGCTGGAGTCGTGTTAACTTCCCCACGCGGTGACAAGTTTTGTTATGTTCTCCGACTAATGTTCCCTTGCACTAACAATGCTGCTGAGTATGAAGCTCTCCTTCACGGCCTACGGATAGCTAAGGAGATGAACTTGAGCCGGGTCAAGTGCTTTGGTGATTCAGATCTAGTGGCGCAGCAAGTGTCTCGCAAGTGGGACTCTAAAGACCCTCTCATGGCAGCTTACAGGCGAGAAGTTGAAGCGGTGGCAGGATGTTTCAAAGGATATCAGGTGGATCACATAGACCGGCAGAAAAATGAAGCGGCCGATGCTCTAAGCCGGCTGGGCTCTCAGTGTAAACCGCCCCCCCCCCAAATACTTTCTTGGATGAATTACACAGTCCATCAGTTCAGGTGCCATCAGAGGAGGATTTGGCTTTTCCTGATCCAGAAGCACAGCTGGTTGCAGCGCTTCATGTTATTCCGGATTGGACACTCCCTTACTTGGCATACCTGAGCCGAGGAGAGTTGCCAGATGATGAGGTTGAAGCTAGGCAGATAATCTGGAGATCCAAATCTATGACCATTGTTAACGGAGAACTTCATCACCGCAGCGTTTCTGGGGCATTTCAGCGCTGTGTATCATCGGAAGAAGGCAGTGATATTCTTTGAGAGATACACGAAGGAGATTGTGGTCATCACGCCGGTTCAAAATCACTGGTAGCCATGGCCTTTCGTCACGGGTTTTACTGGTTAACGGCCCATGCTGATGCGGAGGATCTAGTCCGGAGATGCGACGCTTGTCAGAAATTTTCACGGCGTGCTCTTGTCCCAGCACAGGAGCTACGGATGATTCCAATTACTTGGCCGTTTGCGACTTGGGGGCTTGATATGGTTGGACCTTTTAAACGATCCCACGATCAGAAAACCCACCTGTTGGTGGCAGTGGACAAGTTTACAAAATGGATTGAGGCAGAGCCTGTCAGTAAGTGTGATGCGGCAACTACGGTTAAATTCATCAAAATGGTAATTTTCCGGTTTGGCTTTCCACACAACATTATTACTGATAATGGCACCAATCTATCTAAAGGAGAGATGGAAGAGTTTTGCCAAAGGGAACATATTCGCCTGGATGTATCTTCAGTAGCTCACCCTCAATCCAATGGTCAAGCTGAAAGGGTCAACCAAGAGATCTTGCGAGGCATCAAGCCCCGACTTATGACTCCCTTGCAAAGAACACCAGGGTGCTGGGTTGAGGAGTTACCTTCTGTCCTCTGGAGCATCAACACTACGCCTAACAGGTCTACAGGCTATACTGAAGGAAATATGCCCTAGAGGCAATAATAAAGATGTATTTGTATTTCCTTATATCATGATAAATGTCTTTTATTCATGCTAGAATTGTATTAACCGGAAACTTAGTACATGTGTGGATACATAGACAAAACAGTATGTCCCTAGTATGCCTCTACTAGACTAGCTCATTGATCAAAGATGGTTATGTTTCCTAGCCATAGACATGAGTTGTCATTTGATCAACGGGATCACATCATTAGGAGAATGATGTGATGGACAAGACCCATCCGTTAGCATAGCACTATGATCGTTTAGTTTTACTGCTATTGCTTTCTTCATGACTTATACATGTTCCTATGACTATGAGATTATGCAACTCCCGAATACCGTAGGAACACCTTGTGTGCTATCAAACATCACAACGTAACTGGGTGATCATAAAGATGCTCTACAGGTGTCTCCGAAAGTATTCGTGGTGTTGGCATAGATCAAGATTAGGATTTGTCACTCCGAGTGTCGGAGAGGTATCTCTGGGCCCTCTCGGTAACACCCATCACAATAAGCCTTGCAAGCAAAAAGACTAATGATTTAGTCACGAGATGATGTGATACGGAACGAGTAAAGAGACTTGCCGGTAACGAGATTGAACTAGGTATAGAGATACCGACGATCGAATCTCGGGCAAGTAACATACCGTTGACAAAAGGAACAACGTATGTTGTTATGCGGTTTGACCGATAAAAGATCTTCGTAGAATATGTAGGAGCCAATATGAACATCCAGGTTCCGCTATTGGTTATTGACCGGAGATGAGTCTCGGTCATGTCTACATAGTTCTCGAACCCGTAGGGTCCGCACGCTTAACGTTTGATGACAATCGGTATTATGAGTTTATGGGTATTGATGTACCGAAGGTAGTTTGGAGTCCCGGATGAGATCACGGACATGACGAGGAGTCTCGGAATGTCCGAGACATAAAAATTGATATATTGGACGACTATATTCGGACGCCGGAAGTGTTCCGGAAAAGTTTCGGATTTATCGGGATTGCCGGAGGGGGTTACCGGAACCCCCTACGAGAGGGGATCGTCCATAGTGGGCCTAAAGGGAAAGAGTGAGGCAGCACATAGGGCTGGCCGGCGCCCCCACCTAGGGTTCCTAGTTGGACTAGGATTGGGGGGGGGGGGGGGGCGCCACCTCTCCTATTCCTTTCCCTCTTCTTTCTTTTGGTGAATCCTACTAGGAATAGGATTGCAATCCTATTCCTAGTAGGACTCCTTCCCTAGCCGCACCAGGAGGAGTTGGCCGGCCTCCCTCCCTTGCTCCTTTATATACGGGGGCAGGGGGGCACCCAAAGACACACAAGTTGAATTGTTTTAGCCGTGTGCGGTGCCCCCCTCCACAGAATCACACCTCGGTCATATCGTCGCGGAGCTTAGGCGAAGCCCTGCGCCGGTGAACACATCATATCCGTCACCACGCCGTCGTGCTGACGAAATTCTCCCGTGAAGCTCAACTGGATCAAGAGCTCGTGGGACGTCATCAAGCTGAACGTGTGCTGAACGCGGAGGTGCCGTACGTTCGGTGCTTGATCGGTTGGATCGCGAAGAAGTTCGACAACATCAACCGCGTCACTTGACGCTTCCGCTCCCGGTCTACGAGGGTACGTAGACACACTCTTCCCTCTCGTTGCTATACATCTGGTAGATAGATCTTGCGTGATCGTAGGAAAATTTTAAAATACTACGTTCCCCAACAGTGGCATCATGAGCCAGGTCTATGCGTAGATGATATGCACGAGTAGAACACAATGAGTTGTGGGCGATACTAGTCATACTGCTTACCAGCATGTCATACTTTGCTTCGGCGGTATTGTGAGATGAAGCGGCCCGGACCGACATTACGCGTACGCTTACGCGAGACTGGTTTCACCGTTACGAGCACTCGTTGCTTAAAGGTGACTGGCGGGTGTCTGTCTCTCTCACTTTAGCTGAATCAAGTGTGGCTACGCCCGGTCCTTGTGAAGATTAAAACAGCACATACTTGACGAAACATCGTTGTGGTTTTGTATGCGTAGGTAAGAACGGTTCTTGCTAAGCCCGTAGCAGCCACGTAAAACTTGCAACAACAAAGTAGAGGACGTCTAACTTGTTTTTGCAGGGCATGTTGTGATGTGATATGGTCAAGACATGATGAGTTATACGGTTTTGTATGAGATGATCATGTTTTGTAATGTTATCGGCAACTGGCAGGAGCCATATGGTTGTCGCTTTATTGTATGAAATGCAATCGCCATGTAATTGCTTTACTTTATCACTAAGCGGTAGCGATAGTCGTAGAAGCAATAGTTGGCGAGACGACAACGATGCTACGATGGAAATCAAGGTGTCGCGCCGGTGACGGAGGTGATCATGACGGTGCTTTGGAGATGGAGATCAAAAGCACAAGATGATGATGGCCATATCATGTCACATATTTTGATTGCATGTGATGTTTATCTTATTATGCTTCTTATTTTGCTTAGAATGACGGTAGCATTATAAGATGATCCCTTACTAAATTTCAAGGTATAAGTGTTCTCCCTGAGTATGCACCGTTGCGAAAGTTCGTCGTGCCGAGACACCACGTGATGATCGGGTGTGATAAGCTCTACGTTCAAATACAACGGGTGTAAGCCAGTTTTGCACACGCAGAATACTCGGGTTAAACTTGACGAGCCTAGCATATGCAGATATGGCCTCGGAACACTGGAGACCGAAAGGTCGAGCGTGAATCATATAGTAGATATGATCAGCATAAGATGTTCACCATTGAAACTACTCCATCTCACGTGATGATCGGACATGGTTTAGTTGATTTGGATCACGTGATCATTTAGATGACCGGAGGGATGTCTATCTAAGTGGGAGTTCTTAAGTAATATGATTAAATTGAACTTTAATTTATCATGAACTTAGTCCTGGTAGTATTAGCATATCTATGTTGTAGATCAATAGCTCGCGATGTTGCTCCCCGTTTATTTTTCATATGTTCCTAGAGAAAACCAAGTTGAAAGTTGTTAGTAGCAGTGATGCGGAATTGTTCCGTGATCTGAGGATTATCCTCATTGCTGCACAGAAGAATTATGTACTTGATGCACCGCTAGGTGACAGACCTATTGCAGGAGCAGATGTAGACGTTATGAACGTTTTGACAAAAGCTCGATATGATGACTACTTGATAGTTTAAGTGCACCATGCTTTACGGCTTAGAACCGGGACTTCAAAAACGTTTTGAACGCCACGGAGCATATAAGATGTTCCAAGGGTTGAAATTAGTATTTCATACTCATGCTCGTGTCGAGAGGTACGAGACCTCTGACAGTACTTTGCCTACAAGATGGAGGAGAATAGCTCAACCAGTGAGCATGTGCTCAGATTGTCTGGGTACTACAATTATTTGAATCAAGTGGGAGTTAATCTTCCAGATAAGATAGTAATTGACAAAGTTCTCTAGTCACTATCACCAAGTTAGTAGAACTTCGTGATGAACTATAATATGCAAGGGATGACGAAAGGAATTCCCAGCTCTTCGCGATGCTGAAGTCGGCGAAGGTAGAAATCATGAAAAAGCATCAAGTGTTGATGGTTAACAAGACCACTTGTTTCAAGTAAAGGGCAAAGGGATAGAAGGGGAACTTCAAGAGGAATGACAAGCAAGTTGTCACTCCCGTGAAGAAACCCAAAGCTAAACTCAAGCCTGAAACAAGTGCTTCTACTGCAAAGGAAATGGTCACTTGAAGTGGAACTGCCCTAGATATTTGGCGGATAAGAAGGATGGCAAAGTGAACAAAGGTATATTTGATATACAGATTATTGATGTGTATTTTACTAGTGTTCATAGCAACCCCTCGGTATTTGATATTGGTTCAGTTGCTAAAGAGTAGTAACTCGAAATGGGAGTTGCATAATGAACAGAAACTAGTTAAAGGATGAAGTGATGATGTGTATTGGAAGTAGTTCCAAGATTGATATGATCATCATCGCACACTCCCTATACTTTCGGGATTACTGTTGAACCTAAATAAGTGTTATTTGGTGTTGAGCATGAATATGATTTGATCATGTTTTTTTTGATACGGTTATTCATGTAAGTTAGAGAATAATTGTTGTTCTGTTTACATGAATAAAACCTTCTATGGTCATACACCCAATGAAAATGGTTTGTTGGATCTCAATCGTGGTGATACAAATATTCATAATATTGGAGCCAAAAGATGCAAGGTTAATTATGATAGTGCAACTTATTTGTGGCACTGCCGTTTAGGTCATATTGGTGTAAAGCGCATGAAGAAACTCCATAGTGATGGACTTTTGGAATCACTTGATTATGAATCACTTGGTGCTTGCGAACCATGCCTCATGGGCAAGATGACTAAAACTCCGTTCTCCGGAACTGTGGAGCGAGCAACAGATTTGTTGGAGATCATACATACAGATGTATGTGGACCAATGAGTGTTGAAGCTCGCGGCGGGTATCGTTATTTTCTAACCTTCACTGACGATTTGAGCAGATATGGGTATATCTACTTAATGAAGCACAAGTCTGAAACATTTGAAAAGTTCAAAGAATTTCAGAGTGAAGTGGAGAATCATCGTAACAAGAAAATAAGAGTTTCTACGATATGATCGTAGAGGTAAAATATTTGAGTTAGCGAGTTTGGCCTTCAATAAAAACCAATGTGAAATAGTTTCACTACTCACGCCACCTGGAACACCACAGTATAATGGTGTATCCGAACGTCATAACCGTACTTTATTAGATATGGTGCGATCGATGATGTCTCCTACCGATCTACCACTATCGCTTTTGGGGTTATGCATTAGAGACAGCTACATTCACGTTAAATAGGGCACCATCTAAATCCGTGGAGATGACACCGTATGAACTGTGGTTTGACGAGAAACCTAAGTTGTCATTTCTTTAAGTTTGGGACTGCGATGCTTATGTGAAAAAGTTTCAACATGATAAAGCTCGAACCCGAATCAGAGAAGTAAATCTTCATAGGATACCCAAAAGAAACTGTTGGGTACACCTTCTATCACAGATCCGAAGGCAAGATCTTTGTTGCTAGGAGTGGATCCTTTCTAGAGAAGGAGTTTCTCTCTAAAGAAGTGAGTGGGAGGAAAGTAGAACTTGATGAGGTAATTGTACCTTCTCCCGAATTGGAAAGTAGTACATCACAGAAAATTGTTCCAGTGATTCCTACACCAATCAGTGAGGAAGTTAATGATGATGATCATGAAACTTCGGATCAAGTTTCTGCTGAACGTCGTAGATCAACCAGAGTACGTTCCGCACCAGGGTGGTACGGCAACCCAGTTCTGGAAATCATGTTACTAGACCATGATGAACCTGCGAACTATGAGGAAGCGATGATGAGCCCAGATTCCGCAAAATGGCTTGAGACCATGAAATCTGAGATGGGATCCATGTATTAGAGCAAAGTATGGACTTTGGTTGACTTGCCCGATGATCGGCAAGCCATCGAAAATAAATGGATCTTCAAGAGGAAGACCGACACAGACGGTAATGTTACTGTTTTCAACGCTCGACTTGTTGCGAAAGGTTTTCGACAAGTTCAAGGAGTTGACTACGATGAGACTTTCTTACCTGTAGCGATGCTTAAGTCTGTCCGAATCATGTTAGCAATCGCCGCATTTTATGATTATGAAATCTGGCAAATGGATGTCAAAACTGCATTCCTGAATGGATATCTCAAAGAAGAGTTGTATATGATGCAACCAGAAGGTTTTGTCGATCCAAAAGGTGCTAACAAAGTATGCAAGCTCCAGCGATCCATCTATGGACTGGTGCAAGCATCTCGGAGTTGGAATATACGCTTTGATGAGGTGATCAAAGCATATGGTTTTATACAGACTTTTGGAGAAGCCTGTATTTACAAGAAAGTGAGTGGGAGCTCTGTAGCATTTCTAATATTATATGTGGATGAAATATTTGGAAATGATATAGAATTTCTGGACAGCATAAAAGGATACTTGAATAAGAGTTTTTCAAAGAAAGACCTTGGTGAAGCTGCTTACATATTGGGCATCAAGATCTATAAAGATAGATCAAGACGCTTGATAAGACTTTCGATGAGTACATACCTTGACAAGATTTTTAAGTAGTTCAAAATGGATCAGTCAAAGAAAGGGTTCTTGCCTGTATTACAAGGTATGAAGTTGAGTAAGACTCAAAGCCAGACCACGGCAGAAAAATATAGAGAGAATGAAAGTCATTCCCTATGCCTTAGCCATAGGTTCTATAAAGTATGCCATGCTGTGTACAAAAACATTGTGTACCTTGCCATGAGTTTGACAGGGAGGTACAATAGTGATCCAGGAGTAGATCACTATACAGCGGTCAAAATTATCCTTAGTAATTGGATGACTAAGGAAATGTTTCTCGATTATGGAGGTGATAAAGAGTTCGTCGTAAAGGGTTACGCCGATGCAAGCTTTGACACTAAATCCAGATGACTCTAAGTATCAATCTGGATGCGTATTGAAAGTGGGAGCAATTAGCTAGAGTAGCTCCATGTAGAGCATTGTAGACATAGAAATTTGCGAAATACATACGGATCTGAATGTGACAGACCCGTTGACTAAACTTCTCTCACAAGCAAAACATGATCACACCTTATTACTCTTGGGTATTAATCACATAGCGATGTGAACTAGATTATTGACTCTAGTAAACCCTTTGGGTGTTGGTCACATGGTGATGTGAACTATGGGTGTTATTCACATAACGATGTGAACTATCGGTATTAAATCACATGGCGATGTGAGCTAGATTATTGACTCTAGTGCAAGTGGGAGACTGAAGGAAATATGCCCTAGAGGCAATAATAAAGATGTATTTGTATTTCCTTATATCATGATAAATGTCTTTTATTCATGCTAGAATTGTATTAACCAGAAACTTAGTACATGTGTGGATACATAGACAAAACAGTATGTCCCTAGTATGCCTCTACTAGACTAGCTCATTGATCAAAGATGGTTATGTTTCCTAGCCATAGACATGAGTTGTCATTTGATTAACGGGATCACATCATTAGGAGAATGATGTGATGGACAAGACCCATCCGTTAGCATAGCACTATGATCGTTTAGTTTTACTGCTATTGCTTTCTTCATGACTTATACATGTTCCTATGACTATGAGATTATGCAACTCCCGAATACCGTAGGAACACCTTGTGTGCTATCAAACATCACAACGTAACTGGGTGATCATAAAGATGCTCTACAGGTGTCTCCGAAAGTATTCTTGGTGTTGGCATAGATCAAGATTAGGATTTGTCACTCCGAGTGTCGGAGAGGTATCTCTGGGCCCTCTCGGTAACACACATCACAATAAGCCTTGCAAGCAAAAAGACTAATGAGTTAGTCACGAGATGATGTGATACGGAACGAGTAAATAGACTTGCCGGTAACGAGATTGAACTAGGTATAGAGATACCGACGATCGAATCTCGGGCAAGTAACATACCGTTGACAAAAGGAACAACGTATGTTGTTATGCGGTTTGACCGATAAAAGATCTTCGTAGAATATGTAGGAGCCAATATGAACATCCAGGTTCCGCTATTGGTTATTGACCGGAGATGAGTCTCGGTCATGTCTACATAGTTCTCGAACCCGTAGGGTCCCCACGCTTAACGTTTGATGACAATCGGTATTATGAGTTTATGGGTATTGATGTACCGAAGGTAGTTCGGAGTCCCGGATGAGATCACGGACATGACGAGGAGTCTCGGAATGTCCGAGACATAAAGATTGATATATTGGACGACTATATTCGGACGCCGGAAGTGTTCCGGAAAAGTTTCAGATTTATCGGGATTGCCGGAGGGGGTTACCGGAACCCCCTACGAGAGGGGATGGTCCATAGTGGGCCTAAAGGGAAAGAGAGAGGCAGCCCATAGGGCTGGCCGGCGCCCCCACCTAGGGTTCCTAGTTGGACTAGGATTGGGGGGGGGGGCGCCACCTCTCCTATTCCTTTCACTCTTCTTTCTTTTGGTGAATCCTACTAGGAATAGGATTGCAATCCTATTCCTAGTAGGACTCCTTCCCTAGCCGCACCAGGAGGAGTTGGCCGGCCTCCCTCCCTTGCTCCTTTATATACGGGGGCAGGGGGGCACCCAAAGACACACAAGTTGAATTGTTTTAGCCGTGTGCGGTGCCCCCCTCCATAGAATCACACCTCGGTCATATCGTCGCGGAGCTTAGGCGAAGCCCTGCGCCGGTGAACACATCATATCCGTCACCACGCCGTCGTGCTGACGAAATTCTCCCGTGAAGCTCAACTGGATGAAGAGATCGTGGGACGTCATCAAGCTGAACGTGTGCTGAACGCGGAGGTGCCATACGTTCGGTGCTTGATCGGTTGGATCGCGAAGAAGTTCGACAACATCAACCGCGTCACTTGACGCTTCCGCTCCCGGTCTACGAGGGTACGTAGACACACTCTTCCTTCTCGTTGCTATACATCTGGTAGATAGATCTTGCGTGATCGTAGGAAAATTTTAAAATACTACGTTCCCCAACATATACGCCCTTCTTCATGGTGTATGGTGCTGAAGTAGTTCTCCCTAGTGATATCCGGCACGACTCACCACGGGTGGCGGCTTATGTTGAAATGGCCAATGAGCAGGCAAGACAGGACAGTTTAGACCGGCTGGATGAAGAGCGTGATATAGCAGCAGCACGATCCGCAATTTATCAGCAAGACCTCCACCGATATCACAGCCACCGGGTTAAGACCAGGACGTTCCAGGAGGGGGACCTGGTGCTCCGGCTCATCCAAGACCAGACAGATATGCACAAGTTATCCCCACCTTGGGAAGGGCCCTTTGTGGTCAGCATGAACCTACACAACGGTTCATATTACCTGGTGGACGTTCGAGAACATAAAGACTCACGGACAGCAGAGGAAGAGACGAAGAGGCCGTGGAACATTGCTCTTCTGCGGCCTTACTACACTTGAGCCATGGGCTCCGCTTCATGTATCCTGTATATATTATGATTAATAAATAAACTGGCACCCCCGGTAAACCAGGGGATCAGCCATCTTCTTCAAATATAAGTGTCTTATGGGAATTCACTCAGGTGATATCCATCTAAATTTTATTTCTCTTGATATATATTATTTTCATCAAGAAAACAAGATGCTTTGATCAATCTATTTTGATATGCAGGACAATTATATAAGGGACGAAAGAGGGTTTGCCACACAAGCGCAACTCCCATATAGGTACCCTGCCTCTACGGTCACCAGGGGGCTTCCTGTTCAAACATAGGTCGTATTCGAACCAAAGAGAACATAACCAAACTCACTAGGGGGCTACGTGATCGTATTCGAATCCTAGCTTAACCCCTTTGGTCAAGTGTATATGATCGCATTCGAATCATAGCTTAAACCCCGTTTGGGTCCGCCATGGATCGCATTCGAATCCACTGATCGGCAAAATTTCAAGGCCATTGGGGGCTACATGATCGCATTCGAATCCTAGCTCCACCCCTTTGGTCTAGTATATATGATCGCATTCGAATCATAGCTTAAACCCCGTTTGGGTTCGCCTTGGATCGCATTCGAATCCACTGATCGGCTAAATTTCAAGGCCATTGGGAGCTACATGATCGCATTCGAATCCTAGCTCAACCCCATTGGTCCGGTTTACTGATCGCATTCGAATGAGAATCCTCTTATAAAATTCTCAAGGCCACTGGGGGCTACATGGTCGCATTCGAATCTTAGCTCAACCCCTTGGTCCGGTTTACTAATCGCATTCAAATCAGAAGCCTTGATTTCGAGCCTGGCAGCTCATAAAAAGCCTCGATTTGGAGCCTCGCAGCTCGTAAAAAGTCTCGACTACATGGTCTTATTTGCCAAAAAATGCTTTGCTTCTGCCATTTTACAAGTTTTTGTGGTTAACCAAATTTATTGATCCGGAATTGGGCAACTTCAAGGTTGACCACATATCTACAAAGTTAAAAGTCTGGGTCATGAATACCAGCATGAGTTTAAAGTCTGGGTCGTAAACACCAGCATGATTTAAACCGGCGTTTATCATAACCCGGAACAGTCATCAGGCAAACGCCAAAGAGAGCCAAGAGCCTCATCAGAATCTACACATTCAATTATGCTTATAGGATTAAGGACGTCAGGCACACTTAATCAAAGGACATCTTTTTAGCATTGTTTATGCAGATGCAGATAACATAGATGGATCAACCATAGCAGACAAGGGATTAAAATTGGCAGACGCCAAGTCAAGCTGTGACATCCGAATTGGGACAAAGAAAATGTTTCGAACTATCGTATTACAAGGCACTTGCAGGCCCGAACAGATTAAAGTTCTTTGCAAAAGTGTTCGGCATCTATGAATTAAACCGGACGGTTTATGATTCGTCTTCACGCTGCAAAGGCTGAGGGTCGGCTTGTTCCGGATCTTCTTCATCCTCAGGAAGTGGCTGGAAATCAGGAACGCGCCAGTCAATCTTGGAGAGTGCACGGAAGTACATTTCCTCAGTAATAACATCGGAGGGATCAATATCTGGAGCGAAAGCATGGCCACGCACTGGCGGGATCTGATTCTCGGTGTCAAAAACCGGTCGCTCCACCCGTTCATTTTCTAAGTCATAGGCCAGATGATACCTGGTCAGATCCGCTTCATCGGCAAGTTTGCTGGCGAGTGGGCGCATCTCTTTGGTTAAGGCACGGAGGTCTTCGGCAGAAAAGGTGGATCCATCCTCTTTATTACTGGGATATCCGTTCATGGCCTCCTCCGGATCAAAGTCTGGAACCCATGCCTTGGCCCGGGTCAGTGCTATAAGAGAGCCAGCCCGTGCGGCAGATTTCTTCACTTCCACCAGGCGCACAGGCAGGACAGATAGCTTCTCCAAAGTACCTTGGATAGTAGTTGGGGCCGGTTTCTGATGGGACATTGCACTTATAACCCGTTGAGCGCCGGAATACAGCTGCTCCACCAGGGTATAAGAGGCCTTGAGCTTCTTTCGGACATCATCTCCAAGATGAGTTATGCGTCGCCCTAAATATGTTTGTCAAAGTTAAACCGGAGTGGATCAAGGATTGCAGAGATGAAAAGCATATACAATTGAGTGCTCACCAAAGATAGCAGAGGTCATAAGTTCTATTTGCTGCTTTAAACCGGTCAACTCCTGCGTAACCGGATTAAGGACAGCTTCAGCGTCCTTTGCTCTTTTCTCAAGAGCATTTCTCTGCACCTCCCATGAGGACCGCTCCGCTTCAAAGTCCTTCTTCCATTTTTCCATGTTGGTTAAGTTCAGCGCAAACTCTTCCTTGGCTTTGGCAGAAGCAGTTTTAGTAACAGCCAACCTATCCCAGAGTTCAGTTACCTCTGCAGCCCTCCAGGTCAAGTCAGCCTACAAGGAAATCAAATGGATTAGAAAGGCAAGTCAATCAAGTCTCAAGCATATAAACAGGTAATCCACTTGACACTTGGGGGCTAATGTGCAGTTGAAGTACCAAAAGAGAATTTCAGACAAGTCTCAAGCATATAAACAAGTTATCCACTTGACACTTGGGGGCTAATGTGCAATTGAAGTACTGAACAAAAATTTCAGACAAGTCCCAAGCGCATAAAACAAGTTATACCCCTGGCACTTGGGGGCTAATGTAAGTTCATTTTCCGATACACCGGAGGTCCCGGTTCATCTACAACGAAGCTAAACCGGCACTTGGGGGCTACTATGGCCTAAAGACAGGATTGCAAAGAACACAAAACAGAGACAAGTAAAAGGAAAGGAAATTACCTCGTATTTATCTTTCATCAGGTTAACCAACCCGGCTTCATACTCACGGCTGGTAAAGAGCCGGTTTAGATACCCGGAATAAAGTTCCTGGGCACTCAACTCGGCATAGCTGGATAAATCCGTGCTCCACTTGCCTTTTTCTTGTCGAAGCTTTTCTTCCTTGGCAGTATGTCTGGCCAAGATGACGGGTTCGTTGGGAGCGGTGAAGCCTAATCCGGTTATCTCACAATCCGCGGATGAAGCAACAGTCGGCTGGATAGGAGCAGTAGGCGCCGGGCTAGTAGGAGCCGGGCTAGCCTGAGGAGGGCTAACCCGGACAGGACTCGCCGCTTCAACTACATTCTCCGTATTAATATCCTCCGGAGCAGCAATGTCGTCACGATCCATGGGAATAGGGTCATCAAATTGAGCTGCAGGATTATCGTCTGGAGGGATAACTTCTTCCGGATCAGCGGCCGGTTCAACGGTAGCAGTTTCGGCAGCCGCTTTGGTTGCTTTCGCCTTCTTGCTAGGCTTCGGCTTGCTGAAAAAAATCAAAGGAACGATGAGAATCATAAAGGTACAAATGTAAAGATAAACCGGATATTGAAAAGGACTTACCCAGGCACGGTCTTCAGCATAGGGACCTGTGTAGCAGTCGACTCGCCGGAAGAGGACAAAGGAGTCTCCTGATAGTTAGGATCAGACGGTTTAAGCGGATTACATATGAGCCCGGCCATTTGTTTGAAGAAGAGTTGGAGAAAGTAAAACCTCGGAGCGGCGCCTGCGAGCCGGAGTAAGAGGTATTCCGGATGATTCCACTACGTGGCCACAATGACGCGTGGTCCGGCGAGCTTCATGCTGCTGCTTCTTCAAAAGAAATTTGGGGTCCAACTGAGCGTAAGGATGAGAAAAATGGTATTTTCGAGACACCCGGTGAATTTTGGGGGGCAGCGGTTCTGAGTCTGAAGAGAGAAAGATTACCTCAACTTCCACCGCTTTACTTCCTTCAGCCAGATCCCGCGGAAATGCATTGTTAACATAAATTTGGGTAAAGGGAGATTAAAACATATCAGGATCAACTCATACCTCGGAATCCGGATCATCTTCCTCAGGATGTGAACCGGAGGCAGCAACCTCCTTCTTCTTCTTGACAGCATACGTCTTCCAGCGTGGTTGTTTGGCCGATTTATCTTCAGGTTTCCTCCTCCAGAAGGGGTCGTTGGCCTGTGCAAAAGACAGGGAATAAATGGAAGACAATTGATATGGACGGATCAGAACAGACAGAAAAGATCAGAAAGAACTTACTGCTGGCGGTTTATTGTTTTCACAGAATGGAGCTAAACCGGTCCGGCTGCACTCTTCCAGAGAGATGTTGAGCATTTTCTTTGCGGATTCAGCGACTTCTTTCTCAGGAAGTATTATGTCAATGTGGCACTGAGGATCATCCGGTTTTCCGGTATACTCGCACATCAGGCCTGAACGCCGGCTCAGTGGAAGAATGCTCCAGGCAGGCCAACAGCGAACAAAGTCTACTCCGGTTAAGCAGTTGGCCATAAAAGCCCTAAGCTTAGAAAGTTGATGGGCAAACCGGGCACGGTCTGGGGCACTGAGGCACTGCGGCAGGGGATGATCCTCATGTAGGCGATATGCGCGGTAACCCGGCAGTGGGTTTTCTCCTTCAGGCGAAGTATCTATGCAATGGAACCACGATTGGTTCCATTCCTTGGGGTGCGTGTGAAGGGCAGCGTGAGGGAAGCTCACATCCTTTCTCTTTTGAATGCTGACGCCGCCCAGTTCTTGATGCGGCCCGTCAGAAAACTCTGTCCGCCGGTTTAAATGGAAAAAGTCTCTGAACAGATCCACTGATGGTTCTTCTTGAAGATATGCTTCTGAGAAGACTTGAAAGTTGCAGACATTTGATATAGAGTTCGGACCTACATCTTGAGGATGGAGTTGAAAAGCAGCTAGCACACCCCGGAAGAATTTTGAACCAGGAGGGCTAAAACCCCGGGCCAAGTGATCAAAGAAAACAATGACCTCTCCTTCCTTAGGAGTAGGTGGACACTCATCTCCTGGGGCCCGCCAGTTCACAACCTCCTTAGGGCCCATAATACCAATTGAAGCGGCGTTCGTTAAATCATCCTCAGTAATGCGGGAAGGAGCCCAGTTGCAAGCAACGAACTGCTTGGCAGTCATCTTGAATAAAGAAACGCTGAAAAATACAGTGCACAATCCGGTTCACCAATTCCTAAAGTATAAGCCGTAGCATTGTGTAAAGTTATGAACTCAATCGACGGTTTAGACAAGGGACTAATGTCATTGGCAATCCGGAAACAGATGCGAGGCGAACAGTTACCGGTTTATCATGGAGAAAGATAAAGCTAAACCGTCAATTACATATAGGGGCTTACTTCTAACCCGTCAAAGAAAGCGTATAATTGATTAAACCGGAGAAGTCAGGCTACAGATCTATAGTGTGAAAAAACAGTTTCCACAGAAGGCTGAAGTAAAAATGGATCTGAGGCATAAGAAAAATATGAAATATATGCAAGTCATATGCAGGAAGAACCACGAAGGTTTTCTACAGAACAAATCTAAGCTGGTAAACTAGAGGAACTAAAGACGTGAGCGCGGAGCAGGAGCGCATTCAAGACAACTCTAAATAAGGTTCGAATCTACAGCAAGGTCAAACCTACAGGGATGAACAACAAAGCTTCAAGGTTTTTCATGGCTGAGCTACGGATGAAACCCTAGATCGAGATCTGGAGGGAAAAGGAAAGAGTACCTGACGAAGCAGACGGCGACGGTGAAGTGTTCTAGTCACATTTAGGGTGATGCAGCGGCTTTAGCTCGAGGACGACGAGGAGCTCGAAGAGCGGCGGCGGGGCTTCGAGCGACGGAGATAGAGGAAGACGAAGGCAGAAGGGGAAAAAAGAGGCAGACCCCAGCGGTATTTATAAGCCGAAGAGGTGAAACGGTAAGCGTGGGAATCGAGGAGGTCAAAGATTGGATAAAGATTGCGCTGTCGCCTCGATTTTCGGGATGGTATTTAACAAAGGTAACAGACAGAGGTGAGCAATAAATGCGGAGGTGATGTCACAACAGATTAAGGTGATTCCCGGAGATGACGTCATAGCCGGTTTACGAAGCAGATAAATTGCAGAGAAGAGAGTTATGCAAGATTTAGAAGACTGACATGAACAAGTTCAAATCAATCTGGGGCCTAATGTCAGGGATATTACTAGCAGGTATAAACCGGCCGGGAAGATCTGGATTACACTAACATAGTTGTATTATCATAAGCCCAATAGAGTATGAACTAGAGGTTACGGCCCATAGAGGCTCAGGGCCCATGTGTAAAGCTTACGGTTTGTAAACCGTCATATCATGTAACTTGAGGTGTAAGATAGAAAGAGTAGAGACCGAGGCGGACATGATTATGAACCGGCCTCGGGACTCTGTAAACCGGACCGGGCGTCGCCTCCTATATAAAGGGATGACCCGACGACGGTTCAAGGACAAGAAACAACACGTCGGGATATAGGCAAGCGATCCGCTCCCTGTTCATCGACGCCCAAGCAATACCACACCAAACTAGACGTAGGCTTTTACCTTCATCAAAGGGGCCAAACTAGTATAAACCTTCTGTGTCCTTTGTGTGCTTTTAACCCCTTCAAGCTAACCCGCGCGATGGCCTCATACCTAAGTCCTCTAAACCGGACATCTGCCGTGCTAATTCCACGACAGTGGTGGTTATATTTTGTGGAAATTGTTGAACTCTCATGCTTCACTTATATCTATTTGAGAGTCTATTAAAACAGCATGGTAATGTGTTTAGGCTAAAAACTACTCTTCACATGATAGACATCCAATGTCAATGTAGTAAAAAAAATTCACACTAAGTGTATAAAATAGAATGAGATGTTGGATGCTTGATAATTGTTTTGAGATATGAGTATAGTGATATTAGAGTCATGCTAGTGGAGTTATTATGAAATTGAGAAATACTTGTGTTAAGGTTAGTGATTCCCATAGCATGCACGTATGGTGAACCGCTATGTGACGAAGTTAGAGCATGCGGTATTTGTAAAGTGCCAACCTTTGTGTGGAGGTCGGGGCCGCGCGATGGTTAACTCCTACCAACTGCCCCCTAGGAGCATGCGTTGATTGCTTTGCTTTGATGACTCGTAGATTTTTGCAATAAGTATATGAGTTCTTATGACTAATGTTGAGTCCATGGATTATACACACTCTCACCCTTCCACCATTGCTAGCCTCTCTTGTACCGCGCAACTTTCGCCGGTACCATAAACCCACTATATATCCTTCCTCAAAACAGCCACCGTATTATTCCTCAAAACAGCTACCATACCTACCTATCATGGCATTTCCATAGCCATTCCGAGATATATTGCCATGCAAATTTCCACCGTTCCGTTCATATGACACACATCATATTGTCATATTGCCATGCATGATCATGTAGTTAACATCGTATTTGTGGCAAGGCCACCATGCATAACTTTTCATACATGTCACTCTTGTTTCATTGCACATACCGGTACACTGCCGGAGGCATTCATATAAAGGCATACTTTGTAGATAAGACATCCTAGAAGGAACAATAAAAAAATTATAGATACGTTGGAGACGTATCAGCATCCCCAAGCTTAATTCCTGCTCGTCCTCGAGTAGGTAAATGATAAAGAAAGCATTTTTGATGTGGAATGCTAACCAATATAGTTTTTCAGTGTAATTCTCTTAATTGTGGCATGAATGTTCAGATCTGAAAGATTCAAGATAAAAGTCTGTATTGACATAAGAAATAATAATACTTCAAGCAATACTAACAAAGCAATCATGTCTTCTCAAAATACTATGGCTAAAGAAAGTTATCCCTACAAAATCATATAGTGTTGGCTATGCTCCCTCGTTATCACCCAAAAATATTCATATCATGCACAACCCCGATTTCAGCCAATCATTTGTTTTCATACTCTATATTTTCAAACCTTTCAACTTTCACGCAATACATGAGCATGAGCCATGGATATAGCACTATGGGTGGAATAGAGGTGGTTGTGGAGAAGACAAAAAGGAGGGAGATAGTCTCACATCGACTAGGCGTATCAACGGGCTATGGAGATGCCCATCAATAGATATCAATGTGAGTGAGTAGGGATTGCCATGCAACGGATGCACTAGAGCTAAATATGAAAGAAAGCTCAACAAAAGAAACTAGTAGGTGTGCATCCAGCTTGCTTGCTCACGAAGACCTAGGGCATTTGAGGAAGCCCATCATTGGAATATACAAGCCAAGTTCTATAACGAAAAATTCCCTCTAGCATATGAAAGTGACTAAGCATGAGACTCTCTACAATGAAGAACATGGTGCTACTTTGAAGGACAAGTGTGGAAAAAAAATAGTAGCAATTGTCCCTTCTTCTTTTTCTTTATCTTTTCTTTTTTTGGGCCTTTCTTTTTTTCTTTGGCCTTTCCTTTTTTTTGCGGAGGGGCTTTATAGATTTAGCCTTTCCTCCCATGGGACAATGCTCTAATAATGATGATCATCACACTTTCATTACAACTCGATATTACAACAACAAACTCTGACTCTATATGAATGCTTCCAGCGGTGTACCGGTATGTGCAATGAAACAAGAGTGACATGTATAAAAAATATGCATGGCGGCTTTGCCACAAATACGATGTCAACTACATGATCATGCAATGGCAATATGACAATATGATGCATGTCATATGAACGGAACGATGGAAAGTTGCATGGAAATATATCTCGGAATGGCTATGGAAATGCCATGATAGGTAGGTATGGTGGCTGTTTTGAGGAACAATATGGTGGCTGTTTTGAGGAAGGATATATAGTGGGTTTATGGCACCGGGGAAAGTTGCGCGGTACAAGAGAGGCTAGCAATGGTGGAAGGGTGAGAGTGCGTATAATCCATGGACTCAACATTAGTCATAAGAACTCATATACTTATTGCAAACATTTACGAGTCATCAAAACAAAGCAATCAACGCATGCTCCTAGGGGGGAGGTTGGTAGGAGTTAACCATCGCGCGCCCCCGACCTCCACAGAAAGGTTGGCACTCTACAAATACCTCATGCTTTAACTTAGTCACACAACGGTTTACCATACGTGCATACTACGGGGATCACTAACCTTAACACAAGTATTTCTCAATTTCATAATAAATCCACTAGCATGACTCGAATATCACTATCCTCATGTCTCAAAACAATTATCAAGCATCCAACATCTCATTCTATTCAATGCACTTGGTGTGATTTTTTTTACTACATTGACATTGGATGTCTATCATGTGAAGACTAGTTTCTTTAGCCTAAACACATCACCATGCTGTTTTAATAGACTCTCAAATAGATATAAGTGAAGCATGAGAGTTTAACAATTTCTACAAAATATTACCACAACCGTGCTCTAAAAGATATAAGTGAAGCATTAGAGCAAAAACTATTCAACTCAAAATATATAAGTGAAGCACATAGAGTGTTCTAACAATTCCTAGGCCATATTTAACTCTCTCAAATAGGTGTATCCAGCAAGGATGATTGTGGCGAACTAACAAGCAAAGACTCAAATTATACAAGACGCTCTAAGCAAAACAGACAACATGTTGCGAATAAAAATATAGCTCCAAGTATAGTTACCGATGGATGAAGACAAAAGAGGGGATGCCTTCCCGGGGCATCCCCAAGCTTAGGCTTTTGATTATATTGAATTTACTTGGGGTGCTATGGGCATCCCCAAGCTTCGGCCTTTGCTACTCCTTGTTCCATAGTCCATCAAAGCAATACTCAAAACTTGAAAACTTCACAACACAAAACTTAGACAAAAATTCTCGTGAGCTCCGTTAGTATAAGAAAGCAAACCACTACTCAAAGGTACAGAAATGAATTCATTATTTGTTTATATTGGTGTTAAACCTAGTGTATTCCATCTTCTGTATGGTTCATATCCTCCAATACTACTCATAGATGCATCGGAATAAGCAAACAACACACGAAAAACAGAATCTGTCAAAAACAGAACAGTCTGTAGTAATCTGCAGGTTTCGCCTACTTCTGGAACTCCAAAAAGTTAAAACTAAATTGGTAAATTTGCGCAATTTGTCTACCAATCGTCTGCAAAAAGAATCAACTAAATAGCACGCTCTAGTAAAATCTAAAGACTACTTTAGCGAGCGCTAACGATTCTGTTTTTCACAGCAAGATCACATAAAATTCACACAAGTCTTCCCAAAGGTTCTACTTGGCACAAACACTAAACAAAACATGAAACGACATCTAATCAGAGGCTAGATGCAATATTTATTCCCTAACAGCAACAAAAACAAAAAACAAAAAATTGGGTTGCCTCCCAACAAGCGCTATCGTTTAACGCCCCTAGCTAGGCATGATGATTTCAATGATGCTCGTGTAAAAGATAATAATTGAAACATAAAGAGAGCATCATGAAGAATATTACTAGCACATTTAAGTCTAACCCACTTCCTATGCATAGGGATTTTGTAATCAAACAACTTATGGGAGCAATAATCAACTAGCATAGGAAGGGAAAACAAGCATAGCTTCAAAACTTTAAGCACATAGAGAGGAAATTTGATATTATTGCAATTCCTACAAGCATATGATCCTCTCTCATAATAATTTTCAGTAGAATCATGAATGAATTCAACAATATAACCAGCACATAAAGCATTCTTTTCATGATCTACTTGCATAGAAATTTTACTACTCTCCACATAAGCAAAATCCATCTCATTCGGAATAGTGGGAGTATCATCAGAGACTTGAATACTATAGATTGTTTCCATATTAAAAGAGTAATGTTCAGAGAAAGGGTAATCATAATCATGACAAGTTTTATCAGTATAATCATCACTACTTTATATAGCATAAGTGACATCACAATAATCATCATAAATGGGAGGCATGCTTTCATCATAATAGACTTGCATATCAAGTCTTGGGAGGCTAAAAATATCATCTTCATCAAGCGTAGCATCCCCAAGCTTGGGACAAGCATTAAGTGCAGCAAATAAATTCTCAAATATATCATTCTCATCAAACATAGCATCCCCAAGCTTGGGCCTTTCCATATCATAAGCATAATCAATCTCATCGTTAATAGTATGGATAGCACCGATAGTATAGCAATTATCATCATCACAATGAGTAATGGAAGCAACATCATTTGGAAGGGATACCTTTTTGTCTTGGCTTCTCCATCTTTTCTTTTTCTTATTCACATTATGTGTGGGTTCAATCTTCTTTTCGGAGCTCTTTATTAATGATATTGTTTGAATAGAAGGCTCCTCTTCCTTACCTGATTCATCATAAGAAATAATAGGAGGATATTGGGAAATCTCTTCCCTTTCATTAGTATTCTCTTCATCTCCTATTTGTTTTCTTGTCTTAAGGTAATTGGCAATATAAGGATTTTCAATGCAATTCACCGCATAGTACATATGTATTTCCTCTATAACAAATTCAAGAAGTTTATCAATGGCAAATCCTGGAAGAAACTTAGTTCTACATTTAATTTCTTCATAACCCAAAAGCAAGATAAGTTCATCATGATGTGCAAGGGAAATCAAGTCATCACAATTTTTGGACACGATTCGATCATGAAACAATTCACATTGGGTGATGAAATGACCACGTTCATTGCAAAGTTCACATGTACGGCTAAGATATTTTAATTTTTCAGCACAATCATCTAGCATCTGTAGCAACCATTTAGTTTCTAAATACTTATGCCTCTTGCAAAATCTATCTTCCCTCTTTGGTATGTACTTGCAAACTCTATACACTCCAAAAAATCAACATGCTTATATGATATATTTTCATCATGACTAGTGCAATCATCATTAGTACCATGGATATTCAAAGGATTCACACTAACAACATTGCAAGCATGCTCATCATTCAAGTCTTTAGTGCCAAGCATTCTATGTAATTCTTCATCTAGTACTTGAGCACAATTTTCCTTTCCATCATTTTCACGAAAGATATTGAAAAGATGAAGCATATGAGGTAACGTTAATTCCATTTTTTGGTAGTTTTCTTTTATAAACTCAACTAGTGATAAAACAAGAAACTAAAAGATTCGATTGCAAGATCTAAGGATATACCTTCAAGCACTCACCTCCCCGGCAACGGCGCCAGAAAAGAGCTTGATGTCTACTACGCACCCTTCTTCTTGTAGACGTTGTTGGGCCTCCAAGTGCAGAGGTTTGTAGGACAATAGCAAATTTCCCTCAAGTGGATGACCTAAGGTTTATCAATCCGTGGGAGGCGTAGGATGAAGATGGTCTCTCTCAAGAAACCATGCAACCAAATAGCAAACAGTCTCTTGTGTCCCCAACACACCCAATACAATGGTAAATTGTATAGGTGCACTAGTTCGGCGAAGACATGGTGATACAAGTGCAATATGGATGGTAGATATAGGTTTTTGTAAACAGAAAATATAAAAACAACAAGATAGCAAGTGGTAAAAGTGAGCATAAACGGCGTTGCAATGATAGTAGGCAAGGCCTAGGTTTCATACTTTCACTAGTGCAAGTTCTCTCAACAAGGATAAAATAATTGGATCATATTACTAGCCCTCAACATGCAACAAAGAGTCACTCCAAAGTCACTAATAGCAGAGAACAAACGAAGAGATTATGGTAGGGTACGAAACCACCTCAAAGTTATTCTTTCTGACCGATCTATTCACGAGTCCATAGTAACGTTCAATCTATCATAGAGTTCATACTAGAATAACACCTTAAGACACAAATCAATCAAAACCCTAATCTCACCTAGATACTCCATTGTCACCTCAAGTATCCGTAGGCATGATTATACGATATGCATCACACAATCTCAGAAACATATATTCAACCAACACATAGAACTTCAAAGAGTGCACCAAAGTTTCTACCGGAAAGTCAAGACGAAAACGTGTGCCAACCCCTATGCATAGGTTCCCAAGGTCACGAACCCGCAAGTTGATCACCAAAACATACATCAAGTAGATCACATGATATCCCATTGTCACCACAGATAAACACGTGCAAGACATACATCAAGTGTTCTCAAATCCTTAAAGACTCAATCCGATAAGATAACTTCAAAGGGAAAACTAAATCCATTACAAGAGAGTATAGGGGGAGAAGAAGATCCAACTAAAATAGAAAAGCTCACGATACATCATGATCGTGTCATCTCAAGAACGCGAGGTAGAGAGATCAAACACATAGCTACTGGTACATACCCTCAGACCCTAGGGTGGACTACTCCCTCCTCGTCATGGAGAGCGCCGAGATGATGAAGATAGCCATTGGTGAGGGTTCCCCCCTCCGGCAGGGTGGCAGAACGGCTGTAGATTGGTTTTCGGTGGCAACAGAGGCTTTCGGCGGCGGAACTCCCGATCTAGGTTAATTTTTGAAGGTTTCAGTATTTATAGGAATTTTTGGAGTCGGGGCCAAGCAAAGGGGGGCTACGGGCCGTCCTCGAGATAGGGGGGCGTGCCCACCTGCCCAGGGCGCGCCTGCCACCCTCGAGGGCAGCCCGTGGCTCTCCTGGCCCAAATCTTTTGCTTCGGGGCTTCTTTTGGTCCGGAAATCATATAAAATTGGCTCTTCAATTGGACTCCGTTTGATATTCCTTTTCTGTAAAACCCTAAAACAGGAGAAAAACTGGCATTGGGCTCTGGGTTAATAGGTTAGTCCCAAAAATTATAGAAGGATAATATAATAGCATGGAACAATCAAAAATTATAGATACGTTGGAGACGTATCATATGACTCCACCGACCGCGTTCTTGCAATGCTTCCGCATCGCGATCTTCGAAGGTATGAAGATGCACTCCCCTGTCGTTGCTAGTAACTCCATAGATAGATCTTGGTGATGCGTAGGAAACTATTTGATTTTCTGCAACGACCCCCACCAGGCGTCAGGGCGCCCCCAAGGTACAAGGTGTTGGCCTTCACTTATGTGCATGCCTAAGGCATCCGACTTAGTCCATATAGGCCCAGCCCTGAGGTGGGGCAGGGGGGGCGGCCGCCCCGGGCCCCCGAAACCAAGGGGCCCCCAGGGGCCCAATTATTTCCACACAGCGCAATAGTGATCTGGATTCAGTCGGGAAAAAAAATTAGGTTAGTGATCTGCCGGACCAGGCGCCAGCGTATATCCTTTGCAGCCGAGGTTCCTCTCTGCCCTTTCTTCTCCAGTTCCCCAAAATTTGTACCTCGGTCTTCCAATTCTTCTCCAATACACCCTAGACGGCCAAAACGGCAATCAACTGATGGATCGAAAGTCACATACCGGGAGTCACATATTCCCCAAGTTCTGATGGGTAGATCCAAAGCAAAATCAATCTAGGTTTGTTAATTAGCAGCCGCTGTTGTTTCTTTCCGTGGTATGTATTCTTTTGACTAATTTGTTGCCACTAATAGTTTCAAACGAAAAAGTTTGTTGGTATGTACTAATTCAAAACAAGAAAAGCACCATATGAACTCATAGATTGTTTCCCAATGAATAGCCGTGTTACCCATTTGACAATTCTGAATTGTATTAGACGCCCGGACATAAACAGAGATAGCTTTTTTTGATATGTTCTTTCAGCCGATCAACATTTGCTTGCATAGATTTAGGTGACAATGGTTCAAGATACAGTTCAGTCATACTACAAAAAGAAGAAGAAACGTACAGGTGACAATGGTCTTTCATCGTCTAAACCTTGAGTACTCGATCTTAGGCTTTTGTAGAGTATTAAATCTGAATAGTTTCTTTAACATTCTATTTCATGAACACATTTACATATGAGCGGTACTTGTATTCATATTGTTAAGCAATCGACTATGTTTTTATTATTTATCTCGCATCACCATTGTGCAGTGGCATTGCCTTTCTCAGGATGGTGCATCCTTGCGATTGATCTCCTGTGCGGCCTACCTGCAATGATGCCATGGCTGCTTGATATACTGCGCACCCTAGCCGGAGACACCTCATCGCTACCCCACGACCATGCGTACTGAGCAGAGTCTGCGTTATCCACGGAAGGTATGCATGTCTCTATCTCTATATATAAAAACCTTATATGTCATATCCCCTATGCGATTTTGCCGTGAAGGTTCATAAAAACTATACGTGAAGGTCAATATGAAGGGGCCCGAATCCAAATTTCTCCCCGGGCCCCCAAAATCTCAGGACTGGCCCTGAGTCCATAGGGCGTCCAAGGCGTCTGCCTGCGCCATTATTCCCGCCTTAGACAGGCCAGGGAGTTCAGACAGGAAATAGAACTCTAGGCGGGAAGAGTAGGGCGGAAATAGAGTGTGGACGCCAACAGTTACTACTAGCGGGGAGACAGAGCCCTATCCAGTTTCTGTTTTACCCCACCGCCAACTCTATTGGCTGGATCTGAGCTTCCATCCCTCCTCCTTAGCAACAGCTCCCCCTCACTACAAGAAACCTATTAATTCACGACAGATTTCTCATGACAATTACGGAAACTGTCATGGACGGCCTAGTCCAGCCCCGCAAGCCCGCTCCAGTCCGCGGAAGCCCATTCAACCATATCCAATATATAATCTTCTTTACCTAATAATAAAGAAAATTGGGTTTCAGCCCGTCCGTCATTTAAATTACCCTCGAAGTTGTGAATAATTACCCGTCATGCCACCGGTATGTAGAAAAAAACGTTCCGTTTCTTATGTAAAGATTTTACCGCAATCAGCTGAGGTCAATAAGGCCGAATTCCATACTTTCAAACATCAATGCGTGCAGCCCAGTGGTTGCAGTCTTTGCCTACCATGCTGGAGATCGTGGGTTCGATCCCCCTTCCAACATTTTTCTTTTCTTTTTTAAAAGATCAAATACTTATAAAAATATCCATACCTTCTAAATTCTATCTCCAAATCTAACATGTCATATATGAAAATTTATCAGAAAAATGTGTACATTCCAAATATGCTATTATCATGCTCGTTAATAATTTTAAAAATTAGTGCCAAGCCCAACAAAACATTGATTCCATTGATCTTTATTTTAGATAGCAGTGGCATGTGGGTTAATGATTCACCTTAATCTCGGAAGAGCTCTGAGCCTTCCTTCAGGGAATGAAAGGAGTGAAATGGATGGGGTAGTCGTCTTATGGTGTGCAGTGAACCTTCTAGCCTGTAACTAATAGTGTTTGCCTTTTCTCTTCTGTTTTGATCACTTTACAATGGCGTATATACCCTGTAATCTGTCTGTTTCCCTCTTAACGAATGAAAAGCGGTGCGTGTTGCATTTCATAAAAAATGAACAAGCAACCTCTTGAGAATTATTTATAACGGCACCGTTTCAACGGTAATTTGCTTGCCCAAAACTTGGTAATTTGTCTTCTTCGGATTATTTATAGGAATGGTTTGCGACGGATGGCTACCTTGCATAGGTTCTGTATCAAGTAAATAATTAATTTACTCTAAGTATGTCAATAAACTAGACTTTTTGCTCAAAAATTCTATCTACTTTGAATTATTTATAGGGAAGAGAGGTCTGCAACGGTTGACTACCTTGCATAGGTTCTGAAACAAATAAAATAATTAATTACTTTAATTATGTCAATAAACTAAACTGTTTGTGGCTCACGGTTTAACGCAATTTTCCTTTCGCAAGGTGTGCGCTATGGCATATTAATCTGGAGGTAGCATCTAAATGGACCTGACTTTGTTCCTTGAGGTGAGCATATATTGTTCATCTGCTCATGTTAATTGCAGAAGTTCCTTAATTCACCGTATATGTAGTGAGGTACATTTGTTATATTTGCAAGTGTATACCACTGGTCGACGAGACAAGGAGGATAAATAACAATAGCATGCTATTAGCAAGACATTAATCAGAATGCTATAACGTTCTATTAGCAGTGCCATAACACGTTTTTTTTAAGTGAACGTACATATGGGTACCTATGTTCAAATATTAGGGCATGCACATATTATTGTCATGTTTATTGCACTATGTCCTATGATATTGTTTTTCTCCCGTTGGTTGCCACAAATTACCCACTATGCCACCCATAAGTTGGAAAAAATTACCCACTATGCCACCCATAAGTTGGAAAAAAAACGTTTCGTTGGGCTGCATCCGCATCGGCTTTGGTTGATAAGAAGCGACACCCTCCTGTAATAACATCTAACGTACATATCTTGCTGGCTGGAGGCATCGGCTTTTACTCGGGAGACCAAGGTTCGACCCTCTACCTTCCTTTTCTTTGGCTACCCCACTCATTAATAAGAAGTCATCCCCTCACACAATATGATTATACATACATGACTGACTGGTTGGAGCCTAAATCTTTGAACTACGAGATCCAAGTTCGAGTCTTGTTCCACCCACCTTCTCTCTTTGTTTAACTTTTCTTTTTTAGATTCAAGCATTTCTAATATATTCGTACCTTTCAAACCGTACCTCCAAATCTAACGCGTTATATATGAAAATTTCTTAAAAAAATGTGTAGATTTCAAAAATGATATTACCTTGCATGTTAATCATTTCTAAAATTGTGTTTAGTATGCATCATAGTTTGATGCTCTCACAAAACCTATTATTTACACCATAGGGGATGTTGATTCCTACCAGCTACCATATGCTAAAGATAACAACAGATACATAAATCATCCTCTCTATTTTCATACAGTGCACAATAACCAACCCCTATATGATGATGTACACTAAACAACTGACACGAGTTTGATGTAAATCGGTGGCATGAGGTTGATTACCATATTGTTTGAAATTGTGTTCATATTCTTTAAAAAATATCGCTGTTGATATGCAACCCTGAACATTTCGTATGCATGTCCTTACAAATTGATTGTTTGTAGTGGAGCCGTCTAATAGTTTGCAACCAAATTAAGTCTTGACTTGAATTACAGCTGCAAACACATATATCAGCAAGACAAAGATAGCGCTCTTATGCATATGCTATGATTCGGTACTAAAATGTACTTTGCTATTTTCACCCTAATGCAAAATTTGCTTGGCATGACCGAGGAGGACCGATAACAAAGGCGTAAAGAGATGACTACAATTAGGTACATATTTATGTTGTCTAATAAATTGGAAACACCTTGAGTATACTTCAAAAATTATCCCACCTATATGTTTTTGTGCAACACCAGATATATTATTCTTTGTCGTGTGCATCATGAAAATTTTTAAGGGATATGCTGATGTTGCTTGGTGTGTATGAGCAATTATTATTTTCTCCCGTTGCAACGCACGGGCATGTTTCCTAGTAACCCTAAAACTTCCTCCTCGACCCCCTCCTCTCCCTCCCTCGCAGCCTTTCCTACCTCGCGCCTCACTCTCCCCCACGCGACTCCTCGTCGCCGCCGCCCGATCCGGCGATTTCTCGCGACTATGGTTAGGGCGCAGCACACCCCCATCATTGCCTCGCTCCGCTCCTATCTCCCCTCTAGGTAGATTCGCCGCTCCTATCCACTAGCGCTCGCCCGCAAGCCCTCCCCATGGCTAGGGTTTCGGTGCCGGCGTGGCTCCAGCGGATCCTCTCCATCACATTTGCTGGATGGTGCTCCTGGAAGAGGTCGGCGCGGAGGCCCTTCTCGCGCAGGATGTGCTTATGTGGCGCACCCTGCAGTGGCATGTAGATGAGAAGCTCGGGCGCTACGCCCTTGTCCCGCTCGATGGTGGTGGTGGTGAACGCCGCTGGACCTTCTCGTCCTCTATCTCCAAGGATGCGCGCTGGTATAGCTCAGGTACCACCGCCCTTGAAGCCCATCATCCCATCTGTCGATGTACATGTCGTCCTCACATGCCCGGATTTGCCTCCTCGGTGCCACACCTGGTCGTGGACGTGGTGAGCATCCTCTCTCTCCCCCCTGATGCCCAAATTTTGGATGGCACATGCATCTGTAGGCACTTGCATCTGTACATATATACACATGAATAAGCTTCTCATTAATTTTTTAGTACATTCTAGTGAACCTAAACTGTAGTTGCTGCCCTTTTAAGCAATAAGAAGGAATTGTTTCATAACAAGGGACAACTACGATGATAACAGTGACTCTTGCATTCATTGAAGGGGTCAAAGAAATAGCATCAAAGTGAACTAAAGTGAAATGTACTAATATATTGAAGTGAAAGGTACTATGCATAATTTTGCATAGCTAAATATATTGCGTCTATCCTACCCTGATCGTAATATGAGATGTATTACTTCCTAACTGCAAAAGGTTTTGGATGTGAGATGTGGGCACATTCATTCTTTTAATTGGTAATTTTTAGTGTGTGCCAATATATTTTATTTCCTTATGTTGTTATGTTACATTTTTTTATAATGTTTTGTATTTCATAGGTCAATTTGAGTGCATTCTCGTTCTTGTTCTCATAGGTGGTTCAATACATCCAGACTCAAGTTGACAACATAGCTGACCTGGAACGAAGGTAGCCTCTATGTTCGTATTCATGATCAGTTATGTAAGAATTAAGTTAGTAAAGCAAGACATTTGGGAAAGCATAATTCTTTAACACTTTGGTTCAGTTGGGATGCTCCGGAAGCTTTTCAAGCGCGCCAGGTAGGGGGCGTCGAGGTTGTGCGAACCTGATCCGGCGTTCACGCGGGCGCATTCTTCATCAACCTCTTCAGCTTCATCAACTTCATCAGCAACAGCATGGCCCCGAAGAAGAAAGCTTCGGAGGTCGCGGGCCCGTCTACGTCTCATCCACCGCCACCAGAACCAACGGTGGGTGGAGGAGACGTCGGCGGAAGGGTGGTCGCCGGCGAGGAAACTCGCAGCAATACCAAATCCAAGGACAAGACGGACGACCGAGCCTCGGTATCCATAGATGCGCCTCGTCCATCGCAGCAGACGACAACCCAGCAGCGCCGTGGTACAGGAGGCACCATCCGCTTGCTGGGGCAAGGACAGACCGGAGGTTCGCGGGATTCTCCAGACCACCGTCCGGGCACGAGCAAGGTGCGGTCACCGGGGCGGGAAACTGCTCCTTCTAACCCTGTTAGGAGTCCGAGCATATCCTGCTCCTCGCACCACTCGCCCCCGCTCCCCTCCTCTCCAGCAGAAGCGCTCGCAAGAGTGCAACTGCTCCTCGATTTCCCTCCAGCGGCAGACAAGGCCTGTCAGGACCGGTTTTCCAATAAAACATTTATTGAAAAATCGCCCCTTTCGTCAAACTAGTATAGAGAAATCCTCCATACTGGCAGACAAATCCTTGATACAGAAATCCAGAAGTACTAAATATTATACAGGGTTGAGCTGAGGCTACTCAACAATTTATTACAACACGCCAATATTACACATAAAGGCGGGTATGACACGACGGGATATGGTGGCATAACTACTAACTCGTAGATATAGTGGTAGTGGATATGTCACAGTGATGTGGGTGACCCGACTCCAGAATCTTACAACTCATCAAGCGCCGGAGTGAGGCTTGATGACTTTATTAAGGTGGCGGAAGCGTATATAATACAAGTGACCAACTCCAGGATCGCAAGAGACTGACTGGGACTCCTCTAGGCGTCGGACTCGCTATCGTACTCTTCATCCATAAGATCGCCTTCGTCAACATCTGGCCAAATCAACAAGCCAGGTGAGTACTTTGAATGTACTCGCAAGACAGTTTGGACATAAGATATAACAAATGCAAACATGATGCACATGAGCATATTAGCAATACACACATAAGTAACAAATTTGCACTGCAAGGTAAATAAAATAACTGAATACCGATCGGGTGTCTGAAGCGACGCCTCGAAAGGTAAAAATAAAAATTAACATGCCACAGTCGGGCGTCAAGGCGACACCACATAAAGGGCTTTATATCAGAAAGTAAAAGACAGTATGTGCCACAGTCGGACGTCTGAGCGACATCACATAAAGGGCTTATATCAAAAAGTAAATAACAAGAATGCCACAGTCGGACGTCTGAGCGACATCACATAAAGGGCTTATATCAAAAGTAAATAACAAGAATGCCACAGTCGGACGTCTGAGCGACATCACATAAAGGGC
>LR738713.1:692833955-692845589 GCA_902687465.1 Secale cereale
TCAAAAAGTAAATGACAAGAATGCCACAGTCGGACGTCTGTGCGACATCACATAAAGGGCTTATATCAAAAGTAAATGACAAGAATGCCACAGTCGGACGTCTGAGCGACATCACATAAAGGGCTTATAAACAAAATAAATGACAAGAATGCCACAGTCGGACGTCTGAGCGACATCACATAAAGGGCTTATATCATACAAAAAAAAATTGAGTAGTTCATGGAGGTAGCACCATCCCAAGAAATACTCGGTACATAAAAGTAAACAGGTTAGTCCATCCATAGGAGTAACATTCAGCCGGGTTTACCTCTGTCAGTTAAGTATTTGTTCTACAGAGACTGACGCTGAGACTGACACTGATCTGCTAACCAACGTCCTTGACCAAGGACATGGTTATGCGAATGGTTTTGACTCTGCAGAGTTTGTACTTTTTACCACAGCCAACAGATTTCAGTAGTCACCAAGGACTAGTTCCGTTCACGGTATTTTAGAAGAAAACACATCTAACCAGTACACACCCATTCCACATTCCGCTGCCAGGAATCACCCTAGGCAACGTTCAAGAAAAACTCTTGAGACGGGGAGGTCACTCCTCGAATAGCATGGGATCAAATTTATATCGCGCGCTCTAAGGGGTGCCCCCCTCACGGTCCCAACCGGAAACACCCATGCCCCCCTGACCGGATGACGGCTTTAATCCAGGGCCATGGAACCCTCATCACGGCCTCTCTATTTGGTGTGTACCAGGAAAGAGGTTTGCAACTTACTAAACCGTATTCTTTGCAGAAAACATGTGGCAGCACAAAAAAGGGAAAATGGACGGGATCGAGACTTGATCCACGTCGACACCGGAGTTAAACAGTTGTTATAGAACTGGCATGCTCCAACAATACCAGCTTACAACCTATCATGCCACCACATGATCAGGTTGTTTCTCCATCTTATGATCTCATCAAGTTTTGTAGCTCACTTGCAACTTACCTTGCATGGAATATAACATCCAACAAATGCTTATATAAACATGCCATAAGAAAAACCACTCTAGCAAACATGAAAAACACTCATCATATCAAAGGTTCAAACATGCTTGCCTGGTTCGGAGTAGTCGGAGTCTAGCTCGGCGAAGTTTGCGGCTCCGTTACCTCCTTCGGTATCTACGGTATAAAAGGAATCGGATACTAAGGTAAATACCGTGCATGCGTAAAAAGTGTTCCAAATATTTTTCAAATAAATATGATAAAAAAACTAGGCAGAAATATGAAGATGCCAGAAAAAGAATCAACTCAAAATCATTTTTAGTTTAAAAGTTATAAAGGTTTCAGTCCAGGGACTAGACTGTTATAAACAGAAAACTTTCCAGGGGCTAGTTTGAATAAACAGAAAACGCTTCGGATGAAATACGCCAAACCGAATAGAAAGCGTACTTTGCCCGAAGGCGCTTTCAGAAAACGTTTCGAATAAAAAGAAAAGGCTGACAAGGGGGTCCCGCATGTCAGGTTTGAAAGGGAAAACAGAGCTCGCCGGCGCCAGAGACTTGCGGTGTTCGCCGGCGACGAACCACTGCGAGACAGAGAAGGAGGGGAGTACCGGCGTGCTCAGGAGGTCCTTCCGCGTCGGTGGGTGGTGGAAGAAGGCGTCAGAGGGCACCACGGCGACGGCCCTTTCCTCTCCGGCGGACGGCAGCTTCGGGCGATGATGGATCTCACTGGAGGAGGCTGCCAAACACCAAATTGACGCTTGGGTTAGACGAGGTGGTGGACCAGAAGGTTGCTGACCAAGTTTGGGAAGCGGGGGTGCTCTCACCAGAGCGGATCTTGCTGGAGCCCGAAGCGGATCGGGGCGGCCGGAGTCGGGGAAGAAGGCTCTTCCGAGGCCCTCTGAGGGGTTTTGGCGAGGCTGTGGTGGGGTGTGGTGGATGCGGTGGCTTCACAACGCCTCTGGGGTCCTATTTATAGGCGGGCGAGGAAGGTGCCGTGAGCAAAATATCTCCAGCGAGAGATTACGGCGAGGGGGTGGTCGATCTGGAGGTTTAGGCGACTGGGCAGCTGCGGATTGGTTCACCAGTTCCATCCCTGGCCTAAGCTTGATCAGAGATGGATCATCACCGTGGCTTCGACGGATTTGCTTCACGGGCGTGTCGGCGGCAGAGAGCGTGCTCTGCGCTTCTCAGGCCACGGCGACGGTTCTGCAGCGTGCTCAGGGGGGGGAATGAACACGCGGAGGCCACCGGTGGCTTGGGCGGTGCGGAGCGGCACCGTACTGCAGGGCTTACCTCTGATGGCCGCCACGGGCGGTACTGTCACCGCGGACGACGCCGGAGCTGACGCGACAGTCCGCCACCGACGCTCGCAACCAGCCAAGCGACCGTGCGGCGCACTGGATAAGAAGGGGGAACAGGGAGCTAGGTGCCAACGCGGGCACTAGCGAGATCGACGACGAGCTCTGACGAGAAACGACACTGAACTCTCTGAACTTTATTGAATTCTGAAACTTGACAGGAACAGTGCACGCAAGCTGCTCGATGAAATGTTTGACGCACGTGGAAAATTTTTCTTGAGCTGGGACTTGGTGAGGGGGTCTCTTGATGCATCTAGAGACTGCCTGAATTATCCCAGATTTTTAGGAAAAGAAAAAGAATGCATTTCACCAAAAATGGCAAATCTGCTCTAAACTTGTAGCAAGCATATTTTGAAAATTTTGAACTGTTGACCAGAAGATCTTGATGGATATAGGTTGAGGGTACTAAGGACTAGCCAGAAGAATTTATTTGGAACCAAAACTCAAAGGAAATCTAGTAGTTCCTTTCTAAGTCACTAAGGTCCAAATAAATGATAGAAAATGATTTTGAGGTTAAAATAAAAAGAAATAAAATCTAGGGGAAGTTGAAGCTTGCTGGAATTGATGCTTGACTTGACCCAAAGTAGAGGGGAGGGTCTAGGAAGAAAATTTTCAACATAGGTCATGGCAAGAGGTTAGCCTAGGAGCATTTTTGAATGAGAAAGAATAAACCCAAGTTCAAATAAATTCTTTTCAATAAGGAGAAAAAAAATAACAAACTACCCCAAGAGTATTTGTGTTGAACCAACACATGCTGAAAAACCCTCAAGACCAGAATCAAGATTGAGAAGGACCCATAATAGATTTGTCATCAAAAAGATTTTGAGAAGGAGAGTCCCTCTAATTTTTTTAATAACCTCCTTTAAATCAACTAAAGAATTTGGTAAAAACCAAACAAAAAGTTTCGGGGTGTTACAAGGCCGAAGACTGGAGGGCAACAATCCAAAGCCTCATCGCCTTCGCCAACAACGACACGCCGCAGCAGCCGGCGACATCGCGGCCATGGCAAGTCGAGAAGACGAAGGCCGACGGCGACAAGACCGCCGGGGGTGCAACCACCGTGCACTCCCCGCCGCGGAAGTAGAAGACGCCGCCCCGCCGGATCAACGTCGACGACGATTCCACGGCGTCCTCGGATCCGCGGGCTCGTCGGGACCAGCGCCAGGTCCTTGACGACCGGCGACAAGAAGACGCTCGGACGACAATCGAGTGCCGCCGAGAAGCCCGGCGACAATCAGATCAGCGTGCTGGGACCGCTGTCGATACGCACGCGCCCGGTGAACCAGGCGACTTGCCGTACGCGGCAGGTTGCCCTGCGTTCACCCGCAAGCTGCGGCGCGTCCAGTGGCCCAGCATGAAGAACTTCAAGCCCGACGTACCGGAGAAGTACGACGGCAAGACGCACCCCTCGGAATTCCTCAGCATTTACACCATCGCGGTGCAGGCTGCCGGAGGGCGCGACGAGAAGATACTGGCGAACTACTTCCCGCTGGTGCTTAAGCCAAATGTCAGTTCTTGGCTTATGCACTTGCCGGAAGGCTCCATTTCTTCTTGAGCAGATCTTTGCCACCAGTTTGTTGGCGCCTTCACGGGCGGCCACAAATCCCATGGCCAGGAGAGTGATCTCCACATTTTGGCCTAGAAGGAAGGAGAACCCCTGCGCAAGTACATCCAACGATTCAGCCGCGTGCAGCACAACATCCCCGACGTCCACCCTGCTGCGGTTATTAGCGCGTTCCACCAGAACGTGCGTAACCGCCGCATGCGTGAGGAGATGGCTATGACAAAGATACGGGATGTCAGCGAGCTCTATGCTCTAGCTGATAAGTGCGCGCGCGCCGAAGAAGGGAGGAGACTCCCCGGAGAGGATGCTGGCGCAGGGGGAAGCGACAGCGAGGATGCCGCCCCGGCAAAGAAGAGCCGGCGGCGGAACAATAGAAGAAAGAAGAACAAGGAAGTGCTTGCCGTCGAGAAGTCCGGCAAGGAGGCTCCCGCCAAGCAAGCACAGGCTGGCGGCTCCGGCAAGGAGCCTGCCCCTGTGGCGGCAGCCGACAAGCAGGACGTCTCCGACAAGCAATACTGCAAGATCCACCGCACCAAGGGCCACGACCTCTCCAACTGCAAACGCGTCGAGTACCTCGTCGAGCAGCAGAAAGCTGAGTACGAGCGTCGCGACAAGGAGAAGGCCCAAGGTGGCAGAGGAGAGCCAAGCAAGAAGCGGCCATTCAATGGCCGGGGAGGACGCCGCGGCAAGGCCAAGCAGCGGCAAGGTGATCGACCTCCCCGGGGCCGCGACAAGGACAAAGAAGACGACGACGATGACATGGAGGAAGAAGATAACAGCGAGCAGGAGTTCCAGAAGGCCACGGAAGTCCTGTGTGTCGACGGGGGTGCCTCTCTGCATACTTCCCACCGCCAACTCAAGCAGTGGCTGCGGGAAGTAAATGCAGCTGAGCCGCCCGTGGAGTCGCGCAGGCTCCTCAAATGGTCCAGCACGCCCATCATTTTTGATCTTGAGGATCACCCTGACCGCACCACTGCGGTCGGGTGCTTGCCGATGTTAGTCTCACCAACCATCCGCAACCTCAAGGTCACCAAAATGTTGGTTGACGGCAGGGCCGGCCTAAACTTGATCTCCTCGGCTGTGATCAAGAAACTCCATATCCCAGATGGCGAGCTCGAAGAGACCGGTTCGTTCCAAGGAATAAACCCGGGAAGGAGCAAGCCCAAGGGGAAGATAACTCTGCCAGTGACCTTTGGCGGGGAGCTGAATTTCAGGACGGAGAGGATAACCTTCGATGTCGCCGATATCCCATTGCCATACAATGGGATACTTGGACGTCCTTCCCTCGCCAAGTTCATGGCAGCTTCCCACTACGCCTACAATGTTCTCAAGATGCCGGGGCCGATAAGCATCATCTCTGTCCATGGCGACAAGAAGGACGCGCTTATCTGCGCCGACAAGATCTACCGGGATGCAGCAGCCGCGGCGGAGAGCAGCACACTTGCCGCTGAAGCTCCCGGGGGGAAGAAGACCAAGACCAAGTCCGGCAAGTGCTCTGGGACCCACTCCGGCAACCGCACCTCTTCGGAGTGCTGCGCTGCCGTCGAGGACGTTCCATCGAGCTCCACCGGCAAGTGCAAGAAGGGGATGGCCGCTCCACCGGCAACCAAGAAGGTGTCCGCCAAGGAGGACGGCACTGGTGGTACTTTCACCATCAGTGCTACGCTTGATAGCAAATAGGAAAGCGTGCTCGTTGCCTTCCTGCGGGCGAATGTCGATGTGTTTGCCTGGCAACCATCTGACATCCCCGGTGTTCCCAGGAAGGTAATTGAGCACAAGCTTGCTGTTTGTCCTCATGCGCGGCCCATCAAGCAGAAGGTCAGAAAGCAAGCCGTTGAGCGCCAAGAATTCATTGCCGAAGAGATCAAGAAGCTAGAAGCAGCAGGCCTGGTTAGAGGCGTGATCCATCCGACGTGGTTAGCAAATCCAGTTGTCGTGCGTAAGGCCAACGGGAAGTGGAGACTATGTATAGACTTCACCAATGTGAATAAAGCATGTCCCAAGGATCCGTTTCCCTTGCCGCGCATTGACCAGATTGTTGACTCCACTGCCGGATGTGAGCTGCTCTCTTTCCTTGATGCATATTCGGGCTACCACCAGATTTTCATGGCCAAAGAAGATGAAGAGAAGACTGCATTTATCACTCCATGCGGCACATATTGCTTCATACGCATGCCCTTTGGATTGAAGAATGCAGGATCAACATTTGCAAGGGTGGTATACACTGCTTTTGAACCACAGATCCACAAAAATGTAGAGGCTTACATGGATGCTATCGTGGTCAAAAGCAAGAGCAAGGATACACTGATCCAAGATTTGGAAGAGACATTTGAGAATCTGCGCAAGATCCAGCTTAAGTTGAACCCCGAGAAGTGCGTCTTTGGAGTCCCCTCCGGCAAGCTTCTCAGGTTCTTTGTGTCTCAGAGGGGGATTGAAGCCAACCCCGACAAGATTAAAGCCATCGAGCAGATCGAAGCCCCGAAGCGCGTCAAGGACGTAAGGAGGCTTGCAGGTTGTGTAGCTGCCCTCAGTAGGTTCATTTCAAAGTCTGCGGAACGCGCCCTTCCTTTCTTCAAAATCTTGAAGAAGGCGGGTCCCATGAAATGGACTCCGGAAGCGGAGGCAGCGCTGCAAGACTTGAAACGATACCTATCCTCCACTCCAATACTTGTCGCACCTAGGCCACAAGAGAAGTTGCTGCTATATCTAGCAGCAACCAATCAAGTGGTTAGTGCTGCGTTGGTAGCGGAGAGGGAGGCAGAGGAAGAATCTACACCACCGGCAAGCGAACCCAGCGACAAGCAGGGGGCTGCTCCGACAAGCTCTGGCCCCGACAAGGACAACTCTGCGCAAGAACAAGGAGAAGTGCGGAAGAAGATGGTGCAGCGCCCAGTGTATTTTGTGAGTTCCCTCTTGCAGGGGGCTAGATCAAGATACTCTGGGGTGCAGAAGTTGCTTTTCGGCCTCCTCATGGCCTCGAGAAAGCTGCGCCACTAATTCCAAGCACATGAGATAACAGTGGTCACTCGCTTTCCGTTGAAGAGGATATTGCACAATCCAGAAGCAACAGGCAGGATCGTCGAGTGGGCACTGGAGCTGTCAAGCTTTGGTCTCAAGTTTGAGAGTACTTCAACCATACAGAGCCGAGCTTTGGCAGAGTTTATAGCTGAATGGACCCCAACGCCCGATGAAGAAGTCCCAGAAACAAGCTCTCCCGTACAAGAAGCGACAAGTGAATGGGTAATGTACTTTGATGGTGCCTTCTCGCTGCAAGGCGCCGGTGCCGGCGTGGTACTCATCGCACCCACCGGAGAGCACCTCAAGTATGTTATCCAGATGCACTTTCCCAGGGAGCAAGCGACAAACAATACTGCTGAGTATGAAGGCTTGCTCGCCGGCCTCAGGATTGCGGCCGAACTTGGGATCAAGAAGCTAGTTGTACGGGGAGATTCTCATTTGGTGGTCCGACAAGTCAACAAGAGTTACCAGAGCCCTTTGATGGAAGCTTATGTAGATGAAGTGAGAAAGCTTGAAGAGCACTTTGAAGGTCTGCAAATGGAGCACGTCCTGAGAGCTCAGAATGATATTGCAGATAGCCTTTCAAAGTGTGCTGCGATGAAGTTACCTGTGGAACCAGGGACCTTCTTGCTCAAGTTAACTCAGCCATCCGTTACACCATCAATTGGGCAGCACAAGAAGAGAAAGTTGGTCTCCGGCGACTACTTGCCGGCGGATCTCCCCGAGGCCGCCGCCAAGGTCCCCAAGATCAACGATCAGAACACTGAGGAACAGTTTGCTCCTGCAAATCCAAGGGTCTATGAAGTTGAAGCAAGCGTTCCCGACAAGCCTCGCCCCGGCGAGCTTGCCGGGGGACCATCAGCTCCGGCAGAACCAGAGGTTCTTGCCGTAGAAGCTGGGGTTCCCGTAGCGGCCCTCATGCCTTTAGTCCTTGCCGTTGAGCCTCGGGCTCCGGCATGGGCGCAGCAGATCATCCGTTTTCTGCAAACTGGAGAACTTCCCGACGACCCAGAAGAGATAGAAAAGATAACCAGGCAGTCAAGTATGTACTAGTTCGTTGACAACGAACTGTACAGAAGAAGACTCAATGGTGTCAGGTTGAAGTGCATTTCCAGAGAAGATGGACAGAAGCTGTTGGCAGAGATACATGGAGGCATATGTGGCCACCACATTGGCGCAAGGGCACTTGCCGGAAAGGCGTTCCGGCAAGGGTTCTTCTGGCCAGAAGCCCTCCAAGATGCAACTGCACAAGTAACCAAGTGTGAAGCGTGCCAGTTCCATGCCAAGCAGATTCATCAGCCAGCTCAAGCTCTCCAGACGATCCCTTTGTCCTGGCCCTTCTCGGTCTGGGGGCTCGATATCCTCGGCCCCTTCCCCCATGCTGTCGGGGACTTTGAGTACTTGTACGTTGCAATCGACAAGTTCACAAAGTGGCCAGAAGTGGAACCGGTGAGAAAGGTGACAGCACAGTCAGCGGTCAGGTTCTTCAGGTCGATTGTTTGCCGTTTCGGGATCCCTAACAGGATCATCACCGACAACGGCACGTAATTCACTAGTCGCACCTTCATGCAATACGTCCAAGACCTTGGCGCCAAGGTCTGCTTCGCTTCTGTTGCTCACCCGAGGAGCAACGGCAAAGCGGAGAGGGCAAATGCCGAAGTGCTGCGTGGGCTCAAGACACGGACCTTTGACAGGCTGCGCAAGTGCGGAAGAAACTGGATAGAGGAATTACCGGCGGCTCTTTGGTCAATCAGAACGACACCAAGACGGGCCACCGGACAGACACCCTTTGCTCTTGTCTATGGAGCAGAGGCAGTTCTCCCCACGGAACTCGTATACGGATCTCCTCGAGTGCTCGCTTATGATGAGCTCGAGCAAGAGCAACTACGACAAGATGATGCATTGCTCCTCGAGGAGGAACGTCTCCAGGCTGCTGTATGAGCTGCTCGATACCAGCAAGCCTTGCGCCGCTATCATAGCCGCAAGGTTAAGGCCAGGAGTCTCGAGGAAGGCGACCTTGTTCTTTGGCGTGTTCAGTCCGCCAAGAATTCCAACAAGTTGACGCCGAAGTGGGAAGGCCCTTATCGGGTAAGACAAGTAACAAGGCCCGGCGCTGTCCGCCTTGAGACCGAAGAAGGCTTACCGGTGAGCAACTCCTGGAACATAGAGCATCTTCGCAAGTTTCACCCATAAGGCGCGGTTGCCGTGATCCGCTCCGGCAACCAACTTTTTGTACAAGCATTGCCGCCGTTGCATGTAACCCTTTGTACAAAGCCGGGCGCAGATCCCGTGCATTAGTAAAGCTCTCGTGTTTTGCATTATTTGCCTTTTCCATGCTTTTCTTCGTTATTTGCATGCATTGTTTGGCATCTTGTGCACGCCGAAAGACCATATACTTGTTTTCCCTCCTCTTTTTCTTTCCCTCTTAAGCAGATGAAGTGTTCCTCGCACACAAGTTTGCCGGGGGGGAAGGAGATGGAGGATGAACCAAGTGCTGTTCAAGAAAGAGAAGCCTTGTCGGGGAAACGAGCAATATATGAAAGCTAAGTTACCAGAATTTGGGCAGTTCAAATTTTTAAAATTTTAGTTATCTTCCTTGAACAACCACACTTTGTATGGAAAACCTGTGCGCGGAGGAACCTGCCCGTGGCTAGCCGCACCCTTATCTTGTTTTCGAGTACGCTCAACGACTTAAGTGAGCTGCGACAAGTGTCGCGCCCTTGCTTCGTTTTCGAGTTCGCTCACCAAGCTAAGTGCGTTGCGACTAGCTGCGGCAAGGTTACTTGCCGGTAAGACCTTGGCCAGCAGGCTGCTCAGAGTCCAGCACTCAGCGCTCGCGGCAAAGGCCCCTTGCCGGCAAGTCCCCTAGAAGCGTAGGGTTAAAAGCATACAAAGTAAAGGACCAAAGCAAGGGAGATAACACAGCATTGATTGATCAAAATAAGATAATATATTACAAGGGATAACTTGTCGCGACCACTAATAGATTCATGTCCATGGCACACTTTGCAGCAGCAAGGGAAATAAAAAGGAAGAGGCCTAGTCTACGCGGTCGCCTTCACGCCTGGAGATCTTGTTCACCTTGGCGATAATGTGGGCGACCTGCGCCTTCAGTGCCTCCTGATATGCGTCGGCCGGCAAGCTGCGGAGGACGTTGACGAGATTAATACCAGGATTGCGGTAAACAATCTTTGTCAAGACACGCTCCAATGTACCCGCGCAGAGCTGGCGCGACTCCTCGGCCAGCTGCGCGGGGAACTTCTGCTGCAGACGTGCGAGCGCCGGCGCGATCCCCCTTAAGAAAAGACTGAGCTTGGCGCTGTGTGGGAGATTTGGATCCGGAGAGTATATGAGGTGTTCCACCCTCAGCGCCATCAGCTCCTTGTCGATATTGCCAGCAGAAGCCACCAGATCTTCAGTCCATATTTCGACGGTCCGGCAGAAGTTGTTAGCTGAAGTGGCGGCGCTCTCCACCAGGCCTCGCTCCTTGCGGAGCTCGTCCTTCAGCTTGGTTTCGCGGTCCCGGACGGCGTCGAGTGAATCTTTCAGCGTAGAGACTTTCAGCTCCAGATCAGCAATTGAGTCCTTGGCGGCCTTGAGCTCGTCGCCCTGCTTGGAGAGGCGTACCTGGAGTTCTGAGTTGGTATGGGCGTCCTTCTCGCGCTCTATGTTGAGCGCGGTGACCCTTTCCGTGCTCGCCTTCAGGTACTCCTCCAGCTGCACCACCTTAGCTTCGAGGTCCTTCTTGGCGGTCTCCGCGGTGGCTGCGGCGTCCTTCGCTTCCTTCAGTTCTCCTCCAAGGGCCTGCTCCCGGGCGATAAGGTCTTCCTCGTGGGCGTCGAGGTCGACCTTCCGCTGGGTGAGCTCTCATTCTCGCCGGGACAACTCTTCACCGACCAGCCGCTGCTGCTCCTCGGCCTCAGCCTTCTCCAGAAGAAACTCCTGCTGCTCTCCGGCAAGCCTCTCGCGCTCCTCCGCCAAGTCACGAAGGGCCGCCTGGTTGGCGGCGCGGAGTTCAGCAGCGCGCTTCTCCAACTCTGCTGCAGCCTTGGCTGTGAGGACTTCCCGAGACTCTAGTTTCGCCTGCCTGGCCCGGTAAAGGGCCAGGAGCCGGTGAAGCAGTTTCTCCTCCTCGGGCTCGTCACTCCCGCCAGGCGCTTCGACGATCTTCAACCCCGCGGAGGCGAGGACCTCTCCATCAAAGGCCTCTCCCTCCTCGGGGGCTCGCGATGAAGACCCCCACGGCACTTGTATGAAGACGCCGTTGGGGGCCTCAAGATAGAAGCCCGGCTGCTCCTTGCCGGCGGAGGGGTCGGCGGCCGGCGCAGCGCTCGACGCTCCTGCCTCCTCCGGGCCGGTAGTGTGGCCGCCGTCCCCCTCCCCGCCGCGGCGTCTGCGGTCGGGGAAGTCTCCTCAGCGGCAGGCTCGTCGGCTCCTGCCATGTCCTCGACGACAGTGGCGTTGCCGGCGTCGCCTTGCGCGCCCTCCTCCTCGACGGTGACCTCCGTCTCCATCCGCTCCCGTGGAGGAGGATCTAACAGAAGAAGAAGAAAAGAAAAAGATCAAGCAAATATCCAAAAAAGACAAGTCCAAGGAGATAAAGCTACAAGACTTACCTTCGCGGACTTCGTCGACAACTGGCTCCCTCGCCGGGGAGTCCACCCTTGGCGGGGTAGCCACCCTCGTCGGGCTGCTCGTCCTTGGCGGGGTACTCG
>LR738713.1:692845698-692890081 GCA_902687465.1 Secale cereale
GTGGTGGAACCTGTGGCTCGCCGGAGGCGGTCTCCGGGCGCTCCTGTGGCTGCGGCTCCACCTCTGCACAAGACAAGCAAGACAAATAGAGCAACAAGATGATTAGTACAAGTAAAAACCTCAGGTGCGCCCGACGAGCAAACAGCTCAAGACCAGACTTACGCTGGGGGCTGCGCTGGGGGCTGCTCCTCGGAGCAGCGGTCGGGTCCGGCAAGTTCGTCGCCGGCGCGTCCCCTGTCGCCGCGACGGGCGAGTCGTCCTCGACCACTACAACGGGAACCTTGGCCTTCTTCGCCGCTCGCTGGGCCAGGGTCCTAAAATCAAAGCAAGAAGCAAAATCAGAATCATCAAAGAAAGAATCAAGACTGGATCGAAGAAATCACAAAATACAAGTGCTTACTCCTGTTCCTCGTCGTCGTCATCGCTCAGGGCGGAGAAGTCGAACTCCACCTGAGGCGCTTCCGCGCGAGGAGCAGGAGGAGAAGGCTCCCTCGGGCGCTTGGCGGTCCCCGGGGCTGGGGGCCGCGAAGACCCAGCCTCTGTTGACGCCGAAGCCCGGGGAGCAGGCGGAGCAGCCGCTCCGCTCTGGGAGGCTCCTCCTCCGTTTGGCGCTGGTGCGTGGGGCGCCTCCATCGCGGTTTGGCTCGATCTGGTGGCACACACCGCCTGGCGAGCGGGCTGCTGTCGGGGCGCCTGCGTCCTCGTCGCCGTAGCCGCCTTGCGGAGGCGCTTCGGCGGTGTTCGCTTGGGACTTGCCCGGGGCGGGGAGCTCTCCGAGGACGAGGAGACGTCGTCGTCGAGCCCCAGAGATCCGCCAGTATCCTCGTCGGCTCCGGCGTCCTCCTCCTCCTCCTCCTCCTCGGTGGGCTCGCTGGGTCCAGTGCCCTGCCCCGCGGCCTTGCTCCTTCCGGTGCCTCTGCTACCTCCGGCGACCTCGCCTCTTGCCGCGGCCTCGCTCACAACCCCGGGGATCCCGGCATGCCTCAGTGAGGGGACCCCGGCAAGCTCGTCGGGTGGAAGCTTGAGAAGTCTCCGGATCTCTGCCTCCTCGGCCTGGCACGACGCGTCCTCGGCCTCTGCCTCGTCGACGGTGAACCCGAAGTCTCCTGCCGCTGCGGCTGCGGCGGCGTCTTCCATCCGGGAAGCAATGTAGGCTATGTCCCGATCCGTGGTGGCCCGGGTGAGACCCTTGATCTCCTCGGAGTTCTTCGCCACCTCCACCAAGTTATCAAAGAAGCTCATGATTGCATCCGGCGTGGGCACTATCCAAGTGGGGTCTACGCCGTGAGAGTCACATGCGGGCATCATTGCGCGCAGAGCGTCCCGGGCGGTGCTGTTGCATAGCGGAACTACTCCCCGGGGAGGTCTAAACCACTCCGGGTGGGCCGGGTCGTGCTTGAAAAGCTCCCGGAGCATCCCCTTCAGCTCCAGCGCCGTGAAGTTGTAGTTCAACCCCGGGCGCAACCTCATTATGTCCGCCGCATTGCCAAACTCCCATGCTGGCCTTTTCCTTTCTTGTAAAGGAGCGATGCGGCGGCGGAGGAAATCTGCTCCTACCTCTCCGATGGTCAACTTGGCTACCCGGAGACGAAGAATCCTGACGAGGGCGACGTTGAGCTTGATGTCATCCGGAGCTAACTCGCTCCAGTCCCTACCGCGCACTATAGCTGTTGTGCGCGGCGCAGTGAAAGGCTGCGGTTCATCCTCCACTACCCAGCACCAATCCGCGCGCCACTCTTCCCACTTGCCGCGGAGTTCCCCTTTCAGATAAGATTCCTTCTTGTTCAAGCGGAAGACCCAAGAGATACCTCTGGAGAGGGGGGCGCCAGCCTCTGCTCTAGGCATGAAGAAATGCCGAAAGAGGTCTACGTTTGGATAGATCCCTATGTAGTTTTCGCACAGATGTGCGAAAACCGCCATCGTAAGGATGGCGTTGGGGGTGAAGTCTAAAAGATGGAGGTTGTACGTGTTCATAATATCACAGAAAAACTCCGAGAACGGAGGGCACAAGCCGCAGTGGAAGAAGACAGCGAAGAAGAAATACCCGCCGGGGTACAGATCTCTGGCGGCGGCCGGGTAGACTCTGGTGCGGGGATGCGCCTTGGTCTCCTTGGCCCAGAACAGATAGTACTTGTTCCAGAGCTCCCTTGCGCTGAGCCTTGGCGCGAAGACGACGTTCCTCTTCCGCAGGGCGACAAGCTTCGCCGCCTGCTCAGATTTCTCCCTCTTGGCCTTCTCCGCCTTCGCCTTCTCGGCTTTCGGGGCCATGGCGGGGGCGGCGGGGGAGGGGGGCGAGAAGTTCGACGGCACCGCGAGTGCGGAAGACGGCGGAAGAGGTGTGGAGCCGGAGCGCAGAGGGGGATTTCTGGAGGTGGAAGAAGCAATGAAGACGAAGTAAGGTAACGGCCCCTGCTTCCTCTGCTTTTAAGGGGGAAGTGGGGGACGCTCCGCATTTCCCATTAAAGAACGTGGCCATGATCTCTCCCACGACGCCGCAATCGACGCGTGCCGTTAGGGAGGGACGCGGCGGATGCGGAAGGGGAATTACGGCTCGCCGTGGGCCGTGCGTGCCCGTGCACTGTTTTGGGCCTGGCCCAACAGCGCTCGGCACCGTGTGTGGCCCAGGCCCGGGGGCTCCTGTCGGTGTACTAAGATAGGGGTACCTTAGTACCCCAACTTGTGCACGGGCAGCAGCAGCTTCCCGCGGCAGGGTCTACCACGTGCTTGCCGGAAACCTCTCTGGATCCTTATTAAGCCATTCAAAAACAAAGTATACAAGTCAGAAGATCAAGACCCCGGCAAGTGGAGCTTGCCGGGAAGGCCGTCCCAGGCTCAAAACTATAACATTAACACAAGGCCCTGGCAAGAGGAGCTTGCCAGGAAGACTAGAGGACTACATCTCAGAAGACATGCCTCGGCGCAACGTGCGCCCCGGCGGGGCCCGGGGAGCGGCAAGCTTCAGGGCCCGGCAAGGTCAAGGCCCCGGCAAGGTGCTTGCCGGGGAGAGTTACGCTGTGTGCCCACGCTCCAGCTCATCGACCCACGCATCGTCCTGGGGTCCTTCCAGGGACGCGTGGCGGATGGCTGTGCAGCCTGGGGGACACGGTGGCACTCCACGGTGACAAAGCTACCACCGTGGCGAACGGAGACGCAAGGGCGGGCGCTTTTAGGGTCGGCGGCGACGGGCATTAAATGCTCTTGTCCCCAACTGTCAAAGTAGGTGATGACCACTGTTCATCCACTGTTCACGCACTGTTCCCGCACTGTTACAACTACCACCAAAGTTACATTTTTACCCTTCTTCTACGTTGACACCTGTCGGTGACCCCTTGAACTATAAAAGGAGGCCCATGCACAACGTAGAAAGGGTTCGGAACCTAGACAACTCTCTCGCTCGGTGTAGCTAGTTCTTCAAGCTCCCGAGCTTCCACACTCAATACAATCTAAGCAGGAGTAGGGTTTTACGCGTTCGTCGCGGCCCGAACCTGGGTAAACTGCCCGCGTGCCCAAAAGCGCCCGCCCTTGCGTCTCCGTTCGCCACGGTGGTAGCTTCGTCACCGTGAAGTGCCACCGTGTCCCCCAGGCTGCACAGCCATCCGCCACGCGTCCCTGGAAGGACCCCAGGACGACGCGTGGGTCGATGAGCTGGAGCGTGGGCACACAGCGTAACTCTCCCCGGCAAGCACCTTGCCGGGGCCTTGACCTTGCCGGGCCCTGAAGCTTGCCGCTCCCCGGGCCCCGCCGGGGCGCATGTTGCGCCGAGGCATGTCTTCTGAGATGTAGTCCTCTAGTCTTCCTGGCAAGCTCATCTTGCCAGGGCCTTGTGTTAATGTTATAGTCTTGAGCCTGGGACGGCCTTCCCGGCAAGCTCCATTTGCCGGGGTCTTGATCTTCTGACTTGTATACTTTGTTTTTGAATGGCTTAATAAGGATCCAGAGAGGTTTCCGGCAAGCACGTGGTAGACCCTGCCGCGGGAAGCTGCTACTGCCCATGCACAAGTTGGGGTACTAAGGTACCCCTATCTTAGTACACCGACAGGAGCCCCCGGGCCTGGGCCACACACGGTGCCGAGCGCTGTTGGGCCAGGCCCAAAATAGTGCACGGGCACGCGCGGCCCACGGCGAGCCGTAATTCCCCTTCCGCATCCGCCGCGTCCCTCCCTAACGGCACGCGTCGATTGCGGCGTCGTGGGAGAGATCGTGGCCACGTTCTTTAATGGGAAATGCGGAGCGTCCCCCACTTCCCCCTTAAAAGCAGAGGAAGCAGGGGCCGTTACCTTACTTCGTCTTCATTGCTTCTTCCACCTCCAGAAATCCCCCTCTGCGCTCCGCCTCCACACCTCTTCCGCCGTCTTCCGCACTCGCGGCGCCGTCGAACTTCTCGCCCCCCTCCCCCGCCGCCCCCGCCATGGCCCCGAAAGCCGAGAAGGCGAAGGCGGAGAAGGCCAAGAGGGAGAAATCCGAGCAGGCGGCGAAGCTTGTCGCCCTGCGGAAGAGGAACGTCGTCTTCGCGCCAAGGCTCACCGCAAGGGAGCTCTGGAACAAGTACTATCTGTTCTGGGCCAAGGAGACCAAGGCGCATCCCCGCACCAGAGTCTACCCGGCCGCCGCCAGAGATCTGTACCCCGGCGGGTATTTCTTCTTCGCTGTCTTCTTCCACTGCGGCTTGTGCCCTCCGTTCTCGGAGTTTTTCTGTGATATTATGAACACGTACAACCTCCATCTTTTAGACTTCACCCCCAACACCATCCTGCTTGTCGGAGCCGTCCTGCTTGTCGACTTGCCGTACGCGGCAGGTTGCCCTGCGTTCACCCGCGAGCTGCGGCGCGTCCAGTGGCCCAGCATGAAGAACTTCAAGCCCGACGTACCGGAGAAGTACAACGGCAAGACGCACCCCTTGGAATTCCTCAGCATTTACACCATCGCGGTGCAGGCTGCCGGAGGGCGCGACGAGAAGATACTGGCGAACTACTTCCCGCTGGTGCTTAAGCCAAATGTCCGTTCTTGGCTTATGCACTTGCCGGAAGGCTCCATTTCTTCTTGGGCAGATATTTGCCACCAGTTTGTTGGCGCCTTCACGGGCGGCCACAAACCCCATGGCCAGGAGAGTGATCTCCACATTTTGGCCCAGAAGGAAGGAGAACCCCTGCGCAAGTACATCCAACGATTCAGCCGCGTGCAGCACAACATCCCCGACGTCCACCCTGCTGCGGTTATTAGCGCGTTCCACCAGAACGTGCGTAACCGCCGCATGCGTGAGGAGATGGCTATGACAAAGATACGGGATGTCAGCGAGCTCTATGCTCTAGCTGATAAGTGCGCGCGCGCCGAAGAAGGGAGGAGACTCCCCGGAGAGGATGCTGGCGCAGGGGGAAGCGACAGTGAGGATGCCGCCCCGGCAAAGAAGAGCCGGCGGCGGAACAATAGAAGAAAGAAGAACAAGGAAGTGCTTGCCGTCGAGAAGTCCGACAAGGAGGCTCCCGCCAAGCAAGCACAGGCTGGCGGCTCCGGCAAGGAGCCTGCCCCTGTGGCGGCAGCCGACAAGCAGGACGGCTCCGACAAGCAATACTGCAAGATCCACCGCACCAAGGGCCACGACCTCTCCAACTGCAAACGCGTCGAGTACCTCGTCGAGCAGCAGAAAGCTGAGTACGAGCGTCGCGACAAGGAGAAGGCCCAAGGTGGCAGAGGAGAGCCAAGCAAGAAGCGGCCATTCAATGGCCGGGGAGGACGCCGCGGCAAGGCCAAGCAGCGGCAAGGTGATCGACCTCCCCGGGGCCGCGACAAGGACAAAGAAGACGACGACGATGACATGGAGGAAGAAGATAACAGCGAGCAGGAGTTCCAGAAGGCCACGGAAGTCCTGTGTGTCGACGGGGGTGCCTCTCTGCATACTTCCCACCGCCAACTCAAGCAGTGGCTGCGGGAAGTAAATGCAGCTGAGCCGCCCGTGGAGTCGCGCAGGCTCCTCAAATGGTCCAGCACGCCCATCATTTTTGATCTTGAGGATCACCCTGACCGCACCACTGCGGTCGGGTGCTTGCCGATGTTAGTCTCACCAACCATCCGCAACCTCAAGGTCACCAAAATGTTGGTTGACGGCGGGGCCGGCCTAAACTTGATCTCCTCGGCTGTGATCAAGAAACTCCATATCCCAGATGGCGAGCTCGAAGAGACCGGTTCGTTCCAAGGAATAAACCCGGGAAGGAGCAAGCCCAAGGGGAAGATAACTCTGCCAGTGACCTTTGGCGGGGAGCTGAATTTCAGGACGGAGAGGATAACCTTCGATGTCGCCGATATCCCATTGCCATACAATGGGATACTTGGACGTCCTGCCCTCGCCAAGTTCATGGCAGCTTCCCACTACGCCTACAATGTTCTCAAGATGCCGGGGCCGATAAGCGTCATCTCTGTCCATGGCGACAAGAAGGACGCGCTTATCTGCGCCGACAAGATCTACCGGGATGCAGCAGCCGCGGCGGAGAGCAGCACACTTGCCGCTGAAGCTCCCGGGGGGAAGAAGACCAAGACCAAGTCCGGCAAGTGCTCTGGGACCCACTCCGGCAACCGCACCTCTTCGGAGTGCTACGCTGCCGTCGAGGACGTTCCATCGAGCTCCACCGGCAAGTGCAAGAAGGGGATGGCCGCTCCACCGGCAACCAAGAAGGTGTCCGCCAAGGAGGACGGCACTGGTGGTACTTTCACCATCAGTGCTACGCTTGATAGCAAATAGGAAAGCGCGCTCGTTGCCTTCCTGCGGGCGAATGTCGATGTGTTTGCCTGGCAACCATCTGACATCCCCGGTGTTCCCAGGAAGGTAATTGAGCACAAGCTTGCTGTTTGTCCTCATGCGCGGCCCATCAAGCAGAAGGTCAGAAAGCAAGCCGTGGAGCGCCAAGAATTCATTGCCGAAGAGATCAAGAAGCTAGAAGCAGCAGGCCTGGTTAGAGGCGTGATCCATCCGACGTGGTTAGCAAATCCAGTTGTCGTGCGTAAGGCCAACGGGAAGTGGAGACTGTGTATAGACTTCACCGATGTGAATAAAGCATGTCCCAAGGATCCGTTTCCCTAGCCGCGCATTGACCAGATTGTTGACTCCACTACCGGATGTGAGCTGCTCTCTTTCCTTGATGCATATTCGGGCTACCACCAGATTTTCATGGCCAAAGAAGATGAAGAGAAGACAGCATTTATCACTCCATACGGCACATATTGCTTCATACGCATGCCCTTTGGATTGAAGAATGCAGGATCAACATTTGCAAGTGTGGTATACACTGCTTTTGAACCACAGATCCACAAAAATGTAGAGGCTTACATGGATGATATCGTGGTCAAAAGCAAGAGCAAGGATACACTGATCCAAGATTTGGAAGAGACATTTGAGAATCTGCGCAAGATCCAGCTTAAGTTGAACCCCGAGAAGTGCGTCTTTGGAGTCCCCTCCGGCAAGCTTCTCGGGTTCTTTGTGTCTCAGAGGGGGATTGAAGCCAACCCCGACAAGATTAAAGCCATCGAGCAGATCGAAGCCCCGAAGCGCGTCAAGGACGTAAGGAGGCTTGCAGGTTGTGTAGCTGCCCTCAGTAGGTTCATTTCAAAGTCTGCGGAACGCGCCCTTCCTTTCTTCAAAATCTTGAAGAAGGTGGGTCCCATGAAATGGACTCCGGAAGCGGAGGCAGCGCTGCAAGACTTGAAACGATACCTATCCTCCACTCCAATACTTGTCGCACCTAGGCCACAAGAGAAGTTGCTGCTATATCTAGCAGCAACCAATCAAGTGGTTAGTGCTGCGTTGGTAGCGGAGAGGGAGGCAGAGGAAGAATCTACACCACCGGCAAGCGAACCCAGTGACAAGCAGGGGGCTGCTCCGACAAGCTCTGGCCCCGACAAGGACAACTCTGCGCAAGAACAAGGAGAAGTGCGGAAGAAGATGGTGCAGCGCCCAGTGTATTTTGTGAGTTCCCTCTTGCAGGGGGCTAGATCAAGATACTCTGGGGTGCAGAAGTTGCTTTTCGGCCTCCTCATGGCCTCGAGAAAGCTGCGCCACTACTTCCAAGCACATGAGATAACAGTGGTCACTCGCTTTCCGTTGAAGAGGATATTGCACAATCCAGAAGCAACAGGCAGGATCGTCGAGTGGGCACTGGAGCTGTCAAGCTTTGGTCTCAAGTTTGAGAGTACTTCAACCATACAGAGCCGAGCTTTGGCAGAGTTTATAGCTGAATGGACCCTAACGCCCGATGAAGAAGTCCCAGAAACAAGCTCTCCCGTACAAGAAGCGACAAGTGAATGGGTAATGTACTTTGATGGTGCCTTCTCGCTGCAAGGCGCCGGTGCCGGCGTGGTACTCATCGCACCCACCGGAGAGCACCTCAAGTATGTTATCCAGATGCACTTTCCCAGGGAGCAAGCGACAAACAATACTGCTGAGTATGAAGGCTTGCTCGCCGGCCTCAGGATTGCGGCCGAACTTGGGATCAAGAAGCTAGTTGTACGGGGAGATTCTCAGTTGGTGGTCCGACAAGTCAACAAGAGTTACCAGAGCCCTTTGATGGAAGCTTATGTAGATGAAGTGAGAAAGCTTGAAGAGCACTTTGAAGGTCTGCAAATGGAGCACGTCCTGAGAGCTCAGAATGATATTGCAGATAGCCTTTCAAAGTGTGCTGCGATGAAGTTACCTGTGGAACCAGGGACCTTCTTGCTCAAGTTAACTCAGCCATCCGTTACACCATCAATTGGGCAGCACAAGAAGAGAAAGTTGGTCTCCGGCGACTACTTGCCGGCGGATCTCCCCGAGGCCGCCGCCAAGGTCCCCAAGATCAACGATCAGAACACTGTGGAACAGTTTGCTCCTGCAAATCCAAGGGTCTATGAAGTTGAAGCAAGCGTTCCCGACAAGCCTCGCCCCGGCGAGCTTGCCGGGGGACCATCAGCTCCGGCAGAACCAGAGGTTCTTGCCGTAGAAGCTGGGGTTCCCGTAGCGGCCCTCATGCCTTTAGTCCTTGCCGTTGAGCCTCGGGCTCTGGCATGGGCGCAGCAGATCATCCGTTTTCTGCAAACTGGAGAACTTCCCGACGACCCAAAAGAGATAGAAAAGATAACCAGGCAGTCAAGTATGTACTAGTTCGTTGACAACGAACTGTACAGAAGAAGACTCAATGGTGTCAGGTTGAAGTGCATTTCCAGAGAAGATGGACAGAAGCTGTTGGCAGAGATACATGGGAGGCATATGTGGCCACCACATTGGCGCAAGGGCACTTGCCGGAAAGGCGTTCCGGCAAGGGTTCTTCTGTCCAGAAGCCCTCCAAGATGCAACTGCACAAGTAACCAAGTGTGAAGCGTGCCAGTTCCATGCCAAGCAGATTCATCAGCCAGCTCAAGCTCTCCAGACGATCCCTTTGTCCTGGCCCTTCTCGGTCTGGGGGCTCGATATCCTCGGCCCCTTCCCCCATGCTGTCGGGGACTTTGAGTACTTGTACGTTGCAATCGACAAGTTCACAAAGTGGCCAGAAGTGGAACCGGTGAGAAAGGTGACAGCACAGTCAGCGGTTAGGTTCTTCAGGTCGATTGTTTGCCGTTTCGGGATCCCTAACAGGATCATCACCGACAACGGCACACAATTCACTAGTCGCACCTTCATGCAATACGTCCAAGACCTTGGCGCCAAGGTCTGCTTCGCTTCTGTTACTCACCCGAGGAGCAACGGCCAAGCGGAGAGGGCAAATGCCGAAGTGCTGCGCGGGCTCAAGACAAGGACCTTTGATAGGCTGCGCAAGTGCGGAAGAAACTGGATAGAAGAATTACCGGCGGCTCTTTGGTCAATCAGAACGACACCAAGTCGGGCCACCGGACAGACACCCTTTGCTCTTGTCTATGGAGCAGAGGCAGTTCTCCCCACGGAACTCGTATACGGATCTCCTCGAGTGCTCGCTTATGATGAGCTCGAGCAAGAGCAACTGCGACAAGATGATGCATTGCTCCTCGAGGAGGAATGTCTCCAGGCTGCTGTACGAGCTGCTCGATACCAGCAAGCCTTGCGCCGCTATCATGGCCGCAAGGTTAAGGCCAGGAGTCTCGAGGAAGGCGACCTTGTTCTTCGGCGTGTTCAGTCCGCCAAGAATTCCAACAAGTTGACGCCGAAGTGGGAAGGCCCTTATCGGGTGAGACAAGTAACAAGGCCCGGCGCTGTCCGCCTTGAGACCGAAGAAGGCTTACCGGTGAGCAACTCCTGGAACATAGAGCATCTTCGCAAGTTTCACCCATAAGGCGCGGTTGCCGTGATCCGCTCCGGCAACCAACTTTTTGTACAAGCATTGCCGCCGTTGCATGTAACCCTTTGTACAAAGCCGGGCGCAGATCCCGTGCATCAGTAAAGCTCTCGTGTTTTGCATTATTTGCCTTTTCCATGCTTTTCTTCGTTATTTGCATGCATTGTTTGGCATCTTGTGCAACACACGTACCCGATAAGCATCAGCACGCCGAAAGACCATATACTTGTTTTCCCTCCTCTTTTTCTTTCCCTCTTAAGCAGATGAAGTGTTCCTCGCGCACAAGTTTGCCGGGGGGGAAGGAGATGGAGGATGAACCAAGTGCTGTTCAAGAAAGAGAAGCCTTGTCGGGGAAACGAGCAATATATGAAAGCTAAGTTACCATAATTTGGGCAGTTCAAATTTTTAAAATTTTAGTTATCTTCCTTGAACAACCACACTTTGTATGGAAAACCTGTGCGCGGAGGAACCTGCCCGTGGCTAGCCGCACCCTTATCTTGTTTTCGAGTACGCTCAACGACTTAAGTGAGCTGCGACAAGTGTCGCGCCCTTGCTTCGTTTTCGTGTTCGCTCAGCAAGCTAAGTGCGTTGCGACTAGCTGCGGCAAGGTTACTTGCCGGTAAGACCTTGGCCAGCAGGCTGCTCAGAGTCCAGCACTCAGCGCTCGCGGCAAAGGCCCCTTGCCGGCAAGTCCCCTAGAAGCGTAGGGTTAAAAGCATACAAAGTAAAGGACCAAAGCAAGGGAGATAACACAGCATTGATTGATCAAAATAAGATAATATATTACAAGGGATAACTTGTCGCGACCACTAATAGATTCATGTCCATGGCACACTTTGCAGCAGCAAGGGAAATAAAAAGGAAGAGGCCTAGTCTACGCGGACGCCTTCACGCCTGGAGATCTTGTGCACCTTGGCGATGATGTGGGCGACCTGCGCCTTCAGTGCCTCCTGATCTGCGTCGGCCGGCAAGCTGCGGAGGACGTTGACGAGATTAATACCAGGATTGCGGTAAACAATCTTGGTCAAGACACGCTCCACGGTACCCGCGCAGAGCTGGCGCGACTCCTCGGCCAGCTGCGCGGGGAGCTTCTGCTGCAGACGTGCGAGCGCCGGCGCGATCCCCCTGAAGAAAAGACTGAGCTTGGCGCTGTGTGGGAGATTTGGATCCGGAGAGTATATGAGGTGTTCCACCCTCAGCGCCATCAGCTCCTTGTCGATATTGCCAGCAGAAGCCAGCAGATCTTCAGTCCATATTTCGACGGTCCGGCGGAAGTTGTTAGCTGAAGTGGCGGCGCTCTCCACCAGGCCTCGCTCCTTGCGGAGCTCGTCCTTCAGCTTGGTTTCGCGGTCCCGGACGGCGTCGAGTGAATCTTTCAGCATAGAGACTTTCAGCTCCAGATCAGCAATTGAGTCCTTGGCGGCCTTGAGCTCGTCGCCCTGCTTGGAGAGGCGTACCTGGAGTTCTGAGTTGGTATGGGCGTCCTTCTCGCGCTCTATGTTGAGCGCGGTGACCCTTTCCGTGCTCGCCTTCAGGTACTCCTCCATCTGCACCTCCTTAGCTTCGAGGTCCTTCTTGGCGGTCTCCGCGGTGGCTGCGGCGGCCTTCGCTTCCTTCAGTTCTCCGCCAAGGGCCTGCTCCCGGGCGGTAAGGTCTTCCTCGTGGGCGTCGAGAGGTCGACCTTCCGCTGGGTGAGCTCTCCTTCTCGCCGGGACAGCTCTTCACCGACCAGCCGCTGCTGCTCCTCGGCCTCAGCCTTCTCCAGAAGAAACTCCTGCTGCTCTCCGGCAAGCCTCTCGCGCTCCTCCGCCAAGTCACGAAGGGCCGCCTGGTTGGCGGCGCGGAGTTCAGCAGCGCGCTTCTCCAACTCTGCTGCAGCCTTGGCGGTGAGGACTTCCCGAGACTCTAGTTTCGCCTGCCTGGCCCGGTAAAGGGCCAGGAGCCGGTGAAGCAGTTTCTCCTCCTCGGGCTCGTCACTCCCGCCAGGCGCTTCGACGATCTTCAACCCCGCGGAGGCGAGGACCTCTCCATCAAAGGCCTCTCCCTCCTCGGGGGCTCGCGATGAAGACCCCCACGGCACTTGTATGAAGACGCCGTTGGGGGCCTCAAGATAGAAGCCCGGCTGCTCCTTGCCGGCGGAGGGGTCGGCGGCCGGCGCAGCGCTCAACGCTCCTGCCGCCTCCGGGCCGGTAGTGTGGCCGCCGTCCCCCTCCCCGGCCGCGGCGTCTGCGGTCGGGGCAGTCTCCTCAGCGGCAGGCTCGTCGGCTCCTGCCATGTCCTCGACGACAGTGGCGTTGCCGGCGTCGCCTTGCGCGCCCTCCTCCTCGACGGTGACCTCCGTCTCCATCCGCTCCGGGGGAGGAGGATCTAACAGAAGAAGAAGAAAAGAAAAAGATCAAGCAAATATCCAAAAAAGACAAGTCCAAGGAGATAAAGCTACAAGACTTACCTTCGCGGACTTCGTCGACAACTGGCTCCCTCGCCGGGGAGTCCACCCTTGGCGGGGTAGCCACCCTCGTCGGGCTGCTCGTCCTTGGCGGGGTACTCGCCCTTGGCGGAGTACCCGTCCTTGGCGGAGCGCCCTCCCTCGCCGGGGAGTCCGTCCTTGGCGGGGGGGGGGGGTGGTGGAACCTGTGGCTCGCCGGAGGCGGTCTCCGGGCGCTCCTGTGGCTGCGGCTCCACCTCTGCACAAGACAAGCAAGACAAACAGAGCAACAAGATGATTAGTACAAGTAAAAACCTCAGGTGCGCCCGACGAGCAAACAGCTCAAGACCAGACTTACGCTGGGGGCTGCGCTGGGGGCTGCTCCTCGGAGCAGCGGTCGGGTCCGGCAAGTTCGTCACCGGCGCGTCCCCTGTCGCCGCGACGGGCGAGTCGTCCTCGACCACTACAATGGGAACCTTGGCCTTCTTCGCCGCTCGCTGGGCCAGGGTCCTGAAATCAAAGCAAGAAGCAAAATCAGAATCATCAAAGAAAGAATCAAGACTGGATCGAAGAAATCACAAAATACAAGTGCTTACTCCTGTTCCTCGTCGTCGTCGTCGCTCAGGGCGGAGAAGTCGAACTCCACCAGAGGCGCTTCCGCGCGAGGAGCAGGAGGAGAAGGCTCCCTCGGGCGCTTGGCGGTCCCCGGGGCTGGGGGCTGCGAAGACCCAGCCTCTGTTGACGCCGAAGCCCGGGGAGCAGGCGGAGCAGCCGCTCCGCTCTGGGAGGCTCCTCCTCCGCTTGGTGCTGGTGCGCGGGGCGCCTCCGTCGCGGTTTGGCTCGCTCTGGTGGCACGCGCCGCCTGGCGAGCGGGCTGCTGTTGGGGCGCCTGCGTCCTCGTCGCCGTAGCCGCCTTGCGGAGGCGCTTCGGCGGTGTTCGCTTGGGACTTGCCCAGGGCGGGGAGCTCTCCGAGGACGAGGAGACGCCGTCGTCGAGCCCCAGAGATCCGCCAGTATCCTCATCGGCTCCGGCGTCCTCCTCCTCCTCCTCCTCCTCCTCGGTGGGCTCGCTGGGCCCAGCGCCCTGCCCCGCGGCCTTGCTCCTTCCGGTGCCTCTACTTCCTCCGGCGACGTCGCCTCTTGCCGCGGCCTCGCTCACAACCCCGGGGATCCCGGCATGCCTTAGTGAGGGGACCCCGGCAAGCTCGTCGGGTGGAAGCTTGAGAAGTCTCCGGATCTCTGCCTCCTCGGCCTGGCACGACGCGTCCTCGGCCTCTGCCTCGTCGACAGTGAACCCGAAGTCTCCTGCCGCTGCGGCTGCGGCGGCCTCTTCCATCCGGGAAGCAATGTAGGCTATGTCCCGATCCGTGGTGGCCCGGGTGAGACCCTTGATCTCCTTGGAGTTCTTCGACACCTCCACCAAGTTATCAAAGAAGCTCATGATTGCATCCGGCGTGGGCACTATCCAAGTGGGGTCTATGCCGTGAGAGTCACATGCGGGCGTCATTGCGCGCAGAGCGTCCCGGGCGGTGCTGTTGCATAGCGGAACTACTCCCCGGGGAGGTCTAAACCACTCCGGGTGGGCCGGGTCGTGCTTGAAAAGCTCCCGGAGCATCCCCTTCAGCTCCAGCGCCGTGAAGTTGTAGTTCAACCCCGGGCGCAACCTCATTATGTCCGCCGCATTGCCAAACTCCCATGCTGGCCTTTTCCTTTCTTGTAAAGGAGCGATGCGGCGGCGGAGGAAATCTGCTCCTACCTCTCCGATGGTCAACTTGGCTACCCGGAGACGAAGAATCCTGACGAGGGCGACGTTGAGCTTGATGTCATCCGGAGCTAACTCGCTCCAGTCCCTGCCACGCACTATAGCTGTTGTGCGCGGCGCAGTGAAAGGCTGCGGTTCGTCCTCCACTACCCAGCACCAATCCGCGCGCCACTCTTCCCACTTGCCGCGGAGTTCCCCTTTCAGATAAGATTCCTTCTTGTTCAAGCGGAAGACCCAAGAGATACCTCCGGAGAGGGGGGCGCCAGCCTCTGCTCTAGGCATGAAGAAATGCCGAAAGAGCGCTACGTTTGGATAGATCCCTATGTAGTTTTCGCACAGATGTGCGAAAACCGCCATCGTAAGGACGGCGTTGGGGGTGAAGTCTAAAAGATGGAGGTTGTACGTGTTCATAATATCACAGAAAAACTCCGAGAACGGAGGGCACAAGCCGCAGTGGAAGAAGACAGCGAAGAAGAAATACCCGCCGGGGTACAGATCTCTGGTGGCGGCCGGGTAGACTCTGGTGCGGGGATGCGCCTTGGTCTCCTTGGCCCAGAACAGATAGTACTTGTTCCAGAGCTCCCTTGCGCTGAGCCTTGGCGCGAAGACGACGTTCCTCTTCCGCAGGGCGACAAGCTTCGCCGCCTGCTCGGATTTCTCCCTCTTGGCCTTCTCCGCCTTCGCCTTCTCGGCTTTCCGGGCCATGGCGGGGGCGGCGGGGGAGGGGGGCGAGAAGTTCGACGGCGCCGCGAGTGCGGAAGACGGCGGAAGAGGTGTGGAGGCGGAGCGCAGAGGGGGATTTCTGGAGGTGGAAGAAGCAATGAAGACGAAGTAAGGTAACGGCCCCTGCTTCCTCTGTTTTTAAGGGGGAAGTGGGGGACGCTCCGCATTTCCCATTAAAGAACGTGGCCACGATCTCTCCCACGACGCCGCAATCGACGCGTGCCGTTAGGGAGGGACGCAGCGGATGCGGAAGGGGAATTACGGCTCGCCGTGAGCCGCGCGTGCCCGTGCACTGTTTTGGGCCTGGCCCAATAGCGCTCGGCACCGTGTGTGGCCCAGGCCCGGGGGCTCCTGTCGGTGTACTAAGATAGGGGTACCTTAGTACCCCAACTTGTGCACGGGCAGTAGCAGCTTCCCGCGGCAGGGTCTACCACGTGCTTGCCGGAAACCTCTCTGGATCCTTATTAAGCCATTCAAAAACAAAGTATACAAGTCAGAAGATCAAGACCCCGGCAAGTGGAGCTTGCCGGGAAGGCCGTCCCAGGCTCAAGACTATAACATTAACACAAGGCCCTGGCAAGAGGAGCTTGCCAGGAAGACTAGAGGACTACATCTCAGAAGACATGCCTCGGCGCAACATGCGCCCCGGCGGGGCCCGGGGAGCGGCAAGCTTCAGGGCCCGGCAAGGTCAAGGCCCCGGCAAGGTGCTTGCCGGGGAGAGTTACGCTGTGTGCCCACGCTCCAGCTCATCGACCCACGCGTCGTCCTGGGGTCCTTCCAGGGACGCGTGGCGGATGGCTGTGCAGCCCGGGGGACACGGTGGCACTCCACGGTGACGAAGCTACCACCGTGGCGAACGGAGACGCAAGGGCGGGCGCTTTTGGGGTCGACGGCGACGGGCATTAAATGCTCTTGTCCCCCACTGTCAAAGTAGGTGATGACCACTGTTCATCCACTGTTCACGCACTGTTCCCGCACTGTTACAACTACCACCAAAGTTATATTTTTAACCTTCTTCTACGTTGACACCTGTCGGTGACCCCTTGAACTATAAAAGGAGGCCCATGCACAACGTAGAAAGTGTTCGGAACCTAGACAGCTCTCTCGCTCGGTGTAGCTAGTTCTTCAAGCTCCCGAGCTTCCACACTCAATACAATCTAAGCAGGAGTAGGGTTTTACGCGTTCGTCGCGGCCCGAACCTGGGTAAACTGCCCGCGTGCTCCCCTCGATCTGCTCTTTGTGCTCCCTCTGCTCCCTTACCGCAACGTACAAGGGGCTCCGGTCCCATAGGTGTTCGTGGTGGACAGTTTCCCCTACCTGGCGCGCCAAAGATGTCGGGGGAAACTGTCCACCACGAACACCTATGGGACCGGAGCCCCTTGTACGTTGCGGTAAGGGAGCGGAGGGAGCACAAAGAGCAGATCGAGGGGAGCACGCGGGCAGTTTACCCAGGTTCGGGCCGCGATGAATGCGTACAACCCTACTCCTGCTTAGATTGTATTGAGTGTGGAAGCTCGGGAGCTTGAAGAACTAGCTACACCGAGCGAGAGAGCTGTCTAGGTTCCGAACCCTTTCTACGTTGTGCATGGGCCTCCTTTTATAGTTCAAGGGGTCACCGACAGGTGTCAACGTAGAAGAAGGGTAAAAATGTAACTTTGGTGGTAGTTGTAACAGTGCGGAAACAGTGCGTGAACAGTGGATGAACAGTGGTCATCACCTACTTTGATAGTGGGGGACAAGAGCATTTAATGCCCGTCGCCGTCGACCCCAAAAGCGCCCGCCCTTGCGTCTCCGTTCGCCACGGTGGTAGCTTCGTCACCGTGGAGTGCCACCGTGTCCCCCAGGCTGCACAACCATCCGCCACGAGTCCCTGGAAGGACCCCAGGACGACGCGTGGGTCGATGAGCTGGAGCGTGGGCACACAGCGTAACTCTCCCCGGCAAGCACCTTGCCGGGGCCTTGACCTTGCCGGGCCCTGAAGCTTGCCGCTCCCCGGGCCCCGCCGGGGCGCATGTTGCGCCGAGGCATGTCTTCTGAGATGTAGTCCTCTAGTCTTCCTGGCAAGCTCCTCTTGCCAGGGCCTTGTGTTAATGTTGTAGTCTTGAGCCTGGGACGGCCTTCTCGGCAAGCTCCACTTGCCGGGGTCTTGATCTTCTGACTTGTAAACTTTGTTTTTGAATGGCTTAATAAGGATCCAGAGAGGTTTCCGGCAAGCACGTGGTTGACCCTGCCGCGGGAAGCTGCTACTGCCCGTGCACAAGTTGGGGTACTAAGGTACCCCTATCTTAGTACACCGACAGGAGCCCCCGGGCCTGGGCCACACACGGTGCCGAGCGCTGTTGGGCCAGGCCCAAAACAGTGCACGGGCACGCGCAGCCCACGGCGAGCCGTAATTCCCCTTCCGCGTCCGCCGCGTCCCTCCCTAACGGCACGCGTCGATTGCGGCGTCGTGGGAGAGATCGTGGCCACGTTCTTTAATGGGAAATGCGGAGCGTCCCCCACTTCCCCCTTAAAAGCAGAGGAAGCAGGGGTCGTTACCTTACTTCGTCTTCATTGCTTCTTCCACCTCCAGAAATCCCCCTCTGCGCTCCGCCTCCACACCTCTTCCGCCGTCTTCCGCACTCGCGGCGCCGTCGAACTTCTCGCCCCCCTCCCCCGCCGCCCCCGCCATGGCCCCGAAAGCCGAGAAGGCGAAGGCGGAGAAGGCCAAGAGGGAGAAATCCGAGCAGGCGGCGAAGCTTGTCGCCCTGCGGAAGAGGAACGTCGTCTTCGCGCCAAGGCTCAGCGCAAGGGAGCTCTGGAACAAGTACTATCTGTTCTGGGCCAAGGAGACCAAGGCGCATCCCCGCACCGGAGTCTACCCGGCCGCCGCCAGAGATCTGTACCCCGGCGGGTATTTCTTCTTCGCTGTATTCTTCCACTGCGGCTTGTGCCCTCCGTTCTCGGATTTTTTCTGTGATATTATGAACACGTACAACCTCCATCTTTTAGACTTCACCCCCAACGCCATCGTTACGATGGCGGTTTTCGCACATCTGTGCGAAAACTACATAGGGATCTATCCAAACGTAGCGCTCTTTCGGCATTTCTTCATGCCTAGAGCAGTGGCTGGCGCCCCCCTCTCCGGAGGTATCTCTTGGGTCTTCCGCTTGAACAAGAAGGAATCTTATCTGAAAGGGGAACTCCGCGGCAAGTGGGAAGAGTGGCGCGCGGATTGGTGTTGGGAAGTGGAGGACGAACCGCAGCCTTTCACTGCGCCGCGCACAACAGCTATAGTGCGCGGCAGGGACTGGAGCGAGTTAGCTCCGGATGACATCAAGCTCAACGTCGCCCTCGTCAGGATTCTTCATCTCCGGGTAGCCAAGTTGACCATCGGAGAGGTAGGAGCAGATTTCCTCCGCCGCCGCATCGCTCCTTTACAAGAAAGGAAAAGGCCAGCATGGGAGTTTGGCAATGCGGCGGACATAATGAGGTTGCGCCCGGGGTTGAACTACAACTTCACGGTGCTGGAGCTGAAGGGGATGCTCCGGGAGCTTTTCAAGCACGACCCGGCCCACCCGGAGTGGTTTAGACCTCCCCGGGGAGTAGTTCCGCTATGCAACATCACCGCTCGGGACGCTCTGCGCGCAATGATGCCCGCATGTGACTCTCACGGCGTAGACCCCACTTGGATAGTGCCCACGCCGGATGCAATCATGAGCTTCTTTGATAACTTGGTGGAGGTGGCGAAGAACTCCGAGGATATCAAGGGTCTCACCCGGGCCACCACGGATCGGGACATAGCCTACATTGCTTCCCGGATGGAAGAGGCCGCCGCAGCCGCAGCGGTAGGAGACTTCGGGTTCACCGTCGACGAGGCAGAGGCCGAGGACGCGTCGTGCCAGGCCGAGGAGGCAGAGATCCGGAGACTTCTCAAGCTTCCACCCGACGAGCTTGCCGGGGTCCCCTCACTGAGGCATGCCGGGATCCCCGGGGTTGTGAGCGAGGCCGCGGCAAGAGGCGAGGACGCCGGAGGAAGCAGAGGCACCGGAAGGAGCAAGGCCGCGGGGCAGGGCGCTGGGCCCAGCGAGCCCACCGAGGAGGAGGAGGAGGAGGAGGACGCCGGAGACGACGAGGATACTGGCGGATCTCTGGGGCTCGACGACGACGTCTCCTCGTCCTCGGAGAGCTCCCCGCCCCGGGCAAGTCCCAAGCGAACACCGCCGGCGCGCGTGCCCGTGCACTGTTTTGGGCCTGGCCCAACAGCGCTCGGCACCGTGTGTGGCCGAGGCCCGGGGGCTCCTGTCGGTGTACTAAGATAGGGGTACCTTAGTACCCCAACTTGTGCACGGGCAGTAGCAGCTTCCCGCGGCAGGGTCTACCACGTGCTTGCCGGAAACCTCTCTGGATCCTTATTAAGCCATTCAAAAACAAAGTATACAAGTCAGAAGATCAAGACCCCGGCAAGTGGAGCTTGCCGGGAAGGCCGTCCCAGGCTCAAGACTATAACATTAACACAAGGCCCTGGCAAGAGGAGCTTGCCAGGAAGACTAGAGGACTACATCTCAGAAGACATGCCTCGGCGCAACATGCGCCCCGGCGGGGCCCGGGGAGCGGCAAGCTTCAGGGCCCGGCAAGGTCAAGGCCCCGGCAAGGTGCTTGCCGGGGAGAGTTATGCTGTGTGCCCACGCTCCAGCTCATCGACCCACGCGTCGTCCTAGGCTCCTTCCAGGGACGCGTGGCGGATGGCTGTGCAGCCTGGGGGACACGGTGGCACTCCACGGTGACGAAGCTACCACCGTGGCGAACGGAGACGCAAGGGCGGGCGCTTTTGGGGTCGACGGCGACGGGCATTAAATGCTCTTGTCCCCCACTGTCAAAGTAGGTGATGACCACTGTTCATCCACTGTTCACGCACTGTTCCCGCACTGTTACAACTACCACCAAAGTTACATTTTTACCCTTCTTCTACGTTGACACCTGTCGGTGACCCCTTGAACTATAAAAGGAGGCCCATGCACAACGTAGAAAGGGTTCGGAACCTAGACAGCTCTCTCGCTCGGTGTAGCTAGTTCTTCAAGCTCCCGAGCTTCCACACTCAATACAATCTAAGCAGGAGTAGGGTTTTACGCGTTCGTCGCGGCCCGAACCTGGGTAAACTGCCCGCGTGCTCCCCTCAATCTGCTCTTTGTGCTCCCCCCGCTCCCTTACCGCAACATACAAGGGGCTCTGGTCCCATAGGTGTTCGTGGTGGACAGTTTCCCCCGACACTCCGTCCTGGTTTATTGGTCCTCATTCTAATCTGTGCAAAACTTTGACCATAAATTTAACTAACAAAATATTCATACATTACACCAAAAGTTGTATCACTGAAAACTATGTTTAAATACGAATCCAACGATATAATTTTTGTTGACATGCACTAACATTTTGTCAGATAAATCTTTAGTCAAACTTTAGCACAAATTACAAAGGGGACTAATAAACCAGGACGGAGGTAGTAATAAAGAGAAATGAAACTGTAGATCTGATTGTCACACTAATTTCTTCTCTATGGACAATATAGTTAGTACATCTCTCGCTTGATCGATGCGGACAATATAGCACTAGTAGTACTTTTTAAGTTTTGGTTTTCTTAAGATGTAATCTTGGCCTTTCAGCTTCGACGAAAACTATTTGCTTGCTTTCACGTTAGCTTGATGTGTGAACTGGCCGATCGTGTGATTGCCCTGTACTTATTTCTTGTGCTTACAACCTGCTGCAGCAACATTATAACTGCTTGAAACCATTTGCTCTTGGTATTTATGATGTTGCAAATTTATGTAAGGTATTCGAGAATAGTTCAAGTATGACTCATTTGCATTACAATGAACCAAAGGATGCTAGAGTGGACTTCACACTTATTTCAATATGTACGAGTATATTTCAAGACGCTAAAGTTGCAAGTTATAAACAGAGTTTACATAATGTTGTTCCTATTCCGCACAGAAAAAAGGCAGCTTGTACTCTAAGCTGACTCGAAATATTCTGTAATTTTTATAGACAAGTTTTTCTATTCCACTGTTTCAGGTTTGGGTCTTCTCATTAAGTACAAAGTGTAGCTATGTCCGAGGCATCAGCCTAGGAGCTTGAGGCGTTGCATGTTGAACAAAATCAAGAAACACATGTATGTACTGTGGTGCAACAGTTCCATTGTTTTCCATTGCATGATATATGGGATTGATACGTCTCCAGCGTATCTACTTTTCCAAACCCTTTTGCCCTTGTTTTGGACTCTAACTTGCATGATTTGAATGGAACTAACACGGACTGACGCTGTTTTCAGCAGAATTGTCATGGTGTTGTTTTTGTGCAGAAATAAAAAGTTCTCGGAATGACCTGAAAATTCACGGCGATTTATTTTGGAAAATATAAAAAATATCTACGGAAAGATCCATACTAGGGGGCCCACACCCTGTCCACAAGGGTGGGGGGCGCGCCGCCTCCCCCTGGGCAGGCCCCCTACCTCGTGGGCCCCCTGATGCTCCACCGACGTACCCCCGGACTCCATATATTCACTTCCGGGGAGAAAAAAATCAGAGAGGAAGAATTATCGCGTCTTACAATACGGAGCCGCCGCCAAGCCCTAATCTCTCTCGGGAGGGCCAATCTGGAGTCCGTTCGGGGCTCCGGAGAGTGAAGATCGTCGCCATCGTCATCATCAACCTTCCCCCATCACCAATTCCATGATGCTCACCGCCGTGCGTGAGTAATCCCATCGTAGGCTTGCTGGACGGTGATGGGTTGGATGAGATTTACCATGTAATCGAGTTAGTTTTGTTAGGGTTTGATCCCTAGTATCCACTATGTTCTAAGATTGATGTTGCTATGCCTTTGCTATGCTTAATGCTTGTCACTAGGGCCCGAGTGCCATGATTTCAGTTCTCAACCTATTATGTTTTCATGAATATATGTGTGTTCTTGATCCTATCTTGCAAGTCTATAGTCACCTACTATGTGTTATGATCCGGCAACCCCGAAGCGACAATAATCGGGACTACTCCCGGTGATGAGTATAGTTTCAGGAGTTCATGTATTCACTATGTGTTAATGCTTTGGTCCGATACTCTATTAAAAGGAGGCCTTAATATCCCTTAGTTTCCACTAGGACCCCGCTGCCATGGGAGGGTAGGACAAAAGATGTCATACAAGTTCTTTTCCATAAGCATGTATGACTATATTCGGAATACATGCCTACATTACATTGATGAAATAGGGCTAGTTCTGTGTCACTCTAGGTTATAACTTTTACATGATGAATCACATCCGATATAATTCCCCATCTCCGATCCAATGCCTACGAGCTTTTCACATATTTTGCTTGTTGCTTATTTACTTTTCCGCTGCTACTATCACAAAAACTACAAAAACACTATTGTTACTTTTATTGTTGTTACCACTATTATCATACTACTTTGCTACTAAACTACCTTGCTGCAGATACTATGTTTCCAGGTGTGGTTGAATTGACAACTCAGCTGCTAATACTTAAGAGTATTCTTTGGCTCTGGCACATCCCTAGATCAACCCCTGTGGTCTTTGCCTGATCATCATATTATCATGTTTAAATTTTGCTAAACTTGAATTGGGGATTGTTCAAACCCTAGCACCAAAAGAACCCAACTAGGTTCAGCCTAAGAATATTTTCATTGCACCCAAAGTGCCTCAAGAAAAGTTCATGATTTTTGGTTAAGGTAGAAACCCCTGCCAAAAATGATGAATATATTTCTAGGACATTTTTGGATTTTTGAATTAATCCATATTGTATTTGAATTGGGGCATTTAAATTCTTTAAATAGTTTAAATGCTCTAATAATTGTGAAACTAGGTGAGGGCTGTTAGAAATAATTCAATAGGTGCCCACAATTTATTTCATGATTTATCAAAATGGTTTGGTCTTTGAACTAAATCAAAAACATACAACAGAAATAGAAAAGAGAACAAAACAGAAAGAAAATAAAGAGAGAGAGCGCTTACCTGCAGCCCACTTAGTGGCCCAGCTACAGCCCAGCACTGTTGGCCCAACCCACCTGACCACCGCTGCCAGTCATCGCCTACCTCGCGCCAGAAGGACGCGAGGCATGTTGCTGCCGTGCGTGCACACGCGCCCCGGCCACCTCCAGCTTGCCGCCGAGCTTCTGGACGCGTGGATGAATGGTTCGGTGATGTCCCGATCCTCCCGACCTCTCTCACTCTCCCCCCTTCGTTCTCCCCTGCTTCTTCTCGCCATGGCCGAAACCACCACGGCCGCGCCGGCGAGCACCACCTTGGCCACATCCCTCCCCACGCCCCGCAAAGTGACCACGAGCTCCGCCACGAACCCGTGGACCTACATGCCCACGCACGCGAGCTTGGGAGCCTCATGGCGTCTTCCCCGACCTCATCTTCAACCTCCGGCCGCCGACAACCTCACCGTCGATTCGTCAATGTCCGTGCTTCCCCGACCTCGTCGGCCTGCTCGTCTGATTCGCCGTGAGCCCCTCTCTATTTTCCCCCTAATTACCTCCTCGCCCCGAGCCCTAGCTGACCCCCCCTCGTCGCACCCTTGAGCTCCTGCCGCCGGCCATGGTGCCGCCACAGCCACAACTGCTGCCACCCGCGTCTGAGGACGTCACCGAACTCAATGCTTCACCAGGAGGCCGTAGCACCCAGGCGTTGCTCCTGCCGTGCCCTGCGGCGTCGAATCCGTCGACGTCCGAACTCCGGCGCCGCCCCGCTCATCGGTGTGGTCGATTTCGGCAACCCCAAGGCCTCCCGATCGTTCTGCTGGATGCGGACGAGCGCGGGCTACCTTCTGGTGGTCCCCGTGAGTCCAGCCGCCGCCTGTAGCTCAAGTCGGGTGAGTTGCCGCCGCAGTTTTGGTCGCCGCCGGCCGAACTCCGGCGACCGCTGACGTAGCACTTAGTTAGGGACTAATCACCATTAGTTAAACTTCCACAGCCACTGACTGCGGGCCCCACTTCGTGGTCAAACCCAGTCAGCGCTGGTTTTGACCGGGTTTAGACCATGTGACACTGACAGGTGGGTCCCCAAGTCAGGTTTGACCTGGACCGGTCAATTGACCTGCTGACCTCAGCCTGACGCAGTGCTGACGCAGTAAATGTTTTCTGAGATTTTAAATAAATCAGAAATGATTTATTTATTTCAGAAAGTAGCTAAAACTTCTAAAATTCATATAAAATCAACCGTAGCTCAGATGAAAATAATTTATATATGAAAAATGATCAGAAAAATATGAAGAATCTGTTTATGGCATTATCATGCATGTTAGAACAACTTTTGTCTACAGTTTAGGACAAATCAAATGAATGGCATTTAAATAACCACATGTGGAGTTTGAATTTGAACCTTGGGTTCAAACCAACTTCATTTAATTGTGTTGCTAGTTGCATTAGCTCGATAAACATCATATTGCCATGTCACATTCATGCATCATATTGTTGCATTGCATTGATTGTGTTCCTTCTCTGTTGTCGGTATTTGTCCCCTCTCCGTAGACGACATTCCAGCGATGAGTTCGATGACACTGATGAAGAACTATTACTATCTTCAGAAGTGCGAGGCAAGCAGAACCCCCTTGTTCATTCCGATACAACCCCACTCTCTCACTCCTGCTCTTTTTTACTGCATTAGGACAACAACGTTTCAACTGTTACCTGCTGCGGTAGCTGAACCCCTTTCGTCTGCATGACCTGTCATTGCCACAGTAAATAGTTGAAACCCACTAGCATGAGTAGGAGTTGTTTGAGCCATGTTGTGCCTACTCATTCATGCTTTCTGGTTATGCCTGCTATTTCTTAGAGTTGTGTCAGGTCTGATTATCGGGAATGAATTGGAAAGTTATGAACATGTCCTACTGTGTGTGAGCCAAGTATGTGAACACGATTTGGTAAAGGTAGCGGTGAGAGGCCATGTAGGAGTACATGGTGGGTTGCCTCACTGGAGCCGTCCTTAAGAACTGAGTTCTGTGTAAGTTGTCCAATGACTAGCTACTACCACGCATTGGAATGCTTAAGTGCCCCTCTCGACTTATTAATCAACTAGATCTCTGTCCAGGAGTTGCAACTAGTTTCTGGTGTTTGTAGGTAGTGCTAGTAGTCTACCAAGTGGCACCCGGTACAGGTGGGCTTGGGACAGACTAGGTGCATTGGCCCGGTGTACCAAGTGGCACCCGGTTGGTGGGCTTGAGAACCCTGTACACATCATTTGGGGCCGTGAGCGACACCCCGGCCAGATCTCCTTACGGATGGAACCCGAATAGGCGATAAAACAGGACTAGAGTCTTGTGTGGTTAGTCAGATCATGGCCGACACCCTCGCCAGGCTTCCGCTTGAAGGTTGCCGAGATACACGACGTGTACATGGCGGTAAGTGGCTAGAGCGTGTGTGAAGAAGTACACCCCTGAATGGTTAACATGATCTATTCGAATAGACGGGTCCGCGGTTATGGACTTCTTGGATGCTTACGTGGTACATAGACAAGTGAAAGTGGATACTCTAAAATGCTCAAGACAAGTGTGAGTGCTATGGATGGCCTTCTCGTAGGTAGACGGGAATGGATCTATAGTGGTGTATTGATTGGTGAATATGTGGACTCATGTGCACCACGTCAAAAGAGTTACTTGCAGTTGTAGTTCAGGATAGCCACCGAGTCAAAGCTGGCTTGCTGCAATCAAACTCCACCACCCCTTTGTTGATACTTTTGCATATGTAGTTAGTTCTGATGTAAGTCTTGCTGAGTACCTTTGTACTCACGTTTGCTTAATTTATGTTTTTGCAGAGAGACTTCAGTCTCACTAGTGGTTCCGCGTGGACTTCGACGTTTAGCTTGTTACCTCAGCTACGATCTTGTGCCCTCATGAGAATCTTGTAGATAGTCAGGCTTCTCAACCTTTTTCATTTATAGTTGTCTGTACTCAGATATGTTTTTCTTCCGTTGCCTGTATGCTATGTATGTTGGGTCATGTGACCTCTGTTTGTAATAATGCTATGATGGCTCTTCTGAGCCTTTATCTATATGAGTTTTTGAGTTATGTTTGTTCACTACAAGGATACCCCCTATAAAGCAACACATATTCTACAACGTTTTTACTATGAGTTGCAAAATTCACGGTAGATACGCATATAAGCATTGTACCATATGTGTTGCAGGCTTGTAGCTCATGACCTATTGTGGTACATATTTGTTTTTTGAGGTGATATTGTGGTACATAGATTGCGATCGGCCACAACTCGAACTAAAGCCCAACACACAAAACAAGCCTGTCATCTAGCCCGGCCCAAGTTGGTTGTCATGATTAACCTAGATCGTTCCCTGTCCCCAACATCCTATTCCTCCCGAGCGCCTCCCACGCTGGCCGCCCAACCTGCATCCTAAGCCCGCCCCTCACTACTCGCCTAAGATCCTCCGTCCTGGCACGCCGCCCCTCACCAGTCACCACTGCCCTGCGACCCTCCATCCCGGCGCACCGTCCCTCATCACCACTCCGCTGATATCTTGCATCCCGGAGCGCCGCCCCTCGTCATCGCTCCCCTGCGACCAACTGCGTCTACTACATCTGCACGGGGGCCTGCGACTAGGAGAAGAGCTGCAGCTACAACCACCCTTGCGGTCGTGCCACCGTGGTGAGCCGGGCCTCTTCTCTTCTCCCAATTTTGTTTCCTCCATCATGCTCAGCTTCACTTCAGTCTAGTTTGCAATTGCTACTTATGACTTGCCAATCCCTGATAATAAACGACAGAGTGAAGTACATCTGGTTGGTGTGGAGGGGAGCTTCCAGATAAATCCTCTTTCTGTGGTTGAATTGATTCTAGTTATGGCTTAAGAGCTTTTCACCAGTCTATGGAAGTGAAACTTGATTGTGCAGTCGTTGGTTGCTGTCATTGATTATATGATTGACTGATTGTATAATAAGGCTTGTTGTCTTACTATCGTGGTTGATGTTGATGATTCAAAGTTCCACTTTCTGCTTATAGTGCCACTTTCTTATGTTGTAGGCCTGATCATTCACTCCGTCATATGGTCATGTTTCTTTCCGAGACTTGAGAGCAGGTTACAATATAAAATTTCTCTACTAAGTAATAATTACCTTCAGTCGGTATAGAGAAATGCAATCGCACTCAAGCGCTGAATATTTTGCAATGGACATGAACCCAAAACTTTCTCCCTCTCTTTTATTTGAGGCACAGTTCAGTAACTTTTTTGTTTACATATTTTATTCGCCTAAAGACCATTTAGATATGTATGCTCTCTGCTACTACAAACTGAGGAGTAGCTTGACAACTTTACGCAGCTCGGTCGACTAGGCCACCGCGACGCTGTGGGAGAAGGACAATGATGCAGAGCACGGCAAAGCTGAGTACTTTTTGGATCTGAGGGCTTCTGATCCACAGTTCTCCGCTTTATCATCCATCAGCTTCTGGTGACATTAGCACTCAGCTGCACAAGGCTTTCTCACCACTACAGTTGGAGTTCAAGAGCGAAAGGAAGGTAATCTGGTGATCAACCACCATTGCTTGTCAGAAAAGTTTGGAAAACATTATTTAGTACATCTACCATTAGCTATGATTGCCATTTAAAAAGACGTTCATGTGAGTTGTATGTCATATCAATTTTTTAGAGAAAAGTATACTTTTTGTCCCTCAAGTCTGGGCGAAGTTTAGATTTAGTCCCTCAACTACAAAACTAGATAACTTGCACCCCCAACTCTTGAAACCAGACAAGTCTTGTCCCTAATCTTGATTTTGACCAGTTTTGGTGATGACTCACCCCGGTTTTGACCTCTCCATGCCAACGTGGCAAAGAAGACCCCAAAATTGACCCGTCCCGGTTCCGGTCTCTCTCTACTCCACCGCTCTATCACGCGGCGTCTGCGGGAAGGGAGGAGCAAGCTATCGGTGGTGGTGATCTCAACAGCGTGAGCACGGCCCCATGAGATGGGAGATCACCGCTGCTCGACCTGCCCATTGCCGGGATGGACCACGTTGTCTTTGTAACCAGTTTGTCGGCCTGGGGCACCTCGTGGCATGGATGGTCCGTGGCGGTGCGCGAGCTACGGCGAGACCCCGCGGCAACGTTGAGGTGGTAGGCTCGGCGCTCTAGCGTTCAGGGGAGCAGCCAACGGCATGGTGGCCAGCAGGAAAAACAGATGGCGATTGTGTGTAGATTGGCCATGGCGGGGCGCAGCTCGCCCGACAGCGTGAAGCATGGAGGATACACAAGCGTGCGAGGTACGGTGAGCATGGCGTGAGCAAGCACGGTCATCGACGACGCGTTCTGGTGCTCACCATCAGGCTCGGTCACGCGTTGCTCTGGATGGTTGCTCACCTCCAGCTGATTGATTCACCCATCGGCCATAGACACGTACGTACATGACCTTTATCACTTTGATCCATTCTGGCCAGAACAACGAGTAGCACACGTACGCATGGCACCAGTTGCACGAGTTGATGCATGCCCACAAACAAGTGTCGTCCATGTTCATGTTGAAGGGAGTGGCGATTGAGCCATGCGCCATTAGCGCTCGTCGTGTTGGTTATTGAGTGAATCTCGGCAAGTACCGTACCGATGGACAAAGGGAATAACATACGGGATTGAGTGAATCCTTGACATAGTGGTTCATCCGATGAAGATCATCGAGGAACACGTGGGAACCAACATGGGTATCCAGATCCCGCTGTTGGTTATTGACCGGAGAGTGGTCTCGGTCATGTCTACGTGTCTCCCGAACCCGTAGGGTCTACACACTTAAGGTTCGGTAACGCTAGGGTCGTAGAGATACATGCACGTGGAAACCTGAAAGTTGTTCGGAGTCCCGGATGAGATCCCGGACGTCACGAGGAGTTCCAGAATGGTCTGGAGGTAAAGAATGATATATAGGAAGTCCAGTTTCGGCCATCGGGTGAACTCAGGGGGTCACCGGGAGTGTCCCGGGACCACTCCGGTGGTCCCGGGGGTCCACCGGGTGGGGCCACCCATCCCGGTGGGGCCCCTAGGCCGCAAGGGGAAGGGGGCCAGCCCCTGGTGGGCTGGGGCACCCTACTGGGCCCTCCCTCATGCGCCTAGGGTTGGAACCCTAGGGGAGGGAGGCACCCCCTATGCCTTGGGGGGCAAGTCTCCCCCCCGAGGCCGCCGCCCCCCTGCAGATCCCATCTGCAGGGCATGGCGCACCCCCCTGGCCCCCTATATATATGTGGGGGGGGGGAGAGGGCAGCCGCACCCAAGTCTCTGGCGCCTCTCCCCCTCCCGTCACACCTTCCTCCTCCTCCGGAGGGCGCCGGCGAAGCCCTGCAGGAATTCCAGTTGCATCCATCACCACGCCGTCGTGCTGCTGGATCTCCGACGACCTCTCCTCCCCCTTTGCTAGATCAAGAAGGAGGTGACGTTGCTGTACCGGACGTGTGTTGAACGCGGAGGTGCCATCCGTTCGGCGCTAGATCATCGGTGACGAATAACGCGAAGAGTACGACTACTTCATCCACGCTTCTTCGAAAGCTTCCGCTCGCGATCTACAAAACAGTATGTAGATGCACTCTCATATGCTCGTTGCTAGATGTCTCCTTAGATGGATCTTGGTGAAAGCGTAGAAATTTTTTGAATTCTGCTACGTTCCCCAACAGTGGCATCTGAGCTAGGTCTTATGCGTAGCATCTTGCACGAGTAGAACACAAAGCAGTTGTGGGCGTTTGAGTTTGCTCAATTTTCTTGCCGTTACTAGTCTAATCTTCATTCGGCGGCATCGTGGGATGAAGCGGCCCGGACCGACTTTACACGTACGCTTACGTGAGACTGGTTCCACCGACAGACATGCACTAGATGCATAAGGTGGCTGGCGGGTGTCTGTCTCTCCTACTTTAGTCGGATCGGATTCGATGAACAGGGTCCTTATGAAGGGTAAATAGAAATTGACAAATCACGTTGTGGTTTTGGCGTAGGTAAGAAACGTTCTTGCTAGGAAACCTATAGAAGCCACGTAAAAACTTGTAACAACAATTAGAGGACGTCTAACTTGTTTTTGCAGCATGTGCTATGTGACGTGGTATGGCCAAAGAAGATGTGATGAATGATATATGTGATGTATGAGATTGATCATGTTCTTGTAATAGGGAATCACGACTTGCATGTCGATGAACTTGACAACCGGCAGGAGCCATAGGAGTTGTCTTAATTATTGTATGACCTGCGTGTCACTGAATAAATGCCATGTAATTACTTTACTTCATTGCTAAACGTTAGCCTTAGTAGTAGAAGTAATAGTTGGCGTCACGACTTCTTCAAGACACGATGATGAAGATCATGATGATGGAGATCATGGTGTCGAGCCGGTGACAAGATGATCATGGTGCCCCGAAGATGGAGATCGAAGGAGCAAGATGATATTGGCCATATCATGTCACTTTAATTGATTGCATGTGATGTTTATCATGTTTATGCATCTTGTTTACTTAGAACGACGGTAGTAAATAAGAGGATCTCTCACTAAAATTTCAAGAATTGTGTTCCCCCTAACTGTGCACCGTTGCTAAGGATCGTTGTTCCGAAGCACCACGTGATGATCGGGTGTGATAGGTTCTAACGTTCGCATACAACGGGTGTAAGCCAGATTTACACAAGCAATACACTTACGGTTTACTTGACGAGCCTAGCATGTACAGACATGGCCTCGAAACACGGAAGACCAAAAGGTCGAACACGAGTCGTATAGAAGATACGATCAACATGAAGATGTTCACCGTTGATGACTAGTCCGTTTCACGTGATGATCGGACACGGGCTAGTCGATTCGGATCGTGTATCACTTAGATGACTAGAGAGATGTCATTCTGAGTGGGAGATCATTAAAAGTTGATTAAGATGAACTTATATATCATGAACTTAGTCTAAATTCTTTACAATATCTCTTGTAGATCAAATGGCCCACGCTCCAGTTTCCCTCAACTTGAACGCGTTCCTAGAGAAAACCAAGCTGAAAGACGATGGTAGCAACTATACGGATTGGGTCCGTAACCCAAGGATTATCCTCATAGCTGCCAAGAGATCATATGTCCTTGAAGCACCGCTAGGTGATGCACCCGTTCCCCCGGCGACCCAAGACGTTATGAACGCCTGGCAGTCGCGTTGTGATGATTACTCCCTGGTTCAGTGCGGCATGCTCTACAGCTTAGAGTCGGGGCTCCAAAAGCGTTTTGAGAATCACGGAGCATATGAGATGTTCGAAGAGCTGAAAATGGTTTTACAAGCTCATGCCCGAGTCGAGAGATATGACGTCTCCGACGCATTCTACAGTTGTAAGATGGAGGAAAACAGTTCTGTCAGTGAGCACATCCTCAAGATTTCTGGATTGCACAACCGCTTGTCTCAGCTGGGAATGAATCTCCCAGATGAAGCGGTCGTTGACAGAATCCTCCAGTCGCTCCCACCAAGCTTCAAGAGCTTCGTGTTAAACTTCAATATGCAGGGGATGGAGAGGTCCATTCCCGAGGTGTATTCGATACTGAAATCAGCAGAGGTGGATATCAAGAAAGAACATCAAGTGTTGATGGTCAATAAAACCACTAAGTTCAAGAAAGGCAAGGGTAAGAAGAACTTCAAGAAGGACGGCAAAGGAGTTGTCGCGCCCGGTAAGCCAGTTGCTGGGAAGAAGCCAAAGAATGGACCCAAGCCTGAAACTGAGTGTTTTCATTGCAAGGGAATGGGGCACTGGAAGCGGAACTGTCCCAAATACTTATCAGACAAGAAGGTCGGCAACGTCAAAGGTATATATGATATACATGTTATTGATGTGTACCTTACCAGCGCTCGTAGTAGTTCCTGGGTATTTGATACCGGTGCAGTTGCTCATATTTGTAACTCTAAGCAGGAGCTGCGGAATAAGTGGAGACTGGCGAAGGATGAGGTGACGATGCGCGTCGGGAATGGTTCCAAGGTCGATGTGATCGCCGATGGCACACTACCTCTACATCTACCCTCAGGATTAGTTTTAAACCTTAATAATTGTTATTTAGTACCATCTTTGAGCATGAACATTGTATCTGGATCTCGTCTTATGCGAGATGGCTACTCATTTAAATCGGAGAATAATGGTTGTTCTATTTATTTGAGAGATATGTTTTATGGTCATGCCCCGCTGGTCAATGGTTTATTTTTGATGAATCTCGAACGTGATGATACACATATTCATAGTGTAGATGCCAAAAGATGTAAAGTTGATAATGATAGTCCCACATACTTGTGGCATTGCCGCCTTGGTCATATTAGTGTCAAACATATGAAGAAGCTCCATTCAGATGGACTTCTAGATTCTCTTAATTATGAATAATTTGACACGTGCGAACCATGCCTCTTGGGCAAGATGACCAAGACTCCGTTCTCCGGAACAATGGAGCGAGCAACCAACTTGTTGGAAATCATACATACCGATGTGTGCGGTCCAATGAGTGTTGAGGCTCGCGGAGGCTATCGTTATGTTCTCACCCTCACAGATGACTTGAGTAGATATGGGTATATCTATTTGATGAAACACAAGTCTGAGACCTTTGAAAAGTTCAAGGAATTTCTGAATGAGGTTGAGAATCATTATTACAGAAAAATAAAGTTCTTACGATCAGACCGTGGGGGTGAATATTTAAGTCATGAATTTGGCACGCAACTTAGGAACTGTGGAATTGTTTCACAATTGACACCACCCGGAACACCTCAACGTAACGGTGTGTCCGAACGTCGAAATCGTACTCTGTTGGACATGGTGCGATCTATGATGTCCCTCACCGATTTACCGCTATCTTTTTGGGGTTATGTTTTAGAGACTGCCGCATTCACTTTAAATAGGGCTCCGTCGAAATCCGTTGAGACGACACCGTATGAACTTTGGTTTGGCAAGAAACCTAAGTTGTCGTTTCTGAAAGTTTGGGGTTGCGATGCTTATGTCAAGAAACTTCAAGCTGAAAAGCTCGAACCCAAATCGGAAAAATGCGTCTTCATAGGATACCCAAAGGAAACGATTGGGTACACCTTCTACCACAGATCCGAAGGCAAAGTCTTTGTTGCCAAGAATGGATCCTTTCTGGAGAAAGAGTTTCTCTCGAAAGAAGTGAGTGGGAGGAAAGTAGAACTTGATGTGGTGACAGTCACCCCTCCTGAACCGGAAAGTAGCGCAGCGCAGGAAATTGTTCCTGAGGTGCCTGCACCGACAAGGGAGGAAGTTAATGATGATGATCATGAAGAAACAGATCAAGTTACTACTGAACTTCGAAAGTCCACAAGGGCACGTTCAGCACCAGAGTGGTACGGCTACCCTGTCCTGGAAATCATGTTGTTAGACAACGGTGAACCTTCGAACTATGAAGAAGCAATGGCGGGCCCGGATTCCAATAAATGGCTTGGAGCCATGAAATCCGAGATAGAATCCATGTATGAAAACAAAGTATGGACTTTGGTGGACTTGCCTGATGACAGGCACGCCATAGAAAACAAATGGATATTTAAGAAGAAGACAGACGCGGATGGTAATGTGACCATCTATAAGGCTCGGCTTGTCGCTAAGGGTTATCGACAAGTTCAAGGGATTGACTACGACGAGACTTTCTCTCCCGTAGCGATGCTGAAGTCAGTCAGAATCATGTTAGCTATTGCCGCATTCTATGATTATGAGATATGGCAAATGGACGTCAAAACGACATTCCTTAATGGCTTCCTCAAGGAAGAGTTGTATATGATGCAGCCGGAAGGTTTTGTCGATCCAGAGAATGCTAACAAGGTATGCAAGCTCCAGCGCTCGATTTACGGGCTGGTGCAAGCATCTCGGAGTTGGAATATTTGCTTTAATGATGTGATCAAAGCGTTTGGCTTTATACAGACTTATGGAGAAGCCTATATCTACAAGAAAGTGAGTGGGAGCTCTATGGCATTTCTCATATTATATGTGGATGACATATTGCTGATGGGAAATGATATAGAATTCTTGGAAAATGTAAAGGCCTACTTGAATAAGAGTTTTTCAATGAAGGACCTTGGAGAAGCTGCTTACATATTAGGCATCAAAATTTATAGAGATAGATCAAGACGCCTCATCGGTCTTTCACAAAGTACATACCTTGACAAGATATTGAAAAAGTTCAATATGGATCAGTCCAAGAAAGGATTCTTGCCTGTTTTGCAAGGTATGAGATTTAGCATGGCTCAGTCAACGACCACGGCGGAAGATAGAGAAAAGATGAGTGTCATTCCCTATGCCTCGGCCATAGGTTCTATCATGTATGCCATGCTGTGTACCAGACCTGATGTGAACCTTGCCATAAGTTAGGTAGGGAGGTACCAAAGTGATCCCGGTATGGAACACTGGACAGCGGTCAAGAACATCCTGAAGTACCTGAAAAGGACTAAGGATATGTTTCTCGTTTATGGAGGTGACGAAGAGCTCGTCGTAAAGGGTTACGTCGATGCTAGCTTCGACACAGATCTGGATGACTCCAAGTCACAAATCGGATACGTGTATATTTTGAATGGTGGGGCAGTCAGTTGGTGCAGTTGCAAGTGAAGCGTCATGGCGGCATCTACATGTGAAGCGGAGTACATAGCTGCTTCAGAAGCAGCGCAGGAAGGAGTCTGGATGAAGGAGTTCATCACCGACCTAGGAGTCATTCCAAGCGCGTCAAGCCCGATGACTCTCTTCTATGACAACACTGGTGCCATTGCCATTACCAAAGAGCCCAGGTTTCAGAAGAAGACCAAGCACATCAAGCGCCGTTTCAACTCCATCCGGAATTATGTTCAAGATGGAGATATAGATATTTGTAAAGTACATACGGATCTGAATGTTGCATACCCGTTGACTAAACCCCTTCCACGGGCAAAACATGATCAACACCTGAACTCTATGGGTGTTCGATTCATCACAATGTAACTAGATTATTGACTCTAGTGCAAGTGGGAGACTGTTGGAAATATGCCCTAGAGGCAATAATAAAAGTATTATTATATTTCCTTGTTCATGATAATTGTCTGTTATTCATGCTTGAATTGTATTGTACGGAAACAGCGATACATGTGTGAATATATAGACCACATTGAGTCCCTGGTAAGCCTCTAGTTACCAGCTCGTTGATCAACAGATGGTCACGGTTTCCTGATCATGGACATGGGATGTCAGTGATAACGGGATCACATCATTAGGAGAATGATGTGATGGACAAGACCCAATCCTGAGCATAGCACGAGATCGTATAGTTCATAATGCATAAGCTTTTCGGTGTCAAGTATTTATTCCTTAGACCATGAGGTTGTACAACTCCCGGATGCCGTAGGAATACTTTGGGTGTGCCAAACGTCACAACGTAACTGGGTGGCTATAAAGGTACGCATCGGGTATCTCCGAAAGTGTCTGTTGAGTTGGTACGAACCGAGACTGGGATGTTGTCACTCCGTATGACGGAGAGGTACCTCTGGGCCCACTCGGTAAGACATCATCATAATGAGCTCAAGGTGACTAAGGAGTTAGTCACGGGATGACGGATTACAGATCGAGTAAAGTGACTTGCCGTGACGAGATTGAAAAAGGTATCGGGAATACCGACGATCGAATCTCGGGCAAGTACCGTACCGATGGACAAAGGGAATAACATACGGGATTGAGTGAATCCTTGACACAGTGGTTCATCCGATGAAGATCATCGAGGAACACGTGGGAACCAACATGGGTATCCAGATCCTACTGTTGGTTATTGATGGGAGAGTGGTCTCGGTCATGTCTACGTGTCTCCCGAACCCGTAGGGTCTACACACTTAAGGTTCGGTAACGCTAGGGTCGTAGAGATACATGCACTTGGAAACCCGAAAGTTGTTCGGAGTCCCGGATGAGATCCCGGACGTCACTAGGAGTTCCGGAATGGTCCGGAGGTAAAGAATGATATATAGGAAGTCCAGTTTCGGCCATCGGGTGAACTCCGGGGGTCACCGGGAGTGTCCCGGGACCACCGGAGGGGTCCCGGGGGTCCACCGGGTGGGGCGACCCATCCCGGTGGGGCCCCTAGGCCGCAAGGGGAAGGGGGCCAGCCCCTGGTGGGCTGGCGCACCCTACTGGGCCCTCCCTCATGCGCCTAGGGTTGGAACCCTAGGGGAGGGAGGCGCCCCCTATGCCTTGGGGGGCAGGTCTCCCCCCCAGGCCGCCGCCCCCCTGCAGATCCCATCTGCAGGGCATGGCGCACCCCCCAGGCCCCCTATATATATGTGGGGGGGAGAGGGCAGCCGCACCCAAGTCTCTGGCGCCTCTCCCCCCTCCCGTCACACCTTCCTCCTCCTCCGCAGGGCGCCGGCGAAGCCCTGCAGGAATTCCCGTTGCATCCATCACCACGCCGTCGTGCTGCTGGATCTCCGACGACCTCTCCTCCCCCTTTGCTGGATCAAGAAGGAGGTGACGTTGCTGTACCGGACATGTGTTGAACACGGAGGTGCCGTCCGTTCGGCGCTAGATCATCGGTGACGAAGAACGCGAAGAGTACAACTACTTCATCCACGCTTCTTCGAAAGCTTCCGCTCGCGATCTACAAAACGGTATGTAGATTCACTCTCATATGCTCGTTGCTAGATGTCTCCTTAGATGGATCTTGGTGAAAGCGTAGAAATTTTTTGAATTCTGCTATGTTCCCCAACAATGTTGTGATGCCATGTTGTACAGCACATACTTGCATGTTATGCGTACGTGTAATGTGTATTGCTATGTGTGGGATCCGACACCTAGTTGTTTACACTTGGTAGCCTATCTTACAGGGAAATGTCTCCTAGTGCTTCGACTGAGCCTTGGTAGCTTGCTACTGCTCCGGAACACTTAGGCTGGCCGGCATGTGTCCTTCTTCATTCGAGTGTCTGTCCCTTAGGGAAATGTCACGCGTTGTCCCTTTAAGTCCTTATAGCTTGCTACGACTTTGGTTCATACGTTGATGACTGACACATTCGTTGCTGGGTCATGTGTGCCTGTCTCTGTAATTTAGTGCCACTTTTGGTTTATAACTAGTCATGTCGGCCCGGGTTCTCTGTCATGTCGGCCTGGCGACACTATCATATACGTGTGCCAAAATGCGCAAACGGTCCCGGGCCAGGTAAGGTGGCACCCGTGGGGATACCGTTCGTGAGGCCGCAAAGTGATATGATGTGTTACAGGCTAGACCTGTGTGACTTAGGATCGGGGTCCCGACAGGCTCCTCTTGTGTCGAATCAATAAATTTTGTTTGAATACTTTACCTCAAAAACTGTTGTGATCCCCTACACTTGTGGGTTATGAAGACTATTTTCTGGCGCCGTTGCTAGGGAGCATAGATCTAATTTTTAAGTCACTTGGGATTTATATCTGTTGATCACTATGAAGAATTTGAAGGACTCAAAAACGAAGATCTTTCCCTCGGCTACGAGGGGAGGTAAGGAACTGCCATCTAGCTCTGCACTTGATTCTCCTTCTGTTATGAGTAAAGTTGCGACACCTACTCCTGCTATTGAATCTGATATGTCGTATGTTCTTGATGATGCCACTTCTGCTATGTATGATGAAACTACTTCCAAGCCTGATAATACTGTGCTACTAGGTGAATTTCTAGATGAACAAATTGCTAAGGTTAGGGAGAATGCAAATATTGAAACTGATAATATTTATGAAAGTGATGATGAAGCTTCTCCCCCTAGATATGAATTGCCTGTTGTTCCTGAGGGTTATGTTATTGATGAAGAAACTACTAGAGACGTTCTTGCTTGCAACGATAGATATGATCTTAAGAAATTATTAGCTAAGTTGAAAGAACATACTTTGAATGCTAGAATGAAACATGACCCTGCTTTTGCTACTTCACCTATCTTTGTTACTGATATGAATTATGATTTCTTTGTTGATCCTGAGTTAATTACTTGGTTGAATCTGATCCTTTTCATGGTTATGAATCTGAAACTGTTGTGGCACATCTTACTAAGTTGAATGATATAGCCACCCTGTTTACCAATGATGAAAAGATTCATTACTACTATATCTTTAAATTGTTTCCTTTCTCATTAAAGGGTGATGCTAAGACATGGTCTAATTCTCTTGATCCTGGTTCTGTGCGTAGTCCCCAGGATATGATGCATTACTTTTCTGCTAAATATTTTCCCGCTCATAAGAAACAAGCTGCCTTACGGGAAATTTATAACTTTGTACAAATTAAAGAAGAGAGTCTCCCGCAAGCTTGGGGGAGGCTTCTCCAATTACTTAATGCTTTCCCTGATCATCAACTTCAGAAGAATGATATACTTGATGTCTTTTATAATGGACTAACCGATGCTTCCATAGACCACCTGGATAGTTGTGCTGGTTGTGTTTTCAGGGAAAGAACAGTTGATCAAGCTGAATTACTATTGAATAATATGCTGGCCAATGAAAATAATTGGACATTTCCTGAACCAGCCCCTAAACCAACTCCGATGAAAAGGGGAGTTCTATTTCTCAGTCCTGAAGATATGCAAGAGGCAAAGAAATATGTGAAAGAAAAATGTAGTAAAGCTGAAGATGTTAAGAATTTACCACCTATTGAAGAAATACATGGTCTTGATAACCCGACACAGGTAGTAAAGGTAAATTCTCTTTATAGATTTGCTGAAGGTGATATTCCTCGTTATAAGTCTGCTAGCCAATGCTTAGATGAGTTTGACAATTTTATTGTGAAGCAAGAAAACTTCAATGCTTATGTTGGTAGACAATTGCAACATAGTGCTTATATGATTGAACGCTTGAGTGATTATATGTCTAGAGTTAAAGGTGAGTTGAAACTTATTAGTATACATGCTTCCATGTTTACCACTCAATTAGAACAAGTACTTAAGGCTCAGAAGGATTTTCTCAATGAATTAAATAGTAAGAATAATGATAATGCAATTAGAGTTCACTAGTAGATAAAGGGTCATCAGACCCGGTTCATTTGGGCCTTTAGCCCCGGTTCCAGAACCAGGACAAGAGGGTCGGTACTAATGCTCTGACCCTTTAGTCTCGGTTCAATCCAGAACCGGGGCAGAAGGGTGTCCACGTGGCCTGTGCACCGAGCCCAGGCAGGAGGGGCATTAGTCCCGGTTGGTGGTACCAACCGGGACCAAAAGGCATCCACGCGTCAGCATTTCTGTGGCTGTGGTTTTTGTTTTTTTTGAAAGGGGAGCGGGGTTTGGAGGTTTTGGGCGGTTAATTTAGATGTTTCATATTGTGTTAGGTAGCTAATTAATAGAGAGAAGTGTCCTCTCTTATGTCCATGCTTGCTACGTACTACACATACGTATAGAGATGACTAGACACGGTAGCTAGCTAGCTAGCTAGTAAAGCAAACAAAGGAAATAGAAGATCGTATAATCAACATATATATATATATATATATATATATATATATATATATATATATATATATATATATATATATATATATATGCATACAGAGAGAAGTAATATCGACCACCTCTCCTTCTCCGAGAGATTGGTCGAACAACAAGTTCTCGTATATCTATCCGACACTACCGGGCACATATATACAATAATTATCTCTTACAAAAATAATCTCCTATCATATGGATGCATGGTCCACATAGTATTCTCCGTCTTCAGCGATCACGTGTTCAAGGAAGAATGCCGCCAATTCCTCTTGAATTGCTCGCAGACGATCTGGTGTTAGGAGTTCATCCCACATCCGAAACATCTAATTTGAAGTAGGGGGTCAATACATGAAATGATGCTATAAATTTGTGAATATTATTGATTGCTTACGCACTTCAAATTGTTCTTCAGTGTAGCCCCGCTCACAGGTCGTGTGGCGGATGGACTCGCAAATGTAGTATCCACAATAATCATTCCCGGGTTCCTGCCACAACCACTTTACAAGAAATAGAGGTCAATCAAACTGATAAGCAAGAATGCCAAATTGGTATTGATGAAACTAGCGCTTGAATCAAGATATAGGAGATGCGCGCGCGGAACATGCTACTATATAGTACTTACTTTCGGGTATCTAAATTGTAGCTTCTTCAGCAGTCCTGGAGCTTTTTTGGTGAATTTTCTCCAAACCCCGCCAGACAAAGAAAACAATTAGTTGATATCAGAAATGAAGTTGCTGATATATATGCATGGTGGATAATATTGATCGATTTAACTTACCTGACTAGCATTTGAGTCATGTCTGCATACTCCTCGGGATCTTTATGTTTAGAGTCCAAGAAAGTTACTACTCCCTTCTCAAGCTTAATCTCTAAGAGAATATAGTGGAAGCTGCGCACGAATGCATGAACTCATTAATTACATCACTATAACCTTGACTGATATATAAGGGAAACCAAATATGCACAAGACAGTAACACTCACTTGAAGTTGTAAGGAAAGAGTATTATATCTTTGTTTTCATTTACCACCAATGATCGTAGCAAGTTGGTCTCGGTATCGTCGGGACGCAATTTAACCTCGGTTGCATCTATGAGGTATGTGTTAATAAACCCAATATCACCTACTTGTCTTTTCTTCAATTCGACAATCTTCAATCTGCATAATATAGTGAGGATAATTATAAATACATGCAATGAAGATCAGCTATATAGAGAGACTTAATGACAGAAGTAGTACTACTTACAGACAGTAGCAGGTGACCGTTGCTTTATCGAGGGCCAATTGATTGAAAAACTAATAGAACTCCTCAAATGGAACAGGCAACAGGTCAATTCCAACGAGGTCATGCTCCGGTTTAACTCTCAAATACAAGTTATCCCTCCCCCCAGACTCTCTGCAGATTTTCAAGTACCAATCATGCAATCTTCGCATATTCGTTGATAGAGATCTTTCATTTTTGACGAGAGGCTTTTTGTACTCATATCTTTCTATCTGCACTTCCAAGAAATCATAGTGTACATCGTCGGACGCGTAATCTGCAAGATTGGTATAACCGGACACCATCCTCGGATCATTAGCGACCATGTCGCTAGACACCTTGAGCGGGGGGCACGATTGATCCGCTTGTTCGCCGAGCTGGGCAATTTGTTTCCTAGCTCGCCCTTCTGCTAACCTCTGATCACTTTTAGTACTTCCCGACCGCTTCGCTGCTTGATATGACTTTTGGATCATGCGGTCATAGTTGTCCTGTGGCTTACTTTGCGCTGGTTGCTTCAGGGCAGCAAGAGTGCGCTTTGCTTTCACCGCATCTATATTCTCCTCCGGAGGTGGATGCCTCTGTGCTTTCAACCCTTCAAAAAAGTCCTTCACTTTGCCTTGAGCGATCTTCGTGTTTTCCTCGTCGGACCTCTCGTACGGTAACTTCTCTAGAGGCGTGAGAGAAGGACCGAATTTGCATCGCCTCCCGCCTCTGGCTATACTGGTAGACGTCGCCGGACCAGAAGAAGCGGCTGTCTTTTTTCCTTGCTTACGCGCCGGAGCAGGAGCAGCCGGAGCGGCGGCAGGTCTCTTCCGCCCTTGTTGACTAGGCGGAGAAGGAGGAGCAGGCTGGCTGCTCGGGTGCGCCGGCGGCGAAGGAGGTGGAGTGCCGCCACGCGCCGGCGGCGAAGGAGGCGGAGTGCCGCCACGCGCCGGAGAAGGAGTCGGAGTGCCCTGATGGTCACTCGCCGGAGGAGGAGGAGGAGGCGGAGGCGTCTAGTTGAGAAAGTTGACTAGGTCCTTCCGCCATAGGCATGGAGTCTTCAGTGAAGAACCCAGCCGAGTCTCCCCTTCACCGGTAGAGTGGTCAAGCTGGAGCTCCTCAAATCCCTCCGTTATTTTGTCGACCATCACCCTAGCATATCCTTCTAGAATCGGCTGGCAGTGAAAAGTGTCGTCGGGTCCAGAAGGATAAACAGAGCCAGCAGCCGCCTTGACCTTCAGATTCATCCACTGTGCCATAAGGTGGCAATTTTGTGCCTGTGTGATAGCATCCACGGGATTTCTGGCAGTAGCCGTCAAGGCAGGCTCTGGCTGAAGCAGCTCGGTGGAAGCCATGCTGCTTCTCCGCTGAGATGGCGGGGTAGCTTTGGGAGAAGCTTCGGAAATTCTTTTCTCTCGATTTGCTTCCCGTTCCTCTATCGCTTGTATTCTGGCCCGCAGCGTCTGGATTTCGGTCAGCTCCATTTTCTTCCTCCTGTCGTGGCATTTGTAGCCTCCTGCGTCCGGAAACCCAGCACGCCACGGAAGGGAGCCTAGCGTGCCTCGTGTCAGTCCAGGGTGCTCAGGATTCCCGAGGGCCATTGTTAGCTCGTCGTTCTCTCTGTCGGGGAAGAACGTCCCTTCATGCGCTACTTTGATATACTGCCGCATCTTCCTGAGTGGTGTTTCCAATTGCTTGTCCGTCCAAATGCACCACCCTGTTACAGGGTCCAAGGTTCCGCCAGCCCCGAAGAACCAAGTCCGGCAACGGTCTGGCCAGTGCATTGTCTCTGGTTCGATCCCTTTCTGAAGCAGATCATTCTCAGCCTTGGCCCACTTAGGCCGGGCTACGAGGTAGCCGCCCGACCCCGTGCGATGGTGATGCTTCTTCTTCGCAACATTTATCCGGTTTGTCTCCGACATCTTCTGACTCTTTTCCGACTTCTTATGGGCCACAAATGCGGGCCAGTCATCTTTGATCTTCTCATATATGCCCACGAATTCTGGAGTCTTTTTATCTTTGACAAACGTATTCAGTTTTTTCTTCCATGCCTTGAATTGGTCTGCCATCTTCGAAAGTGCAGCAGACTTGATTAACTCCTCTTTAACTTGGTTCGCCGGATCAACCTCTCACGGTAGGACGAAATTTGACTTCAGCTCAGTCCAAAGATCTTCTTTCTACATATCAGTGACATAAGTCACCTGAGCGTCGTTTGCAGCCGGCTTTAACCATTGATGGATGCTGGTCGGGATCTTGTCCCTAACCAGAACCCCGCACTGATTAACAAATGCGTTCTTTGTCCGGATGGGTGGAATCGGCTCGCCGGAGCGCGAGATTTCTGAGATCTCAAACTTTTCATCCGGCCTCAAATTTTTCTTCGCCCTCATCTCTTTACCGAAGATTTGCTCGATCCGGAGGGCTAGAAAAAGGAACAAAGACGAGAGTTAATGAATGAATCAATTAACTAGTCAGCACATGCTTAACTAACATATATACCTCCTGGCCGGACTCGGTTCGGTCACCGGAGCCAGCATCACGGTCTCCTTCTTGCACCGGCATTGGGTCACCGGAGCCATCCTCACGGTCTACTTCTTCCATGTGCATTGGGTCACCAGATCCATCAATATCATAGCCTAGATCTTCCAGCTGCAGCTCTTTTTCGACCTGCTCATCGGTGTCATTGAGAAACGACAAGACGGCATTTTGTCCGTCTACGATTATGTCCATCAACATCGCTTCTTGTGCTAGGTCTCGGGTGTTGTCGTCCATTGTTTCTACAAATATTTACAACATGCCAATTATTATTCAAACATGACAGATGGATATATTAATGGCAAACGTAGAACTAGCTTCGACCCTCGACTGCTCGGCGATCCACAAATCCTACACCCCTCATGTCATATTTTGTCTAGTGTCAAAGGATTCAACAAAACCAATACTTCATCATTAGGCGAAAGTAACAGTAGCATGATGGTACGAAGCTCTCCAAAGTTGTTTTGGAACGGAGTCCCCGGATAAGATAATTCGTAACAAAAGATGGATTATCCTATCAGGGACTTCGTTCCAGAACAACTTTGCATAACTTCGTACCAAAATGCCCCGGTTACTTCTGGCAAATGATGAAGTCATGGAATTCTTCAATACTTTGACACTAGCTAGGCAACCTCTCTCGACCCCTCGACCCCCGACTTCTCGGCGATCCACAACCCTAGACCCCCTCATGTCACCTTTTGTCTAGTGTCAAATGATTCAACAAAACCAATACTTCATCATTAGGCGAAAGTAACAGTAGCATGATGGTACGAAGCTCTCCAAAGTTGTTTTGGAACGGAGTCCCAGATAAGATAATCCGTAACAAAAGACGGATTATCCCATCAGGAACTCCATTCCAAAACATCTTTGCATAACTTCGTACCAACATGCCCCGGTTACTTCTGGCAAATGATGAAGTCATGGAATTCTTCAATAGTTTGACACAGGTAGGCAACCTCTCGACCCCCCCCCCCGACTTCGGCGATCCACAACCCTAGACCCCCTCATGTCACATTTTGTCTAGTGTCAAAGGATTCAACAAACCAAT